>CM023491.1:73321904-73636904 GCA_013339685.2 Hyalomma asiaticum | reverse complement strand
TTCTTGCGCGATGGTTTGCTCTTGCCGGCGAACGACACCTTGCGTGGCTGCTTTCGCTGGGGCTTTCTCTTTGCATGGTCTTTGGGGGGAAAGAAAGAATGCAAGAAAGGTCGGAAAGATGCCGGGAGAGTAAGATGTCGGTTAAAGCGGCGCCCTCCCATTTGGTCCCAGTTGGCGCTGCCTTCAATCTCCATAACTTCTGGTATCAAAGGAGCTCGCGAACACGAGACGCGCATATGTTATGCGCGGCCGTGCGAGCCACGCGACTCGAGTGTGGGGCCAAGAGTTGCACTCTGCGCTTCAACACGGGGCCCCCATATCTTTGCATTACAAAGGTCGGCGACGTTGCGAAAGTCATGACGAAGCTTCGCGTTATGAGAGAGTGCACTGCGTGGTGCTTATGCACTCAGCTGCGTGCCAGGATTAGAACGCGGGGGCGAGAGCCGCCGCGGAGCTTGCGCAACTCTGGAGCCTCGGGCCACGCAAGAGGCCATTCGGAGCCGCTTTAAAAAGAGAAAAAGTCCGCTACAAGTTCAGTTCAGCGGACAGCTCGCCCCTTTCTGAACGAAATGCGCTGCTCGGGAACAGTGCGAAGCTGACCCCTGGGCCGTCCGATAGGCCGTGCACGGCAGAGGTGCGAGGGCGTCGTCGGTCGAGGCGAATATTTATAAGGCGCGCGCGTCCACCTTTCAGCAGTTTTGGTCTGGGCCCGCAGTGGTTGGAAGTGCCGCCGTGGGCCCCCCCTCTTTTGCTCCCCGAGCTCTTAACGCGCCTCTTCTGCCGCCCGGTGTCCCCTATACACTCACTCCACGCACTATCGGAGACGGCCATCGGCGAAAATTCGTTTTGCAGATGGAGATCGCGTCGTCTTCTCCGGCGAAGACGGGAGCGGCTCCCATCGGTTCCATTTCTTTTCGTGCTTGCTGTTCGTTTTCTTTCTTTGCCGTCTGCTGTTCGTCTGTGTTTCCTCTTTTGCCTTCTGTTTGTCCTTGCCCTTCTTTGGTCGATTCAGAGGGGACAGGACGACGCGTTTTGTCCCGTTTTCATTCCCGCCTCCAATCTTCACTATTTTTTCTTCTTCTTAAGCGAGCACGGCCTCGCCTAAAGCCCGTATTTAGGTAGATAGCGAGCGCACCTTGATGGAAGACGCACTTCTTGACGCGATCCGCTTCTGCGGCGCCTCTTCTTCTGGTGACGACATCGCCAGAAGAGGATCCCGAATGACCCACGCTTCTAGACCATCTTCAGCGCGAGCTTGGAGAACTCCGATCAAAGCGCGTCCGTTAAGTGAAAGTTGACGCAAAGATTCATTGGCGCAGACGCGTAAGATAAACACCCGTCGGGCATCGGATATCCGAAACTGCTTGCGTATATGGTCAAATCCCTGGTTAAAGCAGGCGACAGTTTCCACCCTGTAAACAACTATATGGAAAGCCTATACGGACTGGTTCTCTCTTGACCTGCACGTTTCGAGTGCAACATTTTAGTAGTGTGCAAGTTTAGCGTCACAAAAGGTCGCCTTTGCGCCCAGCACTTTATCAATTCAACGGGATCTCCCAGGATTCCTGTTTTTTTTTTTTTTACTTTCCTGTGCGTGTTTTTCTGGAAACTCGCTTATTTTTTGCTTCACTACGAGGACATCATCTTCAACAACCGCGTGATTCCTGCTATAAATTCTGCATCCATGTCGGTGGCTGACATACGTGGAAACTCTTCAGTCGACTCCCCGTTACTTCTTTCGGGTGATCCTGGTGCCGGCATGCGCAGACGACGTCTCGCACCACTACGGGCGGGCAAACAGCGAAAGTCCTCGGAATAGAATTGCTGGACCCTGTAGGCCCCATGTTGGGCTCGTTCAACTAAAAAGCAGGGCGTTTCTTGACTGATCCCTTTTCTCTCCTAAGAAGGCCAATCAAAAGCACCAGCGATTTCCGTCTTATCTCCATGGTCGATTACATCCACAGCTCCCGTCAGCGGGCAGACATCTTCTTTCACCCTCCGCCAACTTCCATAAACAGTCGCGCACTATACTTTATCGTTCGTACAAATTAAATACCGTCCTCATTTTCCTCTTCTCCAATCTTTGTTCCCGCGACTCCGGAAGGGCACGTCTCATTACATTTGTCGTCGAGGGATCGACTTGTAGGTTTGAAGGCTGCGCCGCCTTTTACCATGCCACCGCCGTCGTCGAGTCGTTGTTCGAAGCTCTCGGCCCAGACGCGGACTAAATCATTCCGACTCATTAGTCCTCGCAGCAGCCAAACACCACGTGTTTCGCCATGTTTTTGCTCATTCACTCTGCTTGGCCGCTGCAGAATTTTCTTCTTTTTCAATCAAACGCCGCGGACCGGTCTTCAATCTACCATGGGACGCGCTGCACGGGTGGTGGCTGTCTTGTAATGAATACGCGGCCACGCATGCACGACCCCGGGGTTCCCGCCGATCCCCTTAATACCTTCATCTGCTTATCACTGCCGCTTTCTTCGTTCGTGGGTCCCAAATTAATGGCGCCCCCCCCCCCCTTTTTTTTTCCCGTCTTAATTACGGTCTAGACGGCGTTCCCGTGCTTTCTTTAATGACGGCAAGTGGGGGACATCCGATATTTCTCTGCCTCCGTGATCGTTACTCCAAAGTCAGGCTGCTCTTACACGCAGTCCTTTCCCGTTTCTCGAACAGGCGGGCGCGGTTCTCTTTCCTATATGGTATTTCTTTCCTTTTCTATTTCCGAGGTTTCTCAGCAGTACTGCGCAAAGACTGGTTAGGGTTAGCTTGTGCTGTTTCACCAGACCATGGCCGAAGAGCTCTTCCACCTAATCCATCCACGTTATATTCGAACGCTCTGACGAAAGCGGCTACATGTTAGAGACTCTAGTGACAGTGGCGCGGGTATTTTTCTACGTTTCTTTTCCCCTTGTCTCTCAGCCCCACGGTGGTGCCTATAAGCAGCGGACTTGGCAGTCTCTCCTACATCGAGCTACACCGGCATTCTCTAGCCCACTGTTCTGCATGACTCCGTATATATAGATTGCCCTCAATTTGATGGTTCCATGTTCTTAATTCCTGTAAGTATTGATGGCCGCTGACAAAAGCAGGTTGTGTCGGCATTACCCCAACTTTTCATCAGTGGCAGCTCCCCTAATTTCTCGTTCTGACGAAGCCTCTTAATTGCTTTTCGGCGTCGATCATCCGTGGGCTGGGGTCGATGAAATGTGAGGGCCGTGTCGGGTGGCCCGTGTTCAAAGGCACGGAAGCCTCGTAAAAATGTTTAAAATTTACTTTCAGGAGAACTAAACGACTTGTAACTGCCTGGCTTGACATGCGTTGTTATTCAGTACAGATAACATATACTGAAAATTTTATTGAGATCAGCGGACATCGAAAAATTTCCGCATTTTCCCTTTCATTAATGCGATACACGGCATCTGCGCTGCAGGAACGCTTGAAGCTTTCTAAAAGGGCATTTTCTTTCGTAAAAATCTCCGTGGGGCTCATCGCGTTCAAGGTTGGGCGCACTTGATCAGCGCGATGCATTGGACAATGCTCGTGGACTTACCCGAAGGGAAGCCAGCTTTGTCCGAAGTGGGCTAATCGAGAAATTCGTGTAGTATAAATGACTCCGTTGATGATGATCGTGCCCTCTAAAAGCGCCCAAAGTCGGTACGTTGTGCGAAAAAAAAAAATGTTGCAGGGGTGGTATTTATTGGATATTGTGCTGACAGTAGGAGGTCGTGATTGATAAATAACTTCAGTGCAGTACCGCACTCGGAATGCCCCATGACGCACCGATAGGGAAACATATATACATATATGGCTATTGCCGCAATGCTTACAGTTTCAATGTCGCTGCTTATATACAGCCAATGAAGTCGCTGTGAACGCATTCCGTGTTCGCGAAATAAGTTGTGCAGGTGCAGTGTCGCCGCCACGTCTCGTCGCAAAAATGAGGAGCGCTGCGCGTCTTGTGATGAAACTGTCATCGACAAATGGCTAGACGATTGCCGCTGATTAAAACATTACCGTGTCGCGTCGTGGGATGGGGGCGGTGCAGCCCAAATGCGAGCGCAAGGACTGTGTGCACGTAGTACAACGCAGTGTCACCCTTTGTTAAATGCAGTCTGTGGTTGGAAGAGCGCGTTAAACGGCGCAGCTGTAGCGTGCGGCTGGCTGTAGTTTTCTGCTCATTTTTCTGGTTACTGACTTCTGTTACAGCGTGTCATGTGCGTTCTGTCTGCACAAGCAAATATATTCTAGCCGGGATCTTTAACGAACGTTTGCACAGCTAACAGCCAAGTCACGTATGACTTATTGGCCTCCTTTTTATGCGTCCATCGCCGCGCTGGGCTTATTCGGTTGGTCTGTACTTACTTTTCACGCCGTCTGCTGCGGCGTTGCGCGAGCTTCTGGCGTTTCTGCCTCGCTTCCTGTCCGCGAGCGCGAAACCGTCTCGTTGCTCTTTTATCTCGGCGCATTTCAGAAGCTCCCTCTGCGCGCCGACTCAGTCACCGCAGTCCCCGCATGCAAAACAATGCCAGGAAGACGCCTCGCTGCCCCGCGCGGTCATAAGCCGCTGGAAGTCGATCCGGGGTGACAAAAGAACGTCGTGCGCCAGCGCGCCGAGCGAGAATTCCTGGCGCGAAGAGAAACGCCGTGGGGGCGCGTCTGCGCGGGGGTTAATGGCGTCCGCTGCTGGTGTCTTTTACGCGACTCATAATTCAGTGGCGCATCACTGCTCTTTCTGGCAGCCCAAAAAGCCGCGCCGCGAAACTTGTTTCGGCCTCGCGCCGTCTGCCCGGGAAGCGCCGGGTTCCCGAGCAGACGATATACCCACGCTTTGCGTCGTCTGCTTTTTTTTTTTTTTTCCCTCCCTCGAAATTTATACTGGTGTTGTTCATCGGTGTGCTGCTTCTCTTTAGGCTTATCCTTACGCACCATGTTTATACTCTTTAATGCCGTGCAGACTTGTTTTCGACGGCCCGCCCCGTTCGGGTCCGAAATCAGTTCTCCTCGACGTGTTTTTGCGCGGCCGTGCATGAGCTTTTGAAAACTGGCATCATCTCTCGAAAAACCTGTCCCCTGCGGACTTGCGCCTCTGCGCCGCGATGTCTGCGTGCTTGCGAAAGGCGCGTAGCCATTTTCGCGAGGCGGCCGCGCTTTTTCTTGCGTCACCGCTCGTCGAGTTTTTCTGGAGTACGTTTGTGTGTGCTCGTCTCCCAGCCGTTCGGTACATTTGCTTTGTCGCAGTTGTGCCATGCAAGAGTGCGCACATGCATTGCGACCGCGGCATGTCCTCAGCTGTCCCTGCGTTTGGGTAAATCAGTGAACAAAGCGTCTCGGCGCCAGTCGACCGCAGTGCCAGACGTTTGCTTCCGGAAACAATCAACAACGGCCGTTTGCCTCCCGGGCTTCTGCCGGAAGCCTTCCGGCCACGCGCTGTGCAAGACATTTTTTCGATTGCAGGATGTTTGCTTCGATATATGACGGATTATCTCCTCGCAGTAGTAGTAGTAGTAGTAGTAGCTGTATGCGGAGAAACGCCGCGTACAGCGCCGACGAGGTGACGTAGCCGCTGTGGCTCATTGCTGCTGATCCGAGGGCCGCGGGATCGAATCCCGGCCGCGGCGGCAGCACTTCGATGGATGCGAAATACGAGATGACCGTGTATTATGCCATGTCAGTGCACGTTAAACAACCCCAGGTGGTCGCCATTTCCGGAGTCCTCCACTACGGCGTCTCTCATAATTGTGTTGTCCTTTCGGGACGCGAAAGCCCGGACATAATTAAACGCCTCATCCATTCGCAGAGATAGTTCTCGCTCGTGCGCCGCCGTTCACTTAGTTTTAAAGCATACGAGATAGAAACGTTAACAGGCCAAGTAGGCTGCACATAAGTGCACCCGTAAAATGGCCTAAAATTAGCGACATTTTCTCGTCTCTGTGAGGTAGTTCCCTGGCGTTTTGCCCAAATATCGTGCACCTCGAAAGTTCTTCCAGCTATAGACTTGGCGCCGATCGAGCGAACCCACACTCACGCTTCAGAGGTCGGCAGTGTTGAGCTTCTTCCGAGCGAAACGCGCGCAGTGGGATGGAAAGAACCGGGCGGCGAGATTCATCGCCTGCATGGTAATTGCAGCGACGTCCCGCTGTGACGCCCGATTTATGAGTGCTCCGCTCACGGAGCTCTTGCGTCCTCGTGGTCGCTCCCTTTTTTCGTACGCGAGAGAGAAACGCGCCTCGCTGACGCATACCTCGCAGGCTTCCGCGAAGCCGCTGCTCCGCTGTGCAACGTTCCTCTAAACCAGTCCTATTCATTTGTCACGCTGTTTACTTTTGTTTGTAGTATGGGCCCCACGTCTAAAAGGAGCCACTCTGGCCATCGTTTTCGTCGATTACCTTCTTGGTTGCGGTCTGCGCAGTGTAGCTGAAACGTATCGCCCTCTGTGTTTCACAAAGCGCACTCTGCTCCCTTTTCTGTGCTTCGTCATTCCGGACTCTTGTTAACTCGATACACGACGCCAGCGGTGTAGCTCCGTCAGTACGCGGAATCACGCCGAGACGCGAGACTGTGCGACTTTTCAAGGCTTTCAACGACAAGCGTGCAGGGACGGAAAAGGAGATACCAATGCAATGCTGAAACACATAAATCTCCAAACAAGCCCGTTTGAATGAACCCGGTATAGCGAAGACTTATCGCGTGTCACTCGTAGCTTCACCAAAGCTGTGTGTGCGGCTTGTCGTTGAAAGAGCGCTTATTAGAGTCACGCGCACACAACACACACAAATACCGCCAAAGCTCCGTGCGCGGTGTCATTCATTGGGGCTATTTGGAACACACGCGGTGCGCACACACGTACACACGGATCTACATGTATTCGCAAATATATACTACGTGGAAAGGACGACGAGCTCGATGGAGTCGACAAAAACAAGGTTAGCTTCAAAACGGTCCGAAAGGGGACTTCAAATTCTACCAAGTTAGGCCTTCCAGCTGCTACAGTCAGCGTGACGAAGTGGCCTAGTAACTTCTGCAAGTGAGGATAATTATTATTTGCAGAATTTGGTCGCGGTATTTATGTACGAAAAAAAAAAAAGGAAGAAGAGAACAATAAACAGTTGAAGCATAGGCGGCTCGCATCGCTGCGAGCGCACAGGAACGCAACCGCGGTATCGTACGGGCACTTGCTGTAGAATACTTTCAGCTGACTTAATTCGAAGCTACGCGTGGCAAAGACTCCCGCGGACACTGTATAGCAAGCAGCCTCTCTCGTTCGTCCTACAGACATCCGTGCATTGTCCGACAGAGCTCCGTAATTAAGTAACAACTTGATGAGGGCTAGTTGCTTCATAATTCGAGCAGAAGGAAAAACAACGGGACAGGAACGGCGACAACGCCAAGACCACAGGACAAGCGCTGACTTTCAACCAAATATTAGAGAAGAATTTGGCACCATGCTCGAATTATGAACCAGCTAACGTCCATAAAGTAGTTACTAATGCGAACTTCTTCTACATTGGGCTCACTTCCTTTCATCACCAGGCATGCAGGAACTAGCGAATGTATGCGTCAACGTCATCGCAGTCACTGTCATGTAAATTACGTTCCTTGGGTTACTACCTATAAGAAGACAAATCGTTCTTCCCGAAGTCTGCGCTCTTTTTGGTTTCGTGGGGCCCTCCTGGGGACACACGAAGAGAATTTTCAGAGTACTGAAATCCGAAAAACAGCACTGAATTGGTCTGTGTAGTGATCGTCTGAAAGTCAGCACACTTCTCCTGTGGTGTTCGTTTCTTTCGTTGTCCTCGTTCCTGTCGCGCTGTCTTTTCTTCTGCTCCAGCTCTGTCGTATAACTAAGGCGTCCTTAATGTACCTTCAGAAGCTATAACGTTCAGACATCGACAAAAAGACGATGTCCATTGGATGAAATGGTGATATGAATAGTCTCTTATGAATTATGAACGGCCCATGTATGTGACGGACAATCAGTGGCCACGCTTTTGTTGGGATGCCAACACGGAAGCATGCACTATGTATGCAGTGTATATGTATGTAGTCCGAGGCGACAGTGCTGCAAGATTTCTGTCACCGCGTTGGGATCTTCCTTCGCCAGAGCGTGTGTCCGTTCGTTGCGTGGTTTGTTCACGGGACCAACTGCAGCGAGACGTGCATAGGATAGGAGCGCGTGTAGTTTGGCGACGAGACTTCGGACGGAAAAGCTCCGGCTCTTTTAGTTCCCGTAGGACCGCTCTCGAGTGGCATCGATAGCTTACGGCTCCTCGCAATGCTTCTGTGGGAACACTCGCGAACTTCCTTTTTCACCCTTCTGTATGTTGCTCTATTAGAATGCCAAACAAGCGCGCTATTGTGGTATACGTTGCAAAGATCGTGCCACAGTCTCTGTACTCGCTGTCGCACAATCCGGGCGCAATCGCAAACAGTTCGCACGCATCGTCGTGTCGCATGCATGACTTCCGCAGCCGTCTCGAAGCGGCCGGTCGTGTTAGTTGTTGCTCGCAGCAGTCCATTTTAGCGGCCGTCCTTTTGTATTCTAGGTGTGTCGCGGGGAACACGCGTTTCCCGAATGTTGATTAGGCAGTTCGCTAATGGCATCTCTTGTCAAAATGTACGCATTTAAGCGGAAACGTGCATAACGAACTGCGCGTGACCCCCATCCCAAAGAAAGCACTGCCAACGCCCTCCTGCGCCAGGTCGCGCGCTCTCGCGGAATTCCCGTCGGTTCGGTGACGGCATCATTTTTTAACTTTAGTCGCCGGCGTAACGTAATAAATCAGCGGCGGCAGTAGTGGGCCGCGCGCTTCATTTGTAATGCGCCCGGTCTCCGCGTTTGGTTCCCCGCGCAGAAGTATGTACGTCGAGTTTCCGAGCAGACGAAACTGCCACGGTTTCGTCTGTTCCCCTTTTCTGCCGCACGCAAGACTCTTCGTCTGCTAGCTCGGAGTATGAAGGGAAGCAAGATACGCAGCCCAAGAGCGCACCGGCGAAGAAAGAACAAAACACATTTGAAAGCGATACGGAATTTCCGAAATGCCGCTCCGTCCAGTCTTCGTTGTGGTGAAGCGTGATTAATGACCCGCGAGCGTTCCTCGAGGGGGGAAAGAAAAGCGCATCACCGAGTCGGCGCTTGCTTTCATCCCGAATCGGGCATTTGAGACAGGAATGCCCGCTTACGGACTCCGTGCTGTCTACCTCACCGTCTGTGTTAAGCTTTGTAGGAGTGAAAGGGTTGTCATAAATGGTTTTGCCAAGACGGCGCGATTTGACGAGAGCATCCATCAGCCGACTCGCACATGCGCAGGAGCAAAGAAAAATGAAAACGCGTGGGCGATAAGGAGTCCTCCGGCTCATTAGTGACGGCATTTGCGATTTGTATTGTTGTTCTTTGTACGGCGTGGAAATCGGCTCGAAAATTCGCATTCCCTGGACAGTCTGCTCCTCGATTGCACGTTGGGTCTCGTTTCAGCAGACTTGGTGCCTGTAGGTAGCGTGCGAGAGTTAATTGGTCAGCAACCACTTCGTCATAAAGTCACGTGATGCGCGACACCCGTAGGCAAGAAATGCGTTCCGTACTCGCAGCCATGGCTACGTGTGGCGCTCGCTAACGCTCGCGGGATTATAAGCACACAAACACAAAATGAAGTGGAAGGGGAAAGGACCGCCTTCGTAGCTCAGCTGGTCGAACACCAGGCGCATTATCCGAAGGACGTAGGTTCGGTCCCTGCCGACGGCGGGCGCGTCTTTTCGTTCATTTTAATTCATTTCCGTTTGTGCAATAATTGCTACACTGTACAGTTAAATACTATACAAGATCCATGTCCCATACGCCTCCTTGGCCTCCGTTACGTCGCTTCTGACGGAAAGAGATCCTTCTACCCATTTCCCCTTCGTGCGTTAGGTTGAGTAAGAAGACAGAGAGCAGTAGAAACGTACTGACTGGTTAGTCATTATAGCAAATGGTAGCGCACCAACGTCGCAGAACGACGCGAAAAGAAATCGGAGCCTGTTCGATTTATACGTATCTACGATTTCACGAAATGATGTTGCCGGTGTACATAGTATCAATAAATGTTTTTCACCACCATTCACGAAAAGAAAACACGGGAGGACACACGCAAGTTCCTGAGAGACACGAAGGCGAACCTCGGCGATAAGTGTGACGTCGTTATTGGCCAAAAGGGGTGCCCCGTATCGCATCACAATCCGCTTACCTCGGCCTCCCCCGCCGGTTGCTCCAGAAGCTGGACCCGTACCAGCGGGCTACATTCTTCGATCTATCTATACGCTGGCCATCCTCCGTTTGCCGTTCGCATTCGTGCCCATGCTTAGACGGCAACATTTCACTGTACGGCCCCCTGATCCTTCGGCGATGTACGGCCTCCTCGAGCCATTGCCACGGAGTGCCATCAGCGTGCGCTGTCCATGCGACCAAATTTGGCTGATGTGATTGGAGCTCTACGTTCGTTCAAGCCACCCGTGTAAAAATGGCGCTGAGGTTGAAAAAAGAATAGTAAAATGAACGACCCTTCCGTCGTCACCATCCATTCGGTGGATTTGAGAGTCACGGCCGTGGCGTACCTGTCAGCTCTTCCGAATTTCTCGTGAAATCCACGAATTTTTCATTTCATTTGATTTCATTTATTTGGACATTTTCATAAAATGCCCACGAAGGGGGCGAAAGGAGAGTGTGTCTCCTGACTTGTCCCGCTCTTCGTGAGGCACTTCGGGCACGTACAGCAGGACAGTGTACAAAAATATACAATAATATAAATACAAACAATAAATAAACGAGGAATACTGTAACGATTTGAGAAATGTAATATAAAGATGCATACAAAGCTGTTCCTCAGCGATAATACTCGTCTTACGATTTTACTGACTAAAATTTATTTCTACGGAAATTTGGTCGCTAAAATATGCTGAAGCTTCCAGTGGAGACACATCCTTGGGGCTTCGCTGCAGTAGGCTAGCGTCATGCAGTGAAGCGTGTTAAGCGTGAGTGAGGGCCACCGGGTTTCACGGGATCGAGTGCGCTCGCGCCTATGCACCTATGGTTACGAGTAGCAACTTTTGCTGGCAGTGATTACTGGCATTGTTTTCTGTGACATTGCTGTGTCCCTGGGAAACAGTGAATGGAAGCATACGCGCGCTAGTTTCCGTTCGTTAACCCCCCTCCCCCTACACACAGGCACACGCGCGTTCTCCACCGAGCGTACGAATTTGAATGCCCTCAAGTTAGCAGCGATGCAATGGTGAAACGGTGAAACGGCAACGGTTTCCGCATCCGGCGAGTTACTCAAAGGGGATTCAGCAGTCGTATCTTTTTTTCTTTTTCTTTCTCATTGATAAATCACTCAAACAACTTGTCTGACAAAATAAAATGAAATATTAAGCGCTCAAGTTTGTGACTCTCTTCCAGGCCGCCAGCCGCCGTAAGGCGGTGTGCACCATTCATTTCGTCGTGTTATAATAATAACGAGTACAATGCACGAACAGCGGCCAAAAAAAAGTTATACTAGAAAGAAACGGCACGACAGTGAAGAAAGGCGAAAATAATATTCTGCACGCACGGCCAAGTTCTGCGAAAAGCGACGCACCGACGGGGGGTGCTACACCTCGCGAGCGTATCTGTATCGCTTGTTTCCGCTACCATTTATTTCTGGAGATCCGGCGAGATTTCTGCCCCGAAAGCAGCGCGTCTCCGTCTCTCCGCTCTCTCTATCTGTGGCTCCCATCTGTCAGTGGGAGGACTTAATAGAATGGCTGCACACGCACCACGGCTTTCTTCATTTCGGCACCGTTGGTGTCTCCTCCCCTTGTGGGCGACCTTTCTTTCCGTGGGACGCGGAGTTTCATTACTGCATAATGGCGGCGGTCACGCGACGCAAGACGCCGGCGAAACAGAGGGCGTGACCGATCGCTTAAGCGAAGCCGTGAGCAGAAGACGACAATGACGCCGTATAGCAAACGACACGGACCTCACCGGTCGTCTGCTCGCTTCGGCTCTACTCCAGGGCGGCCCGCTGGTGTGTGTGTGTGTGTGTGTGTGTGTGTGTGTGTGTGTGTGTGTGTGTGTGTGTGTGTGCGTGCGTCATTAAATGTGGAAGTCAAACGGGAGCAGCGGCTACAAAGACGATGAGCGCCGTCATTTGTGTTGCCCGCAAGGAGGAACTTATGATCGCGTGCGCTGAGGTGCTTTGGTTGGCACAGTGCGTTCCCAGTATAGATTATCGTTCCTCTAAATTGCTCGGCCTTTCTCGCGTTCGGTTCCCGGGCTTGTAGCCTTTGCGAGTGGGCAGCACCGAGGGAACATTTCGTTCCACTTCCGTCGTCGTTTCAACACTGACCGCGTGGTGCGGTAATTGCTCGTCAATAACGTACTAGCGCGCGTTATATCCTCGTCGGCGATGCTATGGAAAACGCAGAGCAATACAATCAGTCGACGTGCAAAGCTAAGGAGAAACTGGCTCTCCGTTCGCATAAAGATTGATTTGTGGCACAATTCCACCGACTTCTCATAATTTCTTGAAGTTCATTATCATTTCCACCACGTTGTCCTGGTCGACTAGCAACGTACAGAACTGCTGTGCTGTTCTTTCCTCGGTGATACGTGCGTTGAAGTTTCTTTACGAAGTTTTTCGTGCTATAATGTACTTGTTCAGTTGTTTGGCTGCCGTTTCACTCTGCATCCGTCTAAAGCGTAAAAAACCTGCTATGCGCATCCGAGGGGTGCAGTAGGGGGATGCTACTGTACTCTCTTTTGTCTTGCAATATGGCATACCTAGGCTGGCCTCGTTCCGTAGCATTTTCCAGCAGGCAGCGTGCATCAGCTGAACACACACACACACACATACACACACACACAAAAAAAACTCACTCTCTTTTTTGTCCTTTTTGTTGCGCACAATTACCTTAGTTTTTCATCACGCTATGTACGAGTTTCAGGAGAAACCTTGAAATCTGGCTGCTTCTTTTTTGTTATCATTTATTTTTGTGTTTGGACGAAGTTGCTAGATGTGCTCAGCACAGTATTTCTACCCCGGTTGTATCCAAACATGAAAATCACGAAGCGCGAACTCAAACAAATACTTCGCATTATACCTAGACACCACTCTTTTGTTTGTTTGTTTCTTTGTTCTCGAAAACAATGCAATTTACTATTATGGCGCATAAGAAAATACGCAGAACTCGGGGAGGGTTACACCCACCGCGACAGACATAATAAACGCGACAGCGATGCAGCTTCTTGCGGGACCATCCATTTCCCCGAGCATTCGGCCATATTCTGCAGACAGCGTCCAGTACTCGGCTGCAAGAATGCGCTGTCGCAATTCTTGAAGTTTATGCCCGTGACCACTGCTTTCTCTGGCTGGGGTGTGTATTTTTTTGCTCCGCTCGTCGGGTTTGTCTGTTTGTTTCCTTCTTTGTTTTGTGTGTGTGCGCGCGTGTTTAGTATCGCGCTCGGCAGACGCGATGAGGGTGCGCATCGCGACGTCGCGTGTTGTCCGTCATAAGGAACCGGAAACAAGTCTGATCCGCCGCGGCGCCTCGGTTTCTCTCCCTTTTCCGTACTCCTCGTGTCATCTTCGCTGGCATGTTTGGATGTGGCGCGCAGGGGCACACACGCCTCCTCGTGCACCAGGCACACACGTAACACCGGGTGTGGGCGGTGCTCGCTGGCCCTGTTACTACCCCATGTAACTCGATTACTTGGGCCATGTGTACACACGCGGGAGGCCGTCAGAATGTCGTTAGCTGCAGGAAGAGATGGCCATCTGGCGCCCTTTGGCAAGTCGCATCGGTTGTCAACAGAACCACCTTCTGACAGAACTGAAGGAGCACCCTGGTAACCGTGTTCCTCGCTGCCAGTACATATATGGAGACAGTCTAACGAGAGCATTTGTTTGATGTGACGCATATTTCTGGACAATTACCGGGTGCTTTCGAAAGAACTGTTCATCCGTACATTTGCCACCTAGTGCTCACCTTCAACGTGTTTGTTGGCGACGGCACCTGCCAAACAGCAAACATCACTCGCGAATTAAACGCTTTGGAAAGTCGCTGTGTTTGCGACACTTGGCCTTGTTTCGCACCGTTCGACCGTAACGAAATCATTCGTTCATTTCTTCTTTGCATTCCGACGGGCCAATACGCAACTCGTTGGTGCACATTCTCGGCTGGCTGAATCGTTCTCGTGCACTCCGCGAATCACGAAACGCGCGAAAAGTCGACCGCCCCCTGTTTGAGGCAAACAAACCGACGGGAACAGTGAAGAGCGACGGCAAACCGGGCTGCAGGGTAAAGGATACGCGCACTTAGACAAGTAAATAAGGCGCGAGTACCTCGCGGGGCCAGCGAAAATGGCGGCCAGTTAAGCGGAGATTGAGGGCGCCACTGTCCTTTTTTATTTTTTCCAGTGGCCAACTTGGCCTGGCCGAGAGAAGTAGGGCCCCGCTAGGCGAGCTAATCAAAGCCTGCAAAACAGCCAACAACGTTGCTGCCGAGACAATGGAGGGAACTCCTCTCCTGACGGCCGCCGTTAGCGTCCGCTCTTTTAGCGAGGTGCGCGAGGGTGAGACCCAAAGGCAGAGAGACCGCTGAGTAGCGCTCGCGGTGTTGTTTCTCCCCGTTTGGCGTCGCCGCTGGCGCGCGTTTCTTGTGGCGCCATTTGTTTCTTCGCTCATGGCGTCACTCCGAGGAAGGCCGGCCACTCGGAGAGCTAGCCGGTCTTGTTCAATCTTCGCCGTGCTCTCTCGGTCCGAGTACTCTTCGAGGAGGGACTTCTGATGGCCAAAGCAGAATGCCTCCCTCTCTCTCTACACCGGAGGGTGGTGGCGTGGTAGCTAGCGGACCCTGGCGGCGGGGAACCATGGATGGTTTGGCGCGTGAGAAATTACGGTCGCTTCCTCGCGAAATCCAAATGGTTCTTAGGGCCGCCACTGGGCTCCTGTTTGGCCGTCGCTGTGTTTCTTCTTTCTTTTTTTTCCTTTCCCTCTGGCGTGCCCACCCAGGCACGTCTACGTTTTCATCCATTTACTGTTGTGAGCGCTTTTCTTGGGCTTTCGTGCCATTCCTGACAGCTTCTGATGCTGCGCTTTTGTTTCGCTCCTTTCGACCTCCTCTCCCGACGGATCAAGGGGAATTTCGCGAGCTTCCTTTTTTTTTCCCTTCAGACTTTTCTTCCGTTTTGTTGTGTTTAACGTTCACTCGTGGCTGCGCCGATTTGACTTTTCCTGTCATGGGAAACTTTCGTTGTCATTTAGAAGGCGCGCCGCGGTTACGGGTGTCTTCACACCCTTGGGCCGCAGAAGTCTGTCGGGCCCGCACGTAACGTCTAGACGAAGAAACCACATTTAGCAGCTACAAAGTCGTACGTTACGCACTTACCGCTCTACACTTACCTTCTGTGCTGCCTCCATGGCGGAAATAATCATTGCAAGCCAAGGAGGCTATGCTGAAGGTAGCGCCGTTTCCCGAAGCACCCTACCAAGCAAGCCCTCCCTGATGGCGCAGGTGCGTCAGTGAATCAAATTGAGTTTCTCAATGTAAAATCCGCCAGAAGAACTGCACAATGCGACTTGATTAACACCTACACACGTTACAGTAACTCAGAATGCTGTGTGAATGTGCGATAAAACATGGCTGTGTTATGAGGAGGTGATGCGAACGGGGGCGCTATAACGCTGTAGCGTTTCGCTCTTAAAGAAGAAGCTTAAACATATTTAAATTTTATTTCTTGGATGCTGAGGGAGCAACCGCGCAGTACTTGTAGTACGATTTGGCACTTCTGCAAAATTGCTTTGATAGATGTGTTTTTTTTTTCTTTGTTAACGACCTGGCAACGTTAATATCGGCTGAGTAAATATACTGACACGCACAGTTCCCACTCGTTCGCCGGTCTTCACTCCTTGTGCAAGGACACCGCTGTCGCCCTCTTTCGTCCATCGTGGCTCCATGCCTGCGCCGTTTGCAGCAGGACGAGCTTCTGCAACCACATCCGGAAGCCGAGACGAGTGCGCGGAAGCTACTTCCGTTCCATCGGCACCCCCTGCCTCGTACGAAGCTCGGTCGTTACCTTATTTGTCCGCTGCCCGGATGTGCTGCGCTTTCCAGAAGCTCACGTTGTTTGCGGGCGGAAGGATGCGTTCCATTCGCCGCGTCATTCCTTGCGCCAGGAACACACACACGCACAAAAAAAATGAAAAGCACATATAATGATAATGATGAGAGCGCAGCCAAATGGATCCAGCGACGAGAGACGAGCAAACGACGATGAGCTGCCTCTTCCGGCCCGGTATACGGCTTCTGGATTGGCCCTAATCCAGAGCTTTTTCCTACGTACGGCTTCTTCGGGGTTCCTGCTTCCCGACCACGCATCCATCGGGAATGGCATGGATGGCTTCGCTGACGCCGTCGATATGTGCGGGATGATTTGTCACTCCCGTTCGCGTCTGTGTGTGGTGCTTCCTTTCTCTTTTACTTTCTGTCGTGCCATTTTTATCATTGCGCGCATGTGGATAGCGTGGTAGACGGATACGTGCACAGGAATATCTGGAGGGCGGGAACTCCTTTCCCCCAACTCGGAACGTTTAATGACTTCTATGTCGCCCAAATTATGTCATCGTAATCGACGACTACGAGCTCGTCGTTGGACTACGGGCTCGCCAAGTCTTTAGAAGCGCACGCGCCCAAGGCGTGACGATAGATCTGTGGGTGTGGCTCCCACATTCGGCAAGTATGATACGGTATGTACGCGTTGCACGCCCAAATTGCAGTGAACAGTCCATTTCTGTTACGCTTTCCTACGTTTTGTTTGTTGTCTCCCTGTAGTCGAGTTGCGCGGTCATCAGGCGCTGACGCCAATGACGTGTGTTGAATACCGGGCAGCGAAGGTCGCATTTTCCGTGGAGGCGCAAATGACAGAGGCCCCGTGTACTGTGCGTTTTCACGCGCAGCCGTATATGAAGGAAGGAAGGAAGGGGAAAACAGAAAGGCGTCCGGTTGGCTACCCTACATTGGGGGAATGGGAAGGGGGAATAGCCGTATAGGTGGTCAAAATCTCCGGAGCCCTCCGCTGTAGTGTGCGTCGTCATCAGATCATGGTTATCGCTCGTAAACCCATGACAATTACTGTTACATTAAAACGAACGGCTCATTTCTCCCTTTTATTCGCTTTCTTTGTCGTTGCCATATGTATAGCAAGAGCGATCATCACGCTCCTTACGCATGGAACTGCATTAGTTCCAAGATCGCGGATGAGAAATGAATGCGGCAAATTAAACGCTTTCGTGCGGCGAAGTCGGGCAAGTCGCTGGGCGCTCGCGAACTGCGTGCGGCGATTCGGACACTCGCTGTATAGGCGTCGCGTGATTGTGCACCCCGCATATAAGCGGCGCGGTAATCGAGCGGTCCCGTTGCATTGGCCGCACGCCTGGGGATTTCGGAGCTGCTTTGACGACGGTCGCCCGACGCGTTTTGTTATCTCGGCCAGACACCTGCCGTCCCATTCCGCGTCCCTTCTGTCCCGTTCGACATCGCTTCGAGCCAGCGCTGAAGCGCCATCTCCCTCGCGTGTTTGCTTTCGGATAAATATATGATGCGCGCGCTCGGAGTTGTTTATTTACGTTGTCGATACGACGTGCTATAGTACAGTAACGCATGTTATGTTAGGAGCTGGTTTTAGTAAAAAAAAAAAAAAAACGCAGATGGGTTTTTGTGTGTGTACGCCCTGAAGTCGATTCGCGGAGTTACCGTGGCTATTTTGTGATTGAGCCACAGCACCTGCGTTGTGTCCTTTTCCCAGTCCTCGTTGATTTGCGCTGTGTAACCGTATCGATACTGTATCACTGAATCTCCTAAGCTTCCACCCTTTAAAGTCTGAAAGCCACGATAGAAGCATTAGGCACGAAGTAACAAGCCCCGTGTTTCATTTCCCATTAGTGAACGCAAACTGATTAAACAAAAAATTACACCATCTCCCCGGTGATGCTGAGCATCGCTGGGAGTTTCAACGGTGCATTTAACGGCGGTGTTTACAGGTTTGCAGTGTTTTAGGTGTTACCTTTGCGGTGAACCTTGCGTGTTATTACGTTGTTAACTTGGTTCGTTACCACGCATCGCGTGACCGTTGTCAGAGTGTGGGTTGATGCTGATGCGTACTTGCGTCAACCCACTCGCTAACCGAACTGTTGCTTCCATCACACAACACCACCAACTTCTTTCATCGGAGAAGGAGGAGATACTACTGAAGCGAAGCGCGCGTGCGCTCTCTACCCGCTTTATTTATTGCAGCAGCTGTTGGAGAGAGGGAAGGGAGAGGAGAGTCGCGCATGCGTAGTGTGAGTGCGGACGGACGCCGCGTGCGCGCGCTCTCTACCCGCTTTATTTACTGCAGCAGCTGTTGGAGAGAGGGAAGGGAGAGGAGAGTCGCGCATGCGTAGTGTGAGTGCGGACGCCGGACGCGTGACATACCCGCGAGCAAGAGATGCTCCGCATCTAAAATGGCATGACATAGTACCACGTGCAAATTTCACTGCGTGACCGGGAAAACATATTTTGTAATATTATCCGTGGTGTGTTAAAAATCGCAGCTAAGCAAATGCTTCCTCTCGCTTGAACGCGCATTCGAAAGTTGACACTGCGTCAAGTGTAACAGTATACGGGCGAGATGGGGACACGGCCCGAATGAATGCGCCGGCCGTCGGCGTTGGTGAGGTGGAAAGCAGCCCGCACTCGCAACGAGAAAAGCATGGTCATTTCGCTGGCTCGACCGTGACTAGGAACTGTCTGAAGGTCGATCTGTTCGTCAACTTAAATTTGGTGGAGACCCGATTCTCGGCATATTAAGACCGAAGAAATCCTGTCAGTGACAAAGAACGGTCACGAATTAAGGTCCCTTTTCGCACCATATCCCACACCTGCGTGCTAGCTGGAATCGAACTGAGCGGTGTACACTTCTGGAGCGTCTTCTTCGTATTCGTGATTACACGCGCATATATATAAGTACGGATGACTTGGCAAGCCTTGTGCATTGTCATACAACGCACGAATGGCAGTGTTACTTAAGCACAATACGCTACATATATAAAAATAATAAAATAGAATAAGGGGGGGGGGGGGAGGGGCTATACTGCACTGCAAAATTGAGAATGATCTTCCGTGTTGGGTCCTCCCTGATTGGTCGATTCTGCCTGTCAGGAGGACAGGACTGACCACTCCCCGATCATCGAGGGCTATTCGATGATCGAATGTGTAATAGCATCACGGAATGCTGTTACGCATTCTATTGGGACCCCTACTCAGGTACTAGAGGATTTTGGATTGGCCGTCCACTTTTCACTTCAGGGTACGAGTTTACAGGAGCCTTTCATGGCAGAACAACTGGTAACAGCATCTTGAAGCGATTTGCTTAAACAGCAATGCACGCGTCAGTGTTCTCGTAGAGTGAAAACAACGAAAGGGCGGCTCCTATAGTTCATGATTATCTCGCTGTCATTGCTTTACCGCATCAGCCAAGTAGAACGTGCAAGTCGCAGCAATATTAGCTTCGCGTGTATCTGGTTAGACTACCGATGAACAGGTGTCGCCAACAGCGCTGCCAATCACGTTGTACAGGCTCGTGCATGGCGCATCTTGGGTTGTTACATGAACTGTGCTGTCGAACAAATGATTTCTGAGATTTTTGTGCCGCAACCTCAAATTTGTCAAGGCAATAATACGTCGAATGATTACATACCTCTATTTTCATGCGTAACAGTTTATGGTAGAATGATGCATTCAGATGCCACTGTCACTGAACGGCAGCGCTAGCAGTTCAAGACGGCGGCACTGATACGAATGCGTCAATTGGACTATACTATCTCCGGTAATCCGGTATCCGTAAACGTACAAGATGTCTTATACGGACAAGCTAAAATCATCCTAATTTCACCATTTTTCGACGTCTGGTTGCATCAAGCAGCGTGTTCCGTTTATATATGGTATATATGATATATCCATACATTACCGCACCGCTCGAAACTCTTTCATCATCACCAGCAAGGCCTGCAGGACGGTGTTTGCTCGGCTTGTGGCAAAAACGTGCAAGTTTATGTTTGTCCCGTGTGCCGAGTTTCTTCAGCCGCGCAAAACAAGAGAAAAGCTTTACGGGCGCGCATTTTATCGCCATTTTGCTTTTCGTGTCTGCCGCGAGCTTCACTACGACTGCTGCATGCATTTTTTTTCTCGAACTGCGTTCGGCACTTTGGGAAGTTGTTCGTCGCGGCATTTGCGGTCGGATGCGGATAAAGCTCGAGCGCGAGTTGGTGGCACATCTCGCTTGCCGAAACAAGACCTAACGTCTCCTACCCGCTGTGGCTCCGTCGATGCAGACTTGTTTACCGATTCTCGCATTTCTTGAGAGCAAAGTCGTGTAAAATGACGAGAAAGCTCAGAGCGCATCTTCTTTACGGCTTGCATGCGCCTGTCACTTCTTGCCACCGGGATCCTCCTCGTATACATTGCCACGACGTATAAACACATAGCTGCTGTGGCGACCCAGTGCTTTTGGCGACATGCGCGTTGGCCGCACTAAACTGTGCCCGAAGACGATGGTGCTGGGGCGCTATCAAGTGCTTCAGGAAGTGCACAATACTTCGTTGCATGCATAAATGTAAGATTTTAGCTTTGCTGAGCGTTGCCCAATGGCAGGTAGGCAATTTCGTACTGGGGGCATCGTCAATCTATAGGTCTGAAACATATGGCCCTGAAATGGGCATGCGTGGTCATTGGCTGGGTTCTATGCCCGGATATCGGTCTTAATTCAAACCGTATTATGCCACCAGTTGCCTGTATTTACCTGTCACGATCGCGCATACCACTAAAGATAGAAATGAACACGTCATATCGAAGGACCGCAATTATTTGACGCGCAATATATGGACATGTGTCAATTTTTATCTTTAGTGATATGCGCGGTTGTGACTTCTGTGCGCAGTGCGCTTAGGCTCCGCTGTATGTATCAACGCAGTTGAATCACAATAAGAATTAGTCGAGAGCGCCGCTTACATTGTGTGCGGTGTATTTCTTCTGTGCCTGGTTCTTTCTTCTTCTTTTTTTTAATGCGCGCTAACCTGTTCTTTTTGCGAATGCATGAGCCAACTAGACCAGCAAACAAGTCCCGTGTGTACGACGATTGTGTGTTGGGTTCTTGTGTATAAATGGGCTAGAAACGTACCTTGCCTCATATACGCGTAAGATGCACAAGGGGCGTATATTAAACGAAATGTTCCCTGTTGTTTGCGCAGGTGGCAGCTCCCTGTACAAGACGGCGTACGCGTGCGAAGGCAGCCAGCTGGCCTTCGCGTGTCCCGAGGGCCAGCTCATCTCCCTCATCCGCGCAAACTACGGCCGCTTCTCCATCTCCATCTGCAACGAGCACGGCACGCTGGACTGGAGCGTCGACTGCAAGTCCAACCGATCATACAACGTCATCCGGGACAGGTGACGCTCCCTCGTTCCACCTTATTTGCCCACACTGTGGGTGTGTGATGCACTGTGGTGTGTGCCTTTTATAGGGAGGGAGGGAATATAAAGCTTGCCGCTTTCATAGGCTGGAAACGTTTCGAACCAAGGAGGTAGGTCCTCCGCCGATGGCAAATACTGCTTAACTCAAATGTCTCGCTGCTACTTTATCGGCTTGCCTGTCTACATTTGCAGCAACTGGTCGTTATCTCTCGGCGCGACTGAACCAGGACTAGCTGTATCAGCATAGTTAATGGTGTATGACTTGCTGGTTGTACTGATAGCGGTTTTTGACGTTATACTCTTTTTTTTAGGGGGGGGGGGGGGGGATATTGTCGCTAAGGTGTCCACCAAATCGCAAAACCTCGCACGACGCCGAACGACCGCACGTGCGTAGCGTCTTCGTCCTGTCTCCCGTTTGTAGCTCACACTTCGCCGCGTTTGCACTGAGCAGTCGACCACGAGTTGAATTACACGGGATGCTAGCTGTTCTTACGCTCTTGCCTGTTCCTCCATGCCTACAGAAGCGACACCAAAAGTAATTTATCTTACGGCTTTCTTGGAAACGCGAGATATCTTTTCAATAACACGGGGGAAGATGTTGCGCTATGAGTGGCACTGCAGGAGTGACGACCCTCATATTTGCACAGGGTGTATCAACCATGCAAATTTCTGTCACAAGGGGTTGCAGCAAGCTGCAGCAGCCAACGTTGCGTTGTGTAAGGGTGTGCACAGCTGTCATTAAACGACGCGTACTTCCTCTTTCCCCAACGTGGCCCCAGCTATCAACATTGTGGCCTAAAAAAAGCTAGCAAGTGCTTCACAATTCTAGTGCACGTGTATCACAACTACTCGTGGTAAAGAACAACGTTTACAATAGGTCAAAATACGCAGCCTTAACTAAATAGAGACAGTATGGTTACTGTTTAACGCTTATAGGACGCTTTTTCTGACCGCGCTGAGGCATTGACGAAACCCGAGTAAAGAAATCATGCAAAAAAAAAAAAATTGAGCCTGACTTTTTCCTTGCGTCCGTAGTTCAATAACTAACGAACGAGCACAACAGCGTGGTTGGCTAGGTCACGCAACCAGACTACGCATTAACTCTAACGCGTTATTGTATTCCAGCGGCGCACTTGATTCAGCGGTCATCGTTTTCGATCATCGTCCTTCGGAGGGCTGAGCGGAGGCTCGCGGTGTCGTTCATTTGAACGAGTTGGACGAAAACCATAAGAAAATAAAGTGCTTAAATACCGTCACACTTATGTACGTTATACAGTCACACTTACAGGCCCTTTTTCTGTTACCTGCAGTTGTCGCAGTTGCAATATGTACGCACGTGCAGTACCCAAAGTAGAACAGCCAATTATAATCACACGTAGGCTGAATCCAGTCCACGTGTCTGGGATTAATAAACCGTGCAAGGAAAAGCTTTTCGTAATAAGGTTTCCTTCATTAAAGAGAAAGACAAACAAGAGAAGTACGTACCGAATTAGAAAAGAAAAGGAAAAGAACTTGGAAAGCCATACTATCGAATAATATCACCCACGAAAGTGTCAGCCTGTCGCATTGGCTTCGCCTCTCATGTGAAACGCGCTATGCTAAGAGCGGCGTTAAAATACAGCGGGTCTTAAACCCGATAACCGACGTCAGCACGGCTGAATGGATCGGGGGATAAATACGAGTATATGCGAGGTATTAGCAGCAGAAAAGTGAACACTGGCAGAAGGAAACTTGTAGCTCCGCATAAGCGCCACTCGACGGAGAGCTTCACAATGTGGCTGACCGCTTCGTCGAAATTATAAGTAGCTATAGTTTCACTGAACATACGGTAGCATTGGTCGCCGCATGGAGACCGCGTTAAGTTTAACGGGACGACACTCTCAGAGGGATCGAGCTTGTAGATGAAGCGGCAGTGGTGTTCCTTTGCGTGTATTTACGTACATATTGTACAGCATAATCTTCTACCATCTATAAGACTTGGGCGAAACTTCAAAAGTAGTGCGATGAAAACGGGATATAACTTGTTTATTCCTTCCGACGTTTCTGCCGGGGACCGAGCTTGTTCGAGGAATGAGCATCAGATGCGACCCAACCGCCTTCCAAATTCAAACACTAAAATGTTTACTCTGTTTACACAGCAGTACATTTGAAGTTTCCTCGAAATATGTGTGTGCTTGCCGTGCAGACAAACAACACGGCGACGAGCAGGTCGCCTCGGCGCCGGCCGTAAACACACGCACGACGAGAACGTTCGTTGCCTCGGCGGCACTGCGGCGAAGTATACCCTGCGAGGATGGTGCACCCTCGCTTTCATTTCGGAATTCCGCGACGGCGACCCACATATTTCATACAAAATTGAGGCTTGGCGACAGCGACGCGTATGTAGGCATAGCGGGTCACGTGATGCCTTTCCTTGCTTTACTCTGTGCGCCTAAATTATTACTGCGCATAGTCCGCGGTAGACGTACGAAAGACAAAGCATTTAAAATGTTCGATCTATGTGCGCGAGGTTATGTTCCATTTGTGCGGGCCTCGAGTGAGCGTTTTGATGCACATGCAGCGTACGTTAACTGAAGCACGTCACGGTTAAGTTCATTTTTTTCAACGAGCGAGTGGTGGAAATAGAAAAGCGCCTATAAGAGCGATTCAGCTCTGAACGACGTCTCCTATGCGGCGAGACGCAATTGCTTGGATCACTCTAAAGCGGTAGTTTCGGTATCGGGCAGATCATGCGCCGCTTCCAGCACGTCTCGGTCTCGCTTGCGGTTATAACAAAGTTCTTTCTCGAAACACGCCTGGTTTAAGAGCTAAGACGGAAAAGAAATAAAGAGTGAAGAAATGAAAGGAAACGCATTTCGCTACGCGTTCTTTTTTTTTCTTGATTCCATATTTGGCGGTTGCTGGGCGGAGAGGCGAAGAGAGAAGTTTCTCCCGGTGGAAAGTTCCCCCCCTGACGTATATCGTTATAGACCAAACAGTTGGTGGCGGGAGCCGCAGCAATATCGCGTCTCAAATTGCTCGATGCGTGTCCACATGACGTCGGGTCGATATTGGCGTATGCTGCTGTTCTTCTGTCCGTGGTCTCCTGCGGTCTTTCATTTTATCGTCCCCCACGCTGCGGTTCTTTTGTGGCGCGGTTCATTTCACGAAACGGGAGCCTTAGTGCGGCGAGCCGGCCTCTGCTACTTGGTCCGCAAAGGGCGACTCGCTGAGGATCAATTTGGCGAATAAGATGTGTCTCCATTTATGGACGGGAGAACTGCAGAGGAGGCGTAACATGGAACAGAAGAAGATAAAGATCGAGCGAGGAAACCGTACCAAATGGCCGCTTTCCGAGAGAACAGCGCGACAGCCGGGCCTTACCGAACAAAGCTTAACAATAACATCTTCAGACACCGCTTGAGTGACACATTTGTTTTGGCTGAATGGTGAACTCCAAACGGGCTCCTCATCGCGCGGGTTGGTATATTCTTGAGCTTTTTTTTTTTTTTGCTATCGCGAGAAATACAGAAAACAACGACGCACGCACTAGCGCCTACCTGTCCTCTAGTGTGTGTGTGTCTTTTTTTTTTCCTGTATGTGTCGCGCTAGCACAAACCTGCAGCCACTCGTGATCGCTTACACCACGAGAGGAATTTCTCAGTTTATTACCCAAAACAGCGGTCTCATCTGTATGAAATGCTGGCAGGTATATTTTGTCCATAACCTCTCCGACAGCACTGGTTGAGGGAGGATAGCGTTCGGTGATAAATGATTACGAGCGCGACAGTGTTAATGCAGGCAGGACGAAATGATCATGCACCACACCTTTCTTTAGAGCGACATTGGCCAATGTCACAAGTGAAGCCAGCAAGGTGACGTCTCTCAACGTTGCTACCTACGAAATATTGGAAGCCTTCGGTTGTTCCCATTACATTCGCACTGCATCTTCGTCGAACGTAGTTCGCGTTTTAACATTAGTGAGGTTTGGACACGTCACTGTCGGTTAGACAACTGCAGGGGAGCTTTGTCGGGTGTGCTAAGTAGTACACGCCGGCGGCTCTTGCCCATCCATTTTGGGTTATAGAACCCAATCGAATTATCATAAAACAAAAAAGAACACAGTGTTGTTCTCTACGAAGTCAAGAACATTGCGCTTTGTAGGCACGCGGTCAGGCATGTCTAAATGTCGTTACGATTTTATTTTACCGATAAGAGCGGAGGAGATGGTCTGGTGTGGTTGATCTACGAGCTATAGGACTGCAGCTTGCGACTCATTTTTCTATCGCACGCCGTAGATACTACTCACTTGATTTCGGGAACGTGCTGGGTCACCTCGAAAGATACGAAAACGTGAACTCCGAAGCCGAAGTTTCCCACTTGCTCCAACCTGATAATCCATCCATTAAGTGCAGCAACACTGCCTCCAGAGGCGTGCTGCGTCAGCGTATCGACATGGAACTGTCCCCGGGAATCGTCGTTCGTCCGCATATCAGCCTGCTGTTCCGTCCACGTGCAGGGATGTGTCCAGTTCGTTGATTCCATCGCGGACGTCTCTCGCGCGTTCCCGTCTCTGCATACTCATTTCTCCCCCTCGACCATCGCTGCCCACAGAAGCGTCCAACTGCTGACAAACTCAGACAAACCGAGATATTCGTGATAAAATCAAACCAAGATTTTTGTCCCCTCTGCCATCTTTGTCGCTGCGGCTGGCCATGTCCGCCTCGCCAGATAACGCCCGCATGCAGCGAAATGAATTCGGTCGCGCCTGTCCTCTCGTCAACGGCGAACACTGGGCCGAAGCCATTTTTCTTGGGAGCAACCGATAACGCGCGCAAGTTTTCAAAGGTGCGCGCATGTCACTCCTCGAGCACCTGAACTGGCTGAAGTAAATTTCGTGACGTCACTCGACAGTGGCGCCACCGCCGTAAACCTCAGTCGTGCCGTTTAAACTAAGTGAGTGCTCCCATGCGCTTTGCTTATCGCTAGTTTTCTTGTGAGCGCTCTTTTTCGGTCTGGCGAGTGAAGGCACAGCAAAAGCACGCGCCGGCCGAGACCTTTCTCCCTTATCTCCGATGGCGTTAAAAGGACGACGAAAGGCGGTCTGCGCGACCGACTCGTTACTGTTGCCACTCCGGTGGTCCTTCCGAAGGCGCCACGGCTGCTCCAAGAATGCCTCGGTCTCATTCGGTTCATCGTAGGTGCATTTTCTTCTCGACTCCTGCAATGGGAGCTGCGTTGCGGCGTTTCCAGTAAGGCCTCTATTTCACTACATCCCTTTCCTTACATTGTGCCAAATACCTATGCTCTTTCCATGCGTATACCAGTCGAGGCTGTGGAGGCTAGCGAGAGTTGTTGCAGTATAGATGTATGCGTTCGCATCAGTAGAATTCTTGTTTCGCACCCACAACGTGGTCTCTTCCAATGCTATGCTGAGTAATAAGTTACAAGATTTTGCGCCTTAGAGATAAGCAACGCTGTTACAGGCTCGTTGTCTTCGTTTCTTTGTACTCCGTTTGAAGCCCCTCGCGACGTCAGGCGCGCATTCCCTTGCTGTGCTTGCACTATTACTTTCAACGACAGGCGACTGTGAGAATCCGCGGAGTTATTTTGGTGACCGAACTTTTCGCCTCCACAGCACCGAATTGCTACGTATTGGACGGAGTTATGCTATGCCGGTTGGACAGACGTACAATGACCTAGCTTTCCGAGAAGGCCTAAAGCAAAGAAAACGGACCTTCCGAACTCTTTGACTATATCGCCTCGGCTCTGGTTCTACTCTTCTGACGCGCTCGGAGTACTCCCGATAAAGAAAGTCGAGGAGGTTGAACGATTGCCTTCCATATTTCTGTCCTCTTGCCTTCTTTTCCTTTCATCGAGAACTAGCGTCACTTTTGAAAAATCACCCGCGGTCAAGTGTAGCAGACGATTTTTCATCCCCGCGAGACAGACGACGACTGCCTCGTGTCTTCATCGGAGGCTTCTGTATGGCAGACGACACTTACGCTGAAGGCGATCTCGAGGGCCATCCATTGCTTCCGCTTAAGTTTAAGCATACCATTTGGCCAAAAACTAAATTAATTTACGAGTCAGTGCAGGCCTGTTCTCACTGAACGCCGAGCGAAATGATCTATCAATGATAAACCGGCAGTTGCCTTCCGTTCATCGCGGATGTCGTTGAGGTAGGTCGCTTTGAGAATGGAAGACCGCGGTGTGTCTTTCTCTTTCTTTTTTTCTCGTTCGCTTCCTTCGGCACCAGCGGGTGTATCTGGATGATATATCGCGCGTCTTTTCGTTTCCCGCACGCCGGAAATACGGCGTCCCATTCGTAGGTGGGAAAGCCCCTGGTTGTCGACGTTCTTCGCACAGTTTTGCAAGAACTCGCTCTCGGCGCCGATGATTAGAATGAAAATTCATTCCTAAAATCAGCACCTTTGCGTGAAGGAGACCCTTACACACGCGGTGGATAGCGCGAACACGCTCCCGCGAAGAGTGGGCGACGGTTGTTGTTCTTCCGGGGAGAGGCGGTTGCTGTTGGGTCTAAACTGCTACCGATCTCGGCTTCCGCGAGTCGCCAGGACAACGATGCAAAGATACCCGCCCTTGGCTCCCTCGCAGCAGCGCCGGAGACTTCGGGGTCCGGCCGACTGACACCCGGTTGTACGAGATCCATTTCTCAAGCAGGCGCGCACCTCCGCCTGTCTCGGACGCCGCCCGCGCGATAAGCATCTCGGGCAAACAG
Source organism: Hyalomma asiaticum (assembly GCA_013339685.2). Classification (NCBI taxonomy): domain Eukaryota; kingdom Metazoa; phylum Arthropoda; class Arachnida; order Ixodida; family Ixodidae; genus Hyalomma; species Hyalomma asiaticum. The sequence goes on along the minus strand of CM023491.1, from coordinate 73,608,670 downwards.
ATCGACGTGGTCGGGGCGCCGTTGCGAGGGAGCCCATCGTTGGCTGCTTTGCGCGCATTGCAGATGGCTTCAGCTTCGTTCTTAGTTCTTGTGCACCGAGGGACTATGGACTTACAGCACCTTGGGGTATTTCGCGTTACATTTGCAAGCTAAATGTGGCGCGCGTTTCTTTAAGAAGGGCCCTCCAACCCCTCTTGAACGTAGCCTCGATGAGACGGGGAGGCCCTTGTAAATATGTGAACCAAGTATTATTGCGGCGCACGCACCAAGGTAATTCTTAATTTAAATGGAAATATAGCGGGTAACCACCTCCTCCTCTTCAGTCAGTCAGTCAGTCAGTTTATTTTCCTTAAAGACCCCCAGTGGGGGTATTACACAAATGATGTCGCTGGGGCCACCGACTATTTCGCTCGAGGCAGAATTAGTATTTGCTGTTGTCACGATTGCGAAAACATCTTCAGTAATGCCGTATTTGTTTGTCTCGAGTTCGACAAATTAGGGAAAGGTATGCCCCAAGAACGTTAAGAAAGGTCAATCGACATAGTCGGTGCTCCCAGTGAGAGCCGGCGATTTGCCGCTGTATTTGGAACCAAAATTGCAACTCCTTCGCACTAGCAGTGCAATAATATTTGGCTCACATGTTCCCGGAGGCCTCCAGGACCGATTGGCATCGTCTTCTGACTGTGTTCAGAAAATGCTGCATGGCTGCGGTGAAGCAGACGCGGTCACTATGTTCAACTTTTTCATTGGTCGATGACATTCCACATAATCGGAGTCTATTCGAATACCTCGAAATGTGCATCCGTATGATACACCCGTCCGTAAGTCCTCGTCACAGTGAAAACAAGTCAGTTTGTACCCGATCGGTGGACCGTTTTTCGTTACAGCGTTCTCTCGCACCTCGCTGCAGAACCTTGGGAGAAGGAAAAAAAAGTGAAGGCTGTCACAGTGAAGCCGTTCCGCCTTTTTCTTTTTGTGTGCCTCGGTGTGCCATTTCCGGAAAGACATTCCCTTCAATTTCCGCCAAACCGCGCTCGCTCATACGCGACAAGGCGGAACAAGGAAGAAAAAAAAGAAGAAATTCGCGACGACAGCGTCCTGCGCTCCGAATTCGCCCTTCACGGTGCGTTGTCGCAAAGCCGAGCCGATTGGACGGCTGACATTGGTGTCCACTTGTCCCGCTTCCTGCGTCGCCCTTCGTTGTCTTCCGGCCTTTCTTTTATCTCTCTGCCACGGCTGTCAAGAGACCTTTTTTTTTTTTCTTCTTCTTCCTGTAGGTGCCATTTTTCGCACCCAGCTCCGATGCAGCGAGGCGGTTGCCTTCTTCTTCGGGAGGTCAGCCTTCTGACGCCCGTCCCGAACGACACCGTGTTGCCTAACCTGGTCTTTTAGATTATTCCGAAGGACAGCTCCGGGGGAAGAAAAAACCGCGGCATTGTTTTTCTCTTTATTACCATAATTGACGGCCTCTCTTCTTCGGATCCCTGAACCGCAAGGAGCGTTTTGCGGGCCTCTCTGTATCTCTGTGTAGACCTTTTTGCAGACGTATTTGGGTGCCGCCATCTAGGCCTAACAACATATAATTGATGGGGTCGCATGGGCCAAAATCGGATGTGATTATGAGGCAGGCTTTGTAGTGGAACGTGCCAGAGTATTTTCGACCACCGGGGTTCTTCAACGCGCTTCCATGCATCTCGTCTCCATCAAAATCCGGTCTCCGTGGCCGGGACTCGACCCCACGACCTCGTGCTTCGCAAGCCGAAACCTAAGCTAAGCAAGGCTGCCGCGGCGGTTGCCATCTAGGGCTCATAAGTCGCCGTTTTGTCTGCGTGCTAACTAAACTGATGGTGCTGCAGTAGATTCGTACCCTCAAACGTGGACGTGCGGACGCATCCTTCGTCTTAAGATGTTTTTAATCTTGCGTCACAGTGCAAAAGCCCAACATTGCGGCGCCCATGAATCGAAAACAAAACCGTCTATACCGCCCGAGTGCGGATCTTCAGTGCGGCGTTCGACATAGCGCGCAATGTCCTCACTTCCACAAAGACAGAGAAAGGGATCGCCTGGAAGCGACGCTGGTTGACCTTGATGTCACACTTCCAGCGGCTGAGTGCAGATAACGACTTGCATGTAAATGCGAACTTTCCATTTGTCGGCTAGTGCTCACTCCAGTCCCATGCCGAGTTGTTTTTGTTAACGACCAGTAATGGAACTCCAGAAAGCGGCGTACGCGGCTATTTCCGAGAACTCCGGGACGAAGCTTGTCAGTATACGTCTCCGAGAGGACAGGTGTGTGCACACCCTTGCTCAATCCAAGATTGATCGTTTCTTTATTACACATTGGCGGACAGTTCCTAATGAGCAGCCACGCTAATGAGAAACCAAGGTTGTGAAGTATATAATGACTTCCCCGAGTTAATTAATGCACGATAGCATTCAAGGTCATTTTCTTTTCTTTCTTTTTTTTTGTTGGGGGAGGGGGGGCGAGAAAATAAAAACAGAGGAACACAGCACAACGTGATACCGTGCGAAAATATTCATGGTCATCGCGTCCACTTAAGACAGCTGCCGCGCATTTAGACTGAAAGGACAGCGTAGGTCCTGTTTGTTACACAAGTGTTGGAGATTGGGCGTGTTGGTTCGGTCTGCTTGGCAGTTTCTCTTTTTCCGTAATGCGCCATACCAGGTCAAGTACGACCTGTTTGTTACGCAATTTGTTATTGAAGATCCTTAGCAGGACTTGTCAAATGGTTGCGATTCCCTAACTCAAAGTGTTGTGCCATGTTGCGTATAAAAAAAATGCGAATAAAGAAACACCGAGATATTGAAACCACTGCCTTTTTTTACGCGAGTGGTGCTGGACTTCAGTGCTTCTCTTGATAGTGAATTGAGAGAGGAATACTAAAACTTCGTTTGAAGATTAGCCTTGTGGACAGCATAACATATCTCGTGTGGCTCGTCTTAAAAATGGTGCCCACCCGTGCAGCCAAGCTCGGTGTAATGATGCACGGTGTTTCTGTAACACTGTTGTTGTTTTCGTTCTTGATTGCGAACTTTTCGTTTACAGCCTGTGGTAACGTTTGTTGATACTTCTGCATGTAAGATAAGGCTTCAGTAGGGTTTTTAGAGAAATATCCTATCCATATACCATAGCCACTGTTCTCAGCTTTTAAATGAGCTAACGCAGCTGTCATGCGATACACTTTGCAAAGCCTGAACAACTCACTCGCTTAATGTTCTCATGAAATGAGTTGAAGTTCTTGTGAAGGCCATGATAATTCTTGTTCCTAAACGTATTATTGTATAAATATGGGAAATGTTCACTAAATTTACAATTCATTGCCAATTCATGTTTGTTTATTTTTTTCAGCCGTATTTAAAACCAAATTGCTCAACCGTGCCTCGAACAAATAGGATTTCAAAGTGATAAAAAATTTCCCTCCCCATGTGAAGTCAAATTAAGTTCAAAGTAAACGTCTAAGAAAGCGTGCGTCAAATGATCACCCATTTCACTGATCGTTAAAATCGTTGCGCAGTGGACAAATAACGCCTTGTGTAGCGATTGGTTCCATCTAGGGAGTCAATTAAAAGCTTTGCCCTTTGACCCACAGATGTCACCTGAACAACAGCTGTCACGTTCTAGTGGACAGCATGACCTTCGGTGACCCCTGCCCTGGCACCTATAAGTACTTAGAGGTGCAGTACCACTGCCTAATAGGTTGGTGCCGTTGCCGCAATTTTTCATCGTCAGATCATCGCCATCACTGCTTCACGGATGCCTGTCCGTCTCCTTGCCTTCTCTGGTTGCCGAATTTCGCGAAGGGAACGCGGTGTCTTCGAATACTAACAACTCTTGTAGTCTCCATGCTGCCGTTTTGAAGTACGCTAATAACGGCGGACCCAACGTCGTTCTGATGTGCTGGTGCGTGGACTTTCTGCACCCAGCATGTCACATTATGGTGACCCTGCAACACTTTCTGGATATAATGAGATAGCAGATGCCGCGCAGTCGTCGAGGTTCCTGCGGACGTGTGAGGCAACTATTATTGCGTTGCTCGCATCACAGAATTCGCGGTTCGGTTTCAAATACCGCTAGAAAACGCCTTCTCCAAACCATGATCGCCTATAGTGTCGACGCGGCCAAAGGGTGTAAGCAAAGAGGTGACAGAGTGCCGTTGTTGCTCGCGTGTAATGATAGTCGACGCATCGGAGCATGCCCGAGTTCGTGCAGGACCCTTATCGATATTATAGACACCGGTGTATCCCACCTCGAGGGAACGGTCCAGAACCCCGCATGTTTGGCGCGCAATGGCGGCTAAGCGGCGGCACCCCCATATCGAGCCATCTGGAAACGCCGTTCCACGCATTCTGAACCCCCTTTCCTCCATCCCGCTGCCGTTACCTCGTTAAGCGCTTCGTCGAGTGCGCGTTCATTAAAGCCAGCGGCCGCCTCTAATTCCTTTCGCCCGCACACCACGCTAAGCCCTTCCCGCAGTGGCACCCCCGTTCTAAAACGCGGGTTCCAAACTGTTACAAACTACCACGCAGCGCTGGACGACAGCGCTGGCTTAGGCTACGCCCGGGGCAGTACGCGATTAATGCGACCGGGTCGCCCGTTGGTGATACTTCGCTAAATAGACAAGCGCCGACGCCGGTTCTCGGATTAACGTCTTTGCCGGTGCAGAGACGGTGTAGTTGCACCGGCGGGGCCTTGCGGCCGGTGCCGTACCCGAACATGCATCGAGTTGTACGCTTTCACACCGCTAATCATGCAAGCGTCGCTAAGCTCGCGATGGCGACTCGAATCCTTGCGTCGCTGCTGCAAACGAGTGGGCAGTGAACGTCACGCTGTCTGCACGTACAAGGTATAGAGTATCCGCGAGTGCGCGAGGACCAAGCGGTTCTCAAATTGGAATACACGATAGCTTGACCCGCAGAAACAAAACGAAACGAAGGATAAGTTCATAAATTCTTTTTTATTTTTAAAATCTAGTTTACCCTAGACTCATTCATAGTTCCGGTACAGCAGCTTGTACGCATGCTTAGCACCTATTTCGCGACATATGTTGCGTTAATTTACAGAGCTCGACCGCATAAAATAGGCAGGAGACAGCTGACTGGATAGGCAGCTGACTGGATGGGTGCCCCGTATGCTTTTCCTCTTGGTTCTGTTGCTTTGTATACCACTGCACAAATGAAGACGAACCCAGAACGAACCTATAGTATGCTCTCCTGGAGCTGTACGGTTTGAAGCTTGAAACACAGTCACACCACTATCGGTGGTCTGAAGACCGTCGTGCTTGTGGGCGCCTGTTTCACCGAGTACTGTTTGTTCACTCCTTGAGCCAGCCGCACTGCACCGTCTTGTTCGCCTCTGCGGTACGCTTCAACGCAGGCGCATTCGGCACACAAGGGGTTAGAGCAGGCGGCGCAATTTAACGAAGGCGTACCCGGCTAATTGTAGAAGGAGTCGAGCATCCAGCACCCGTGGGAGCACGATTAGCGATCCAATGAGCCGTCGAAGGGGGAGCGGTGGTGGCTGCCTAGGGACGCCTTGCAATTGGCAGCTTGGAGAAAAACAGGCACGATGGGATTCAACGTATAGCTATAGTTTGTTCCGAGCGTGAAGCTAGATGGTGGTCGCAGCACAAGCTAGATCAAGTACGCCGATGTGCTGTCATCTGGCACCGTGTTAACGTATATAAAGCCTCCCGTGGAGGGCAGACCGCAGCCGGCTCGCAGTGCGGAGTCCATTGTCTACCGCACGCTAACTGCGATAGGCAACTTATTAGCAGATCGAGGGGCAAAAATGTCTGCTACTGTCGCAGCCGAGACGTGGACGTGGCATCGCGGGAAAGAGCACCTGGATTCAGACAAACGTGCGAGTGGTAGCGTTGCTGGCAGCTCGACGGTGAAGCCCCTTTACTCAAGGGCGCAACCTCTGGGAGTATACCAGCGTGCTTCGGTACGTTCCACAGAGTCTGGCTACTCAATTGCGCCGAGTGGCTTAATTTAGCGGAAGCAAAGAGGAGGCACTGTCCATTCGCGAGGCAGGCCGCAGTCTCAGAATCCTTCAGCGGTTGCAAGCACGTTGTCATGGAAGAAGTGCTGCTCGACACGCGTTGCAGCCTCGCGGCGATGAAAGCGAAGGGATTTCGGTGGCTCTGAAACCTCGCCGAGCTCAAGAGCGTGCCTCTCCGAGGAGGGAGTAAGGACTCGAGAACGGGGAAAGCGGAGCAGCTTTCAACGAAGGGAGGGTTTTGCGGCTGGGATATCGCGCCCAAATCCGGGTTAGATTTGTGTGCTGCGCCTTCGCTAGCGCTTTGTCCTACAAGACCACTTGTGGTGGGATTCGGCTCAGTGTACTTGCGGGCTGACGGGGCTCAACTCTTCTTTCCTGCGGCTCTGGTGCCGCTCGTACTTTCCGAGCCGCGCTGGAACAAGACCGACTGATCTCTCGAGGAATCTCGAGGTAGCGTGGACGTCTCGGGAAGAAACTCACTCGTTCCACGACGTGAGAGCTTCGTACGAAGCGTCAGAGGATGGGGATGATACAAGACAGGTCTTAAGATATGGTAGGATGCAACTTCAAAAGAATAGCAGTTGACACCAAGGCAGACGGCTGCAACTTGGGTCGACGTTATTCTGCCAGCCAATGCACAGAACGAAACGAAATCGACGTCATGCATCCCTTTTAAAATGGTGTCGAGGGTTATCTGAGTCTCAGTTCGACAAAGTTTTTTGCATTCTCCACTCCAGTGAACGATTGAACACAGAGAAACTGAGTTATAATTTTATTTGTGCAGTTGTCGCTCTATTTATTTTCACGCGGAATGTCTGAAGTGCGAATTAATTTCATCCTCGCTGAGCAACACGGCCGGTTTGAGGTCATGAGAGGGTGGGAGGGGCCTCACTGCACACTCGGGCTTGCGTCCGGCTAAACTCCGACTACGGTGTGGTTTCCCTTAGCTTTTCGTTCAGCTCCCGGTCGCCGTTGGCAGCGGGCTCGATCGGGAGTGAATTATTCTGCGAGACGCTGATCAGTGCACGCAAACGGCGTGAAGCAGAAACCTCTTTCTGGCAGTTCAAGTGGCGGCAAGCCGCTTCCCCGCCGATCGGTATGTGGATAATAGACGGCGTAGTCGCATGTCACTGTCCTGTTGCTTCAAAGGGTCAGCCTTTGAAATCTAATCTTCACCCTCGTGCTGTACTTGCGTGGGAACGTGCTTCGGAGTTTAGGATGATGCTGAAAACGTGGATCAGAACTCTTGTTTGGGCTAGTTGGTGACCATCCATAATGACTTCAAGACGCCAAAAAAGTGTACACAGACGAAACATAAAAATCGACAAGGGCAAGCGCCTACGCCATACTTCAGATTCTACGATTTTGGTCACCCGTTTGGCGTGACCCCAGGATGGTTCCACATAGCCGAACAAGGCCCGGAGTTCAAGTGGCAAAATTCCTTTCTTGCGGCAGAAAGAAAGTGCACGTGATTGGCAGGTCGTTATGGCGATGAGGTTGTCACGATGAGGTTGACAGGTGCCCTAATTTATCTCCGAAAGGCTCATCAGCTGGATGAAAAGAAAAAAGAAAAGCATGAAATAAATGATTGTGTGGTATCCTTTAAACGCCATTGGAACATGCGCTCAGGCGGGCGTGAGCTGACGTTTGCGAGTGCGGCTACAGGGGTAGTAGAGAGAGAGAGGTGCGGAAGGCGAAGAGGTTAAACGGAAGAACCATTTTCCTGCCCAGTTCCGGGCTTACACAATGGGCGTCGAAAATGAGGGCGTGTCCATTGCTTAACGGAAATCGATGTTCAGCGCCTGTCTAGTCAGCGTCTGTCTACGTCGTGCTTGCTGTTCGTAAAACATCTATAAACGACTCGTCCGATTTCGGCATCTCTCAGAGCCGTTCAGTCTGCGTCCGTTATGATGCCGAAGAATCCACGTCTATATATGAGGTGTCACAGAAAGTATGACGACGTCCACCGAGCAACGTCGTTCGCCCAGGAGCAGAGATCTGGTTGTTGTGTATTGTAGAAGACGCAGTGATGAACGCGCTTATCGACGGAGGGTCGTCACCATCCTTTTAGACAATGCGCATGCAGGGCCCACTTAAGTGACAAACAACGCGGATTTACAGTTGTGCACCAAACGGGGAGACTAAAGTGAAGCTGAACTGATCAGCAGTCTTTTTGGCGATGTTGCCATCCTACGGAAGCGTATAAAGTTGGGCTTGTTGGTTCATATCAAACACCTAAAGCGCAAAAGCACGCTATGCTGTTTAGCCAATATAGCTGTGCTAGGTTGGCGAAATACGTGTGCGCCAGTCTTCCAGGTTTCGACTCCGCGTCGGGAACACGGCACTCGGTACACCATTTTTTTTTTTTGTGCGTCAGCAGCAACACCGTGTTCGTGCGCGTATGAGGCGAAAGATAAATGAAGCCAATCGTCTTCGTCAGCGCCTGCCACATGTCGCCATTGTGGGAGGGTGGCACAGCCATCCGCCGCCCCGAGTTTCGCTTCTTGGGTTTCTTTTCTTCCCCGCATAATGCACTTAATTTATGCCGCTTCGTTATTACCGCACTTTGTCCATACTCTGCTATTACGCATTACAGTGTCTTTGAAGCAGGCTTTCGCATTCGAACTTTTGTACCTGAATGCTTGTCTGATATCTGTTCGTGCGCAATACTTGGCTGATTGAATGGGAGATGCAGTTAACACATTGACATGTATCTGTCCTTCATTATTTCCTCTTTCTTGAGTTAGGGGTATTTGCGACAGGTAGATATTTTTTTTCTTTTTGTACTATATATTTATACGCTTATGATACTCAGTGAGCCGCAGTTTTCCTTACGAGGACATTTATTTTTGATTGAGCGTTGTGGATTTTTAAAATTACGGCCAGTTTAGTGAAAGGATAGGGAACGGGTCAAGGGCTCGCTTATTTGCTCGAAACCACCTAATGAAACCAAGGAAACCATAGGCGAAATTGTAGTTTTTAGCTGTAGTGTAGTAATTATGGAATAAATGGAATAAATTAAAGTGAATGAAAGAACACACCTGCCTTCGGTAGGGACCGAACCCACGACCTTCGGATAACGCGTCCGATGCTCTACCAGCTCAGCTACGAAGGTGGTCGTCCTCCCGTCCACTTAATTGGGTGCTCGTGTACGTATGTTAGGCAGCGGCACTCGTACCCAAGGCAGCGGTGTGGGACACCCTCTTTGCCAAAAGTTGGCGTTGAACGAGATCCTATGACGAGACGGATGCTGCCCAGTTTAGTTACGTTCGACATGTTTGCTTACACCTCTACGAGACCCGTATAGATCAAGTTTTCAATTGTCATTCAGCTTGGTTTGTGATGATAGCACTATTCTTCCGTATGCGTATATAAGGGAAGTCAGACCGCGCTATAGGTATCTTACGCAGTAGGCACAGCGACGCTCACGGTATTTTCTTCGCTCTGATACCTGTCGCGAAAATGACTCACTGGTGTCTGTTTGCTCGAACTTTTTTTTTTTTTCGTTTCTCTCCTCTCTTCCGCTTCCCTGTCGTTCTTCCCCGGAAGCTGCGGTATGAGGAGGAAGTGCAGTCTTCCGGCCTCCACCGATGTCTTTGGTGACCCGTGTCCCGGTACCTACAAGTACCTCGAGGCTCACTACCAGTGCATTGCAGGTACTACGGTAGCGAGCTCGGCTCTGTTGCAGGCCACGCGCAGACCGTGTTGCATCCCTATACTCCTTGGTGCACTGTGGCGCCCTCTATCCCTATCTGCATCACTTCCCTTGCCTTGACCATGGCCTCCGGTGATCCCGCGCAGTGGCAGGTCTCGGAGGCCGTGCCTTGACGTTCGCATACTTTACTGAACCAGCCGATCATAACGCAAAAAAGGAAAGCTAAAGCGCGCAGGCGCGGGTACAAGTGAAGAAAGCAGACGACACGAACGCTGACTATCAACTGTAGGAGAGTGCTGAGGCGCAAATGAACATGCTCGGATTTGTGCCTTCGTTCTTTTTCGCCTGAGTGCGCTCCTTCAGTCGACAGCCGTCGTTAGTGCAGTGTACTTTTTTTCACTTGTATCCGTGTCTGCGCTCCTTACGTTTCAGCGTTAACGCTTGCACACTAGCTCAGCTCTCTTTCGTTCGGAACCAGGTCAGTTTTAGTGAAACATCCGTCGAGATGCCAGATCCGCTGACGTACAGGATTGTGGATTGAACCAGATTTAGTTGCATAGACATGCTCAGGCCGAGTTTTATGTAGCCCAACACAGTACACGTAGACTGTCCTTTGAAAGGCTGAAGAAAACCAAAACCCGAGGGGGCAAATTACTCTTTTTGCGTCCTTGTTGCAGTATTTGCAACATATTATGAGCGTCATTGCGTATTTAAATTGCTTAAAAACAAAAGCTAGAAAAGACAATGGATTTCTACTCTTCCGCGCAGATCACTCGGGGTCAGAATGCGAAGCAAAGCTCAAGTTGTAGCAGCAGGTGAAAAGATAATCGGATCCAGTCACATTTGACCGCGTCTAGCCGTCACCTATCTCCGTCCGCTGCAGAGCAATGACGTAGCTATGACACTTCGCATGACGTGTGCGCTCTAGCGAAGCGAGCGCGCGCTGATGTAGTTTTGCTGTTGGGCGAGCCAGCCTTCCGTGCTCGCGGTAAAGATGAGAATTATGTGAAAGCAAAGAGCACTGAGAAGTAAACCGACGCGCGGGTAAAGGGGACTGCGGTCAGTGTATATGCGTCGTGGTTAATACATTCCATGTGCGTGGTTCAGTAAAGATGCGCAATCAGCTTAGGGGGCCCCATGTACCAGGTGTGTGGGCATTTCCGCGCGTGCTCTTCGTTTTGCACGTTGGCAAGTTGTGTGGCAAACCCACTCGGTGCATATGGAATGAAGGCTAGTTCACCACTTTTTGCTCTCACTGCTCTGCGAGGGGACTTACCTCGGTTTTTATTAATTTTTTTTTTCTGTAACGATATGTTCTGCACCTTGTTGCATGTTTACCTTAGGAAATAAAACCTTTTTTTGGCGAAGCGCCTGCTGCTGTTCTGCTGTTTCTAATTTACACACGTGTATTTCTACGCTATGCCGTGCTGAATCGTTTGTTGCGGGTGTCTGCGCGGCAGACGCTTCGACAGCCGCCTTCTGCGTATGGGTCTTCTTGCCTAACTCAAGGCACTCTTCGAAAGAGCACTGTCTTTACTCAGACACAAAACTGGGACGCTTAACAATGTAAATCCGATATCTAGCATATATGTGTTCACTTGCAAGTAAATTGGTTGCTACTGTCTTTAATGCGGACAAATATGCTTGCAAGTATGCATGCGACAAAGTAATGCAGGCAATAAACATAGGCTGTCCGACTCATATATATTACCACCACGTATGCCATGTCTTCGGTGTCCTTTTATTTTTCACCACAATGCTAAGGTGTTCTTACGCCTCTTCCAAGGTGTCAGGGTGTTGAAGTAAGTATAGCGTTGAAATAAACAAAGCCATACCTTGTATCGAGTAGCTGAGACGCTTTTGTTAATCGCTTGACGTAGTATATTAGCTAAGCTTTCAGAATTTTGCTTCAAAGGGCGATAGCTAGCGCAGAGCTGCGCTGACTTTCCTGCTATAGGTTCGAACAATAAGCACCCGTTGGACGAGTTAACCCAGGGATGTGAAAAAGAAAGTTGTAATTTAAACCTATTCAATATCGCTCGTTTGTCTGTTCCAGTGCTTTGCGGAGCGTCGCGCTGAACGGCCCATCATGCCGTCCTGTTTACCGCATGTAAGAAAGTATGGTAATTTTCAAATAAACTTCGACTCTCAAAGGGGCCGATTTGCAAGTGACGTTACCTGCCGAAGCGATGCCCGATGCGTGCTTTGCTTCTAGAGTTTGGCCTCGCGAAATATATTTTGATACTGTCTGTATTAAAGAATGGCAGCGTTTCGCGCCGTGGCTTAGTTTCTTCACGTGAATGCCGGAATGCGCATGCACGATGTGGAACTCAACGATTTCCGACTCTCGTGCATGTACGCCTTCCTAAGCATGACTCCTCTTTCTTTGCACGCATTCATCATCTTCATCGTCATCACCGTATATTTGAGTGTGCTGCATGTTTGTGCATTCATGCATCCGCGCAGTGTGTGTGTGCTCGCTTATGTTAACGAGCCAGTAGCTGCGTCGCAGTGTGCCCTTCATACAGTAAATACTGCATGCGGAGCAAGATATTGTGTTTTTCAAGTTCGGTGAAATTTTAAGCGTTGCGAGAGCGTTATTTGTATTACGCACATTTGTAAATATGTTACTTTAAGTACAAACATACAGTGAATAATAAAGCCTTTTAGGTGTCTGAAAAAGTCGAGTTTGTTTTCTTGTTTTGCACCCAATCGACAGCGTAATCTAGAAGATAATCGAGGCCTTTTCGTTGCCTCAGCAGTAATGCTAGATACTTGAGTGTGGCGTTCCTTAATGGCATTAAAACTGTAGTTTCAGTTACCTGTATGGTAGGTTGAATGTCTACAATTCAAGGTTGCGAGCAAGCATGTGACACAGTCGGTCTGTGCAGTGTATGCGTGCGTTTGCATTGTACCGCTCTGACGCCTTCGCCTGCTGTGGCATCTCTTCCCTTCCTCCCTCGCTAGAGTCCCCGACGACGCCGTCTAGCACGACGCCCTCGACGACATCGACGACGACGACGACAACGCGACCGCTGATCATCATTCCGGCGACCCAGTTCCAGAGGCCTCCCCCTCCGCCCCCGCTGCTGCCGGTGTCTCCGACGCCTTCGTCTACGAGAGAGCCGTCGAGGAACGTCGGTCGCCATCGGACCTCGACCGGAAGGCCGACGCCGTCTTCGAGCCCCGAGACGGCCAGCGAAGCGCACAGGGTGGCTAGGCCTTCTGCGAGACCGGAGGGTGCCGGTACGTCGCTTTGCATTATTTACTGTCACACGTAGGAACGGGCCTGTTGAGCAACCGTGCCGGTCAAATAAGTAAACGGCACAAAGAGGGGGTCGTTACATTCGGTACTTGTCGTTTCAACATGTTTGCCAGCCTGATTGCGAGGAGTTTTCGGATAGGTGTATAGTTCCGTCGTATTTTCTAACGTGTAAATAAAGTATAAATGTGATTTTTTTGCCCATAAAGGGCGCTCGGTATTTGGCGAGCTAGTATGACCGTTTAGTGTGCCTATTATGTAGCGGCGGCAGAGAAGAGCGCTTGTTGTAGACTTTGAAGGCAGTATATAATGTCGAGTCCATTCTATAAGTATGCTTTGCATACGGTCCTCACGTGCCGCCTAAAAAGAACTTGATTGACATTTTTACCTCTCTTTCTGTGTTTTAAGCACACTGTGTGGTGTAGTTGAGCAGGCATCGCTATTCCTTGCCACTTCCTTCTTGAGAAAGCAGCAGGGGTAATGATGCTCGAAGGAAACAATTTGCTGCGCTTTTCAAGAACCGAATGAACGGTCGTTCGGGGGAACGCTGCCTCTATGTTGAACAGGACGTTCCAGAAGGCTTTTCCTGGCGTTACCCTGCCAAATAGGCTGGCCAAAAGCGTAAACGAAGCTTCCAGCATCACGCAGCGAAGTGTTCACGTCAACGTTCCCGTCTCTTCTCGCCGCAGGTGCCGAGGAGTCGACGACTACCAGCAGCCCCCGGTCGACGACCACGGTGTCCACGCTGCACCGTGCCCAGTCGCCGCCCAGCAGCGAGCCGACCGACGGCTACGACATCTGGGGCGGCAGCTGGGGATCCACCACCGAAGGCAGCTATGAGTCGCCTCACCTGGGTAGAGGTACGTATACGCTACGCATGGAATAAAAACGACGATGCGGGCCCTACACGACAGTCCGGTATAGCAGTTGGATACTGCCTAAGAATCAATACAAGCTCCCTCCACGTAGGACGAGTCAGCCTGTCCTTCATCCCTCCAGGAGAATCGTACTAGTTAAGTTGTGACCAAAGAAGTATTCTCAGTTTGCTAATGTAAACCCCCAGCCACATTGGCAAACAAAAGTTCGTTGTTTTCGGCTAGTGACATCGCCATGGCTGACAGAAATTTGTCGGGACGCTCAAGTTTTCGGTGCTTACAAGTTACAAGCAACGGCATATGTTCCTGGTGGTGAAATTCGACTAATTAAAAGTGGCTGACGTCGCGAAAGTGAAGGAGCGTAATAGGATCCACTTCTGTGCAAATTCTCTTTGCGTGGGAGTCGATAGCTGTGGGCGGGGCTTATGTACATTCTTAGGTTGTAACCGGCTGTAGTCATATAGGCGGAGTCGGAATGCTCACCTTTCCGATGGCGCTTCGCTTGTACCGTGTCGTTACCATCATGAGAGGGTAACGCTCTTCGAACGCTTTACTAAAGACATGACCGTGCTTGAAGGAGTGTGTTTAAGACGTAAGCCCCCCAGGAAATAATAATTGCACTATATCACTTACTGGTTCCCAGGCGACGCGAGAGTGCGCCACCAGGTGTCGCGACGATACTGGTGGCTGGCCCTCCGGTGCTCACGACGTCAGTCGGGGAAAACCAATCACATCAGTCGTTGCGCGCCCACTGCAAGAACCAAGGGCAGCGGTTGCAGGGCTGGTTTTAGACTCTTTAGGCTGGCACTTCTCTTTGTGAGCCGCAAACTTTCCGTGTATATGTAATTCAAAGACGACTCCTTAACCGTCAGCACCGTGGCCCAGCTCATCCTTGGAATAGTGAACACAGGAAGCCCGTGCCGAGTATTTGTTGCAGCTCGCGAAGAAGAAAAATGACCCCGGAATCCCGTTTAGCGTTTCCGACGCACCAGCTGGCCTCCGAATTCACGGGCAAGTGACGAAAATAGGAATGTTCTCGAACCTGAGGCAACTTTAGCTGCTCTGGAGTTGCTGGCGACGTCGGTCAGAGAACCCCTAGCTTTGATATATGACCTTAGCGCGTGTGGTCTTTCAACCTGCGCTCTGCGCTACCTGAGAAGTGCTACAGCGTCTCATGTCCTTTCGGGGGCTTCAGCTCCTCATCTTGCCTTTGCTCGGATACTGTCTCGAAGCTTTGCAGAATCTCTGAGTGTACGCTTGTTTCAAATGTCGAGCAAAAAAGGAGAGAAAGGAAATGCCAGAGGAGTGCGCGACAAGCAGCGTTAACGAGCGGCTGCTTCCATTTCGCGTCTGCCGCGGGGATCTTTGCACAAACGCGCATTTTTCACTCCCGGGTCGAGGGTCGCTAGAAGTAGTTCGGGCACTCCTTGTCCCCTACGCAGTGACGTTCTGATGTGCGGAATTTCATTTGTTTTTTTTTTTTTCCTTGGCTTCGTGCAGTTCCTTAGGTGGAGCTGAAACGTCCCGGCATTTCCATCCGCGGTGCGTCGCCCTCCTTGCCGTGTCAGTTGCTTCACCTGCACATGCGGAGGGAGGACGTCGTCGCTCGTGGCACCTTTCTGATGTCAGCAGCGCCCCTCCCGACATAATATTCTCAGTATCGCAAGCAGTTTCAAAATTTCCGCACTCCTTCACTTGACTTGTTCCTCTTCATTGATTTAAGCTGAAATCCTCAACGAGAAAGATGCACCACTTAATGCGAGGAAAAAAAAAAAGAATGAAACGAAACCATTCCACCTACACAGCATGTGTAGTGTTTACTTGGAACTTTCCGTTTGAAGACAGTGCGTTCCACGAGTGCATTTCTTGGCAATGCATCGCCAAGAAATGCATTCATGGGTGTCACCTATTCTTTGTAGCATCTGTGGCGTTAGTGGCAGTGGTGTCGCGCTGCTGTTCCCACGCTATTGTGGGTATCACAAGCATTTTGATGTTTGCGAAAAGTAACACACATCTGTGCACTGGATCGCAGGTACGCGTGAGTCACTGCTAGGTGATTACAACTACACCGCTGAAACGCAGTACGGCGCACCTCATAAGCATCTTGCGGTTTTGTTATGCAATCCCAATTTTCGCCTTTCAAACTGACCAGGGAGGCCGCTTACCCACAGCATGAAGCCGTACTAGTAAATGCACTTGAAGCTTTGTGTCTTTGCTTCCTTCAATCTTGTGGCTGCCCCTGCTCTTGGAACTGACCCGTTGGGACCCGCGCCTCCTGTTATCCGCGCTAATCTGAGATACATTTAGCATATGCCCAGCATTTTGCTTTATTCGCCTGTGTTACTGATAAATGCGCTTTTATTTTATTTTTTATTCTATATTCAGTGATTACCCTGCTTAGCCCGAAGGCGCTGCAGCAGGCGGGTTACAGTGTCGAAGAAAAAAAAAAGTTCGCCTTCAATAACACAGTACACTTCCTGACATGATAGGAGATTTCATCCGCTGATGGAACGAACAAACAATTGATTGGTTGATTGATGTCGAGAGTTCTACGCTCCAAATCCACGTTATCATCATGGGAGACGCTTTAGTGGAGGGCTCCCGAATTTTCGACCGCCTGGGGTTTAATGTGCACTGACATCGCACCGCAGACGGGCCTCAACATTTCGCCTCCATCGAAATGCAGCCGCCGTGGCCGGAATTGGATCCTGCGATTTTCGGATCAGCAGCGGAGTGCCATACAGCTGCTGAACCATGGCGGCGGAGCAACGAACAAAGAATGAATTAGCATACAGATTGGATCTGATGCGGTATTCCAACATGTTGAAACAACCCTCACTGCGTGCAAAGACGTAACGAGATCTGTGTAGGTACGTTTCTCTTCAAATGCCGGTTTCACCGTGGATTTGATGCAAGAGTTTTAAACGGAATGCTTAAAAAGAAAGAGGTTTAAACGAAAAAATAGTTTTAAACGGAAGTTTTAAATGGACTTGGAATGTTTGCGAGGTGCTCGAAAACACCTAAGGGCGCATGATGAAATGAAGGTTTCTTTGACGAGGGGGGCATTAGGGAAGCCGCCGCCGCCGCCACTGCTGGCGTCGCCTCAAGGTTCCACGCGGCGTGAAACGCCCGGTGATGGAGAAGGAATGCGCGCACTTCTCGAGAACGGGGCGCCTCCCCCCCTCGCCACCTTTTCATTTCGCGAAGCACCGACGAGAGAGAGAGAGCTCTGGTTGTCGCCAGCAGACATTCGCGAGCCCAGAGGCACACCGGGAGGGGGGACCAAAACAATGTTCGAGAGAAGGCGGCGATAATTCAGGCAGCCGGGCAGCAGCAGCCGAGATCATTTCCATACTGACGCAGCTGGCCGCCGACTCGCCTGGCTGCCCTCTTCCCTTCAACTGCGCGCCCATACTACCGAGAACTGCTGCTCTCGTGGACCCCGAGCCAAACAACCCGAGGCGGCTCTTTCCCGCCGCCGTCCGTTTCCCTCGCCATTCTTCTCCCTGAACAACGAATGGGGGCCCCGAATGGGGACCACGTAATACGATGCAGTGTTGCAACTCGTACTACGGCGGACGTTATCAATTTCTGGGGCCGCATTCCGACGTGTTGCGTAGAAAGGCGCACGAAGGACCCTTTTGAATCGAGTTGGCGACGTGCGAGTCGATGGGCGCACTGCGGGAAAGACCAAGCGCAGAAGAGGCGACGCTTCCAGCAAAGTGTTGAGATCTGTGCCGAAAGGGCGTTTGCCTTGCAGAAGTGTCATATACGCCCATATCAAGCATTAGACATATCGGGCCTTATATGAAACGTGTCCGTGTAGGGCAACATTTGCCGAATTCGGGACAGAGCGATTCTTTGCACAGTTCTTGTATTACCATATATGGCGCTATCACGAGTTGAATAAATGTGGCCGTATACAGAAATTTTCCATATATAGCCAGATATGCGAAATACTTTGTATATAGGACATATTTTGAATGCTTTCTACGATAGCCTAGTTATGATATCCACGCCTTTCGCGTGGCGAGCCGTTCTTGCTCTTTTCAAAAGACTGTGAGCCCCAATCGTTAGCCGTCGCCGATCTGGATCAGCGATGGTCAAGTTCGAGCTGAGCTATAACTAACCTGTGATCCCTCGTGATACGGCGACTAGGGCAAGAGCTTTCCCGCTCGCAAAGCCTCGTTCCAGTGGCGACTCACGGCTCTTGACGGGGGAACGCGTAGCCGCCGCTCGTGGACGCCACTGGCAGCCGCCCCGCCTCTCGCTTTTGTCCGGCGGCTCGTCGGTGGCCTAGCGGCCTTCGACCGCCGTCTTGCCACGTACCGCACACAACAGCGGTCTCCGCTCGACAAGGAGCACCAAACTACCGGACGCGCGCACCCCCGAGTCGGCCTCAGTCCAGCGCGCGACACCCCCTCCTCGCGCGAGCACCCATCCCTGCTTCCCCCCCATGGCCGCCCGGTAATTGGCTTTAATTGGCGATCAGCGCTGATGAGCTCGGACCACCGCCGTCGACGTTTCGTACGAGATGCCTGCCTGCCAAGCTATTAGGGACGAGCGTCACCTGTGCGCCGTGGATGGCGCTGCCTCCTCCCATCTGCCGGCCAGCGTCGGAACCGCGCCCCGCGGGAAACAAACAGCCAGTTTGTGTTGTGCGCGTCTTTCTGGAAAGGGGGACGCACTCGTGGGTGTTTGTAGCACGCTAAGCGCCGGTCGCGTGACTGCTGTCGCTTAGCCGTCGCCATTTCGACCCGCCCTCGTTTGCATGCGCCGTTTTTCCCTTGCGGAGCTCGCCGCTGTGTGCGAGTGCTCGGTGCGGGCCGCCCTCTTTAGTTTGTGTAATTGCACGTATAATTCTCTTAATGTATACGAGGGGCTCGTTATACCGCGAGAGGTCCCGGATCGATGGGGAAAACATCGCCCGCGTGGCTGTAACGTGCGGCTCTGATTGCGCTTTTCTAAATGTGCCCAGGCTATAGGCGCGCGGAGAAGCGACATTTCAGACGAAATGTTCGTTATGATTCGTGCTCAGTGCGCGTTCTCTTACAGAAGTGTTACATATCACCATATCACGAATTTGGCGTGTCTGGTTATATTTGGCACGTGTATATATGGTACTGTATATATATCGCAATATTTTTTCGCAATATCGCATAATACCGCAGTATTTTCCCCGAGTAGGTCTCGTATTGCCATTATGGCTCTATAACGGTTTGGCTAAGTATGGCCATATATACTTGTCATATATCGTCCGATATGCCAGATGCCTGAAGTAGCCGTATATGGCGCTTCTGTAAGAGTTTCCACGATTTTCGGATGCACGAGCGCTACGTGGCGATACTCCCAATTTCTTGCCTTATTTCATTCTTCTTTGCGCCTGTAAGAACGAAGAACGTATACGATATAGTACACATTTCAGCGAGACACCTCCTCGACAGTGAAGCTGTATTGTTGACCGGTTGGCTCATGTGGCGGCTTTCTTTTTTTTTTTTTTTTTTTTTTGCCTTTGGGCGGATTGCCGTAATGTGTCTAGAGGGAATGCGCAGCACATTTGTTCGTCAAAGCCTTCTTCGCAGCCCAGTCGGTGCAGCAGCTCTTCTTTAGCTTAACTTTGAGGACGACTGACGAGTGCATTACTCGCGAGCACTCGGTTACTAGTTCGCGCGTTCGTGCAACCAGCCGACCAACACGGCGCCACGTTGCGCGCCAAACCAACCCTCGGGCGTCGATAGTTGCTTACCTCTGGGCAACTATGACACTGCACTCGCATATTTCTTCGAGAATGTCCCAGTTAATTCATGTAATCAGCGGAGGCAGAAAGTCGATATCGAAGTGCTCTTTCGAAATTGCAAAATATGCGCCGCTTATTGGAAACGGCCAAGCGCGCCCGGGGAAAGGCGACCAGTCGGACGCCACCCCATCGACGACTGCAGAGCAGATGGCCGACCAACGTTTGAGCGCTTGGGCAAAACGAGCGCCTCATCGGTCGGCGTGTCGTTATGTCTCGTTGCCTCCGCGTTTACGGAGAAATTTATTGTACCAGACCCGGTAATTACTTTCAGATGGGGCGTGAGCCGACGTGCCGAAGCAGGTACCCTCGCTTCTTTCCCGCTCGCAAACGCGGGGAATGTGGACAGCCCGAGAGTTGCCGCGTAATCGGTGTCATATATCCAGTGTTTCCCTTCCCAGCGATGGTCCTCTGGCGCGTCGCTGCGATCCGCAGTTGCCTCGACTGCGTGTGTCGAAATGCGTGTCCTTCGAACCAGGACGACATGGCTCTGTTCACGTTGTGGCTACAAGGTGTCTGTTCTCGCACGAGCGATGCCTGCCTCTGTTACTGCACCGCACGAAGCGGCTTCAGATTTAATCATTGAGTAACTCGATGCGTAATTAACGCTGCCACTGTCTGGTTTATGCATCGTCTCCAGCTTGCAGACTGCAACTGTGGACGAGTGGGGTCGTCTTGATTGGCAGTATCTGAGTGCTGTATACCTAAAGATGAGGGCGCTGGAAATACGACGCCCTGCGTTCACGTGTGCCTCTTCCTTTTGTTTGACCTCGTCTGCACTAGTATCTCATCTGCCTCCCTACAACTGCGCATTGGTTGACGAAAGCCACACGTCTCGGAAGGCTGCCCGACATTCAGTCCCCATCCTACGCTTTGTGCTACACAAGGCATTGCTGATGCACGAGCGAATTCCCGTCGGTACGGCCCAATGCATCATTCGCGAGTCAAGGTTTCGAATAAGGTTGGCTGTACTCACTCTTCTATTTAATCATGTCGTTAATTACCTAATGTTTCTTGACATGCACGGAAAGAAACTTTATTCAGTGCTTGTTCGTGGTCGCGTTTCAATAAGACCTTTATTAGGAAAAGAGCCGTGTGGCGGAGACAACTGATGCCCTTGGTGACATGGAGCACAGTACATGTAAATCTCGGGCAGAACGACCGACACGACGTGCCGTGTGTTCCAGGGAGGTTCCAGGACCCGGACAGGGCGAGCGGCGTCCCCTCCTATCTGCACCGGGGCTTCTGTCCGCCCATGCAGTCCAGGAGCAGCTTCTGGAACTGGACGCGCGCCGGCGACACTGCCGTTCAGCGCTGCCCAGGGGGCGCCATTGGTGAGTGAACGGTCCTTCACTTTGGTCAGTGCTGCAGTAAATCGCTCTTTCTAAACAGTAACAGGAGCATCACTCATGCGACGAGAAGACGCTTGGTACGCACAAAAGGAAAAAAATACAGGTGGCTTGAAATTCCCCACGAATTCGCTGTGACGTCATAGGTCTTAAAGCCGCTTGCTTCGGCCCGCATAATTATCGATGGTAGGTCTAGTGGCTATGGTACTCGGCTGCTGATCCGAGGTCGCGGGATCGAATCCCGGCCGCGTCTGCTGCATTTCGATGGAGGCGCAGTATTGAGACCCGTGTGCTGTGCGACGTCAGTGCACGTTAAAGAACCACAGGTGGTCGAAATTACCGAAGACCTCCGCTACGGCGTCTCTCATAATCACAGCGGGTTTTGGGATGTTAAACCCCACAATATCAATTATTCGCTGGTAAAATTGAATTCGCATTGCGCTCGTGTGCTGCAAGAGAGTTACCGTGGCAAGTTTCACAAAATTCCATGGAGCCAATGCGGGCAAAATGATACACAAGACTTTCAAATCCGTGACGTCATGCTTGCGTTGACGTGCAGAGGTTTCGGCGCGAAATTCAAAAAGTGACTCTTTGACCATTTTTTTCCCCTTTAATACTGGACCCAGGATGACAAAATCAACGACGGTAGCGCTTTCTTAAAGAAAAGTGTTGTCAGTATTAAACTGACTCACTGTGTCCCCTTAAGGTGCGTTATGTAGACTGGGATAGTGAGCTGGGCAACAAGAGGAAAAAAAAGTAACAAGAACCGCTTGTAAAGGTTGTTCATATATGGATACTAGACTGGTCTGATAATGAAGCGTCGTATGGGCGCAAGAACGATAAGAAAACCAAGAAGTAACAATAAAGTAGCTTCCTGAACACGGGCCCCAGGTACTTTGGTCCGAGTTTTGTGCGCATTGTACTATTAGCAATGCCATCTGTGGCTTATATCCTACGTGGAGTGTACATCAGCTCCTGAAAATAACGAAAGATTACTTGAGATGGCTGTCTTACGGTCACGAGGCTGGCACTAAATAAGCACCTCGTCGCAGTTTCACGTCTGCCTTTCATAACAAACAACATTCGTCGCAAGTCGGTGCATGGACAGACACACAGTTCAGTCGACAAATCCGCCAACATTTCCGGTTCACGATGCTTCGTGGATCGTGCATCGAATGGACCGGGTTGCACACCACACGCGAAAACGAATGAATATAGGCAGTCGTCATATTCAACCGGAGTGGCGAAATGAGCCGCCTTGAAGCAACGAACACCGAATGTTCGAATGTTGGGTTTAGGTTTATTCAACTGCGTGACACGTAGTACGTAAGAGCACGCACAGGCATGGTTAGGTGTGGTGGGAAAAAAAGCGCCATTTGAAGGCATGACCGACCACATCACTGGGAAATAAACGTAAATAACGAAATTCGACGTATTTTAAGAGCGTGTTCGAGGGCTTTCTAACGAAAATATGTAATCACCCTCCGCGTGAAGTGAAAAAAGGTGCTCGAGAGGGGGTTTGGTTTAAGAATACGGTTACCTGTATACGCTATAGGCATGCGATCGAGTACAAGAAACAGCTAATGTTTTTGCTTGAAGCCTTTGTACTTGTGGCATTTTACGTAACTTGCTTCCCGGTCGTGACCTGCCGTAGACTTCCCTTTTACACGTTATGTTTTTCGTACCTCTCAGACGCCTTGGTAATGCATAAAATAAAAACTTGCTCTTGCAAGAGAATCTATCATCATTTCCGAATGAAACGTTTGTTTAATACGTCAATGCAGAGAAGACAAAGGAAAAAAAAGAAGAAAAGAAACGCGATGGAACAGTTGCTTTTGTACGGCTACTTGTGTTTTGTTTTTGTGTAATTTTTAAATAGAGCCTATTTTCCAGACTTTGAAGAGTAAGCTTATCCGGCGCGAACTTGTCTAATCTCGCGCGTCGGTTCTTCGAAAAACACTTGTCACTAATTAGTGGCGCGCGAGATATGATAATAAAAATGATAATAATGAAACCTCGAGATAGAATAAAGGCAGCATTGACTGGGGGCGCCCACTGGGGTGAATTCGAGCACTTAAAAAAAAAAAAACTATCCTCCAATCAAGCGCTCTTATCCGTCCGGACGGGGCGCTCGCGTAGAAGTGCTAATCCCCCTCCCCCCCCCCCCCCTTTTTTTTTTCTTTGCCCACGAAAGCTTATTAGCTTTTAAGATAACGCGAGCGCTTTTAAGAGTATGGGGGATTGTCGATAAATGCGTCGGCCGCCGGTCACGTTCTTGGTAGATTAGAAGGCTCCGAGCAGCCGCCCTAAAAGGCTCGAGATTGCACTGACCTGTCGCGTCCGATTGACCTCGGCGGGGCCTCACGCTCCGTCGGCCTACCTGCCGCGGGCTACCTGCTCCTCTCGGTTGAGTTGCTTGGCCTCCGTTTCGTCTTTATACTTTGGCGATTCTTGCACCTTCGATAGTGTCATTACGCTATGACCACTCCGGCTTTAGCTTCTCATTCTTTTTCTTTCGCGGCACTTTCTCGCCTTCGGCCCGTATTTTCTCTATGCCGTTTCCCGTTCTGTGTGATCGTCCGGCTTGAGATAACGCGACTGCATTCGAAGCTGGCGCAGCCATTTCTGAATTTGCTTTGCAGTAGGTGATAGCCAGCCGGTCTTTGCTGTCGTTCTACTCTGTGCTAGGCCTAGAAGTGTCGAGACGGCGCGCCCACAGTAGCCGGCAACTTGACGGCCTCCGGTACGGAGTCGCCATTTTCGACGCTTTAGAGCGGAATTAGTGACCCAGATTTGGACTTGCATATCTTCTGCGTCACCTGCGGTGCAGGGTCGCTTAAGTTTGCCACGTGCCTTCGGCGACAGCTCCAACCAGATTTCTCCGCTATCCGAACACTCACGCTTCGCTGAGCTTTTGTGGCAGCTGGCGCCTTTTAGCGCGCCACGATTGTGCCTTATCGCCCGCACCTGGGCCACAGTTAGAGCGTCTTCAGAAAATTGCGTCGCAAAACGTTCACTGCGCGGAGCTTGGCGCATTAGCGAATTCTTCCGACACCTGCTGCATTCGCTTTTACTTAAATGTCGCCCTTAGATTGGGTGTAGTGCGCGTGGCTTCTTGGTGGCCGTATCTGCTCGAAAGGCGCGTGCTCTTCAAAGTGCTGTTCCGTTCTTTCTCCAGGTCACGCCAGATGGCGATGCCTGCCGGGCAGCCCGCCGTACTGGGAACACGACACCCCCAACCTGAGTGCCTGCTACTCCGCCTGGATGGAGAACCTGAAGTCGAGGGTGAGTAGCCGTCGCTTCTGTTTTAGAGCGAGAGCTTTATACTATACTCCCTGTCTCGCGAGGTCATTGCTCTGGCCGCGTGGCCTTGCACCGCCACGGGGCCAGAGTGCAAGTGAGCGACGTCACGCCGCGAAGTCCGCAGCGCTATTCTGTCCGGAATGAGCTTGCCGACTCGATGCAGAGACGAGCGAGTGATATCGAGGCTGCCGAGTGCGTGTTCACTGTGAAGGCGCGATCTGCATTGCACTCGTTGTTCGGCAGCTTCATCTCTGAGCTGCGATTAAGAAGGATTATGCAAATCATAAGCCTGCGATGGAACTCGTGGAACGTTCGTGGATGCCGTGCGAATGTGTGCAATGCGTCGAAATGTTAATTTCAGTCCCACGCAACGTGTAACCTCGCGCACTGGTAATCCGCGACGCAGGATTGCTGATTAAGCCGAAGTTCAAGCGGTAGTTTTATGCGAAGTTGAAGTTTGAGATATCGTCGCAATGGTTTCGCGAAGACCAAGGTGAGGTTTGACTGACTGTGCCCAGGAAATAGTGGTGAGGAGCTAAGCACAATTGTGTATGAACACGGACACTTGCTAGGAGGTATATAAAGTAAAAATAAAGCGAAATAAACTGGAAGAGAAAAAAAACATAAAGTAGCTGATGTACATGTTCATGTTCTTGGAATGCGCGCAAGCAACTCGCACACGGCCTTATTGCCGCTATGTAGGACTCAAGCGAGTCGTGTTTGTTCTCAGGCCGAGGACGACGACTCGGTGGTGAGCCTAGCGGTGGAGCTGGAAGTGATCACGCGCACCAAGACGCTGCTGGGCGGCGACATCGCCCAGACGGCGGGCGTCATCCAGAGGCTGTTGGCCAGGATGACGCGCCGACTGGACGACTTCCCGGACGAGCGACGACGCTTCCAGGTCGTCAAGGAACTGCTGCAGGTAATGTCTGCATGCGAGGAACTTTGCTGCCGATAAGGAGCGCTATCTTACGTCCCAAATATTGGGCTACGAATGCCGATTCGACTCGGGGCGCGCGTGCGACAGACCCGGGCCTTCTTTCCAGGTGGCACCCGTGACGTAACCTCGCTGGCACGGTTGTCGAAGCCACGGATCGATCGAGTTCGTTGGGACTATAGAAAGAGGACCTCTTTTTCGCGGGTTTGTGAAGAGTACGGTAATGTGAGAATCTTTTGCCAGCGGAATTGTTGGCAAAGTGGTTCTACTAATAGCGGGGGTTACTTCGCCGGAGATAGCGCAAAACAGGGTGTTGATGGTGCTGCCGCTGATTATTATTATTATTATTATTATTATTATTATTATTATTATTATTATTATTATTATTATTATTATTATTATTATAGGGTCCCGCCACGGTGGTCTTGTGGCTATGGTACTCGGCTGCTGATCCGAAGGTCGCGGGATCGAATCCCGGCCGCGGCGGCTGCATTTCGACGGAGGCGAAATGTTGAAGCCCGTGTACTGTACGATGTCAGTGCACGTTAAAGAACCCCAGGTGGTCGAAATTTCCGGAGCCCTCCACTTAATCTCATAATCTGAACTGGCTTTGGGACGTTAAATCCCACAAAAAAAAATTATCGGTAGTAGTAGTGGTACCAGCAGCAGCAGCAGTAGTAGTAATAGTAGTAATGTACGAAAGCACGAACGCGTGTCGCCGTTTTTGTAGGAACGACCGCCGTTACCCTTAACCCTTAAGTTTTGCTGTTTGCCATTGGTCAGTTGCGAACACTGTGGGAATGGATGCCCTAAACGTTCACGTACGAACAGTTCAAGCGCTTATGTGGTACCCTATGCATGGCTGGGGGAGGTTGAAGAGCGACTATAGCGGTTATTCGATGTCCAGAGCTCTCACGCGCATCTTCTCTTATCCGCGCTTACGGTCTGTGCCAAAGTAAACGACCGCAAGTCATACTTTTCGTTGAAGATCGGTTTCGATTTCTGAAATAATGCCTAGAGTTAACGTAACCTCCCGCAGGTAGAATATACGATAAGCCCAATCATGCCGTCGAAGGTACGTCTTCCGGGCCACTCTGGTGGTGCACGTCTGAGCCCACCTAAGCCTTCCCATATATATATATAGTATATATATATATATAGTTAGACATAGTTAGGCTCAGTTAGACATAGTTAAACAGCGCTGGAGTTCCGTCTTTTGCGAAGGTGCACGCTTCTGTAGAGAGGGATGGTCGCTCTCTACAGAAGCGTGAAAGAGCCCGTTTTGTATGTTTCGCAAAAGATATGTTCGATCTCAAGGTGTAGCTTGATTAGACGACGAAAACAAGGCAGGACATGCAGTGTAGCGATCATGATGATTATGATTATGGGTCTATTGTACTCTATTGTTCCTGGGCAATATGCCCGAACGGTTACGCAACGCAGCCACTAAAGATGCTCGATTTCGACGTTTCGTGTGGCGTCATGCACGCCAATCGTCTTTCCGACTCACCTCCCACCCCCAATTTCGATGGGGAAAACTATACCGGGCGATCGGTTCTGACCCTCGGCCATCGATTTTTGATCATTGCTGTCGGTCGAAGCAAAACCCAGCCCGGCAGGCTGTACGTGCGTATAAGCGCCCTGTTTCTCCCTGAGGGACGTCTCCAGTTCGGGTTCGGCCTAAATTAGATTTTCTGGCCGCGAGCTTCTTTCCTTTCGCCGCTTGGTGTCGTGTTGCCCGCGCAGAGATAGAGCAATTCTGGCCAAAGCGCGGGTCGAAGAGCACGTCAGCGTACAAACCGCGTCTTATCTGCGTCATTTGTGGAATCGATCGCTGCGCACTGCTATCGCGGAGCACTCGTGCACTAGCGCGCTTCGTCGAGTGCGCGATCGCGCGGCGCGTGACTCGCCGAATTGCATCGCGTATGGAGCAACTGTTTGCCGATTCTAACCAGTCGGGTCAACATCGTCTCCGGTCCCCCCTCCCCTCCCTCCTCCTCCTCCTTTTTTTTTAAATTTTCGTCGCTTCTGTGTTGCAATATTGGACGCCAGTCTTTCCTGGCCTCGTTCTGGCTGGCGTGCTAAGCCTCATCATTAGTTGGATCAAATGCAGCATTCCTTGAATGCACGGCATAGTATAGTCAACCCTTGCCTACCCCTACGGTTAACTTATTTCTCTGTGCAGTTCTAACCAGGCATACTCGGATATCAGTCAGCGAACGATTGTGGTCACCTGTAACCAGCCGTCTCCCTTTTTCTCGCACTTCAGAATAGCGGCTTCAAAGACTTATAGCAAGAGGGCTACGAATATGTCTAGGAGCTTTCGAAAGCGACGTCTAGCCGTCTTTTAATAGCCCAGTCCCGTCAAACTCTGTTTCCAGTTATGAGAACAATAGAAACACTGCTGGCATTTCTTTCGTCTTCAAACACGACGTACGAATCGCCCACTGGTACTAAACATATGGAGAACAGACAGAAGTTATATACATAAGGATGTTAAAGAAAATATTCATTTATTACCAAGCAACAAATTTGGTCGTTTTGACGTTGATTATCCTCCATCGAAGCTTGCACTACCAAAAATTGAATTGTAGGTAGAAGGAATAATTAGAAAAAGAAACACGCTTATTCGCGCTGCTCTACAGCTGCCACTGTATCTGGTATATATGCGGTATCCAGGGTATGTTTATACGGACAGCTCTTGCGTAGCAACCTCCCCCTCTACTTCAGCATTCATTGTACGGCATTTGAATAAACAAGAGCCTTCTAAGTTATGTCGTGCTACATCATCTACAACAGCTGAACTATACGATATCCTGTGTGCGATAAAATTTGTAACATCAGTGAGAGATTCGCAAAGATGGGTAATATTTAGTGATTCACAGGCAGCTGAAACTATGCGGCACAAAATCACACCTCTCGCAATCGGCACGCCAGATTGCATGTGCCATTCACGAAGAATCGTTGCTTAAGCACTCACTCGGTGTTCGCTTTCGTATGGCTCGTGAGTGTATTTCCTGACGGGACTCATTAACGGCTAATGTGCTGTTAATGCGACGCCTTGTCATAAATCGTATGCGGTAATCGGGACCCCGCTGAGCGTGAAAGGGAAGCAATCGAAAGGCGAAGGGGAAAATAAACCGCTGCAACCTCATATAGCGCAGCTACAAAGAAACTGCCGGGGTCTGCAGCTGAAAAGAGAGAGATGAAAACCACATCTGGACGTCATTTGGAAGATGTCGCGGTTGGCGTTCAAAGCGTTCCCCGCGCGGCCACTAAAACCTCGGGCAACAGCCGCGCCCGGCTTTAAGAAGCTCGGGGACGCATGTTTCTCGCGAAAGCATTGAAGGAATCTTAAGAACCCGACGTCAGCGCAAACTGCGAGCTCTATAAAAGTCTAACGCGAAAGCGCTGCAACCGCTCTCTCTGCGCATCGGCCCGCTCCATCCGCCAGTCGTGTGTGTGTGTGTTCTTGTGCGTGCCATTCGTAAGGCCCGTTGGCTGCAGGCAATTCACGTACGCACTTTGCGCTGCGCCGGCATTTTTTAAGCGCACACACGGGCTTAGCGCATCGCCCCCTTTGGATTCCCTTTTTTTTACCTCCCACAGGCCGTAATGCTAAGTTTCCGCTATTTGTTTTCCGCATTAAACGAGAGTGACGAAGAAGCGGCGAGCAGCAAGTAAATAACTTTAACGATACATTCTTCGAGTGAAGTAAGGAGGTTAAAACAGAAAAAAAGAATACCACGGGAGCCCAGTCATCCGTCTTTCCGTGTCCACGCTCGTCCGATCCTCGGGGAGCCTTCAGAGCGCGTTATTTTTTTTTCCCTGCTTATTTTCCGCTGACTCACGCTATGTGCAAACACTGCGTCGCTCGCTCCGCTAACCCTTGCTCCAATGAAAAAGAAAAAAAAAAGAGAGAAGGGTGGAAGGTGGTTCCCATCTTTCGCTGACCCGTGCGTCGCTCGGAATTTAAAACTTTGTCCGTCGTTCTCGACGAGAGCGGTTCCTGAAGACGCGGCTGCGAAGACCGCTGCGCGACGTGAGAGACACGCGACGAAAAAAGAAAAAAGACAAAGTATGGCGAGACATGAGAGAGTAACGTGCTCTGAAAAAAAAAAAAGAGTGAAAGCAAAGCAAGAGTCAGTTATAAGTCGTCCCTCGTGGTGTGCGCGCAAATAATCTAGGGACCGGCGTGGTACAAGACGTGAACTGGTTTCACAAGTGGCGCTGCGTCTATGTGCCGTACAACTTGCCTTCACTCTCCCCCATCTCTCTCGAACGCAGAAAGTTCCCTGCTTTGGAGATGAACTCGCTTGTTCACGGTTTGCCGAGCACTCGCCGGTACGTCTTAGCGACTGATAAAAACCGAGAGATGGCCCTTTTTTTTTTTTTCGCTCACGCGTTTTGTTGTCGGAAGTATAGCGGAGATTGCGAAGCCACGCATTTCAGCGTTCGATGTTTGCTTTACGCGAGTGAAGATATATACGCAATCATCGGCCCTCACTGGTGTTGGTCGCGCTCAGCGTGTACTTTCGGGGTTTTCAAAGTTCGTTTACACTTGTCAACACAAGGAACGTTGAGCTCTGAACGGCAAAAACATTTTTACTTTGTCATCATGCTGCATCCATCCACGCGCGCACCGTATACCATTACTACATGACCGTTAAACACTGTCTTTTGACCCGCAGCCACGGTAGCTTAGCGGCTGAGTGTTGTTCTGCGACGCTTGAGGTCTCGGGAGCGAATCCCGGCTACGCCGACCACATTTCGGTGGAAGCGAAATGCCGAAAACACTCGTCTACTGGTGCGGCGTAAGGCCCCAGATATTATTATTATTATTATTATTATTATTATTATTATTATTATTATTATTATTATTATTATTATTGCAATGTGCCCGGCTGTGGAGTTCGCGCTACTACACCGTTCTCCTGTGCGTCTTCCACGTAATCATCGCGAGATCGGTGTGACCCTGCAGTTGTAGGTGTACACCGGGCTTCCCTGGTTTAGAAAACGACCGGAGGAGACACGCCGACCTTCTTTCGTTCGGTAATAAATCAACCCTGGGCCCGTCAATCACTCGCCTCGAAGAGGGAGAAATTGGGGCGTCCCCCGATGGCGCATATCTCCCTGTGCCGTATATTTACGGCCGCTCGGCTGCGACCCTAACCGCCGGTTCCTGTCGGCTCGGTTGACTCCGACAACGGTAGCTGACGACGAGCCAAAATAACGGTGGCCAATTATAAACCGAGCTAGACTGGCTCCCACAGAGCGAGCCGCGTTGCGTCGCAATGCTCTTCCGGGCCCCGCTGCGCCACCGGTCGCAACACCGGCGATGCCGTATACTTGCATCTTGAAATAACGAGCGCCGTTGTAATTTTACCGCGCGCAAAGTGGGCTGGCCCTTCGCTCGGTTCGCGAAGTTCGTGCGTACGCTACGATCCTTCCGGATAACCTGCGTGGAATGCTCGCTTCCTATATGCTTCCTATATGTAAAGCGTGCCATGCAACACTTTTCGAACACAGAAAGCGGCGCCGATTAGTCGTGGGGGCTTCCTGCGCACATGCGATCCAAATATTACTGCACCATACACGGACCAGGGAATTCGCAATTGCAAAGACAGCTGGAGAGAGCCCACTCTTCTTCCGAGGAATGACGTCACCGACTGTGTCGCGTGACATTTTTTTCTTTGCGCTTCAAGACAGATAGGGCGCATTTTCTTTATTTGTTGAATTCAAAAACGAAGAAGCACAGCAGATGGCGCGTTCCGCGATAATGAAATCATCAATGCTATTTCTTCGTCGAGCTGTGTTGCAGGTCCACCCACTGACGTCATGTGAAAGAACACTGGGCGCTTTCTAGCTGTGTGTGAAACCAAATTGCGAATTCCCTGGCGCGTGCAAGTGCAGTAATACTTGGCTGACATGTTAACTGAAGCCTCCACGGTCGATCGGCGCCGTTTTCTGGCTGTGTTCAAAGAATGTAGCAGGGCTTTCCTAACGCGAATTATGTATACGCTCGTACATTTTCCCATTTAGTGCCGCTGACTCGTAAGTCGCGGGATCGAATCCCGGCCGCGGTGGCCGCATTTCGATGGAGGCGATATGCGAGAGGCCATCGTACTGCGCGTGAAAGAGCGCCAGGTGGTCGAAGTACCCGGAGGCCTTCGTAAGTACGGCGCCTCGCATAACCATATGGTGGTTTTGGGACATAAAACCCTAGCAAATATCATTACTGCACAATGAGGTCCATTTATTTATTTTCAATAAGCGGTCCAGTGACACGGGATACCGAATAACCGCGGGTTTGGCCGAACTGTAATGCCCGTGTCTACGGACACGGCCATTACATAAACATCTCGCAGTACCATATGCCGCCTCATTCCCTTGTAGCAACATGGGAAAGAAAACACTCCAGCGTCTTCCCGGAGTTGCATCGCCGAGCGATATCGAGTCTGTGGTTCTACCGATGCGATGGCAATTAATTTCAACGTGCCGGGCCTCCGCGTGTCATAGGCGGGAACACAGCAGCGATTCCTTCTGTGGATCCCTGGCATATTACGTTGCGGGCGTCTTATTCAACGCCGCGTGTACCAGTTTTCTGCAATGGTAAATGTGTTCGCGCGGAACCGCCGCCAGCTTGTGACGCAGCGAGAAATGTAGAGAGCTCGGCATGGTCGATGAGAGAGAAGCGTGATGGGGAATACACGCCGGTGGACGTGCGTTTCGCTCAGCGCGTCGAGACGCGGGGAGCGAGGGGCGGACAGTGACGTTTATGGTTCTCGTGGCCCGTGAGCGCTCTATCGCGACTATATAGCGCACGCCGACTGGATGAACGATGCGTCCCCCCTCCTCAGCCCCATCCGGCTCTGCGTTAGATGGATAGGCTCTGGCAGGCTACTTAACAGCTCACTCCTGCGCCGAGGAGGCTTCTATTTTGGCTTTCCGCGGGAGCGCCTTGCGAGTGAAACATTGTCGGCTGATGAGTCTTGTTGCTCGCTCAGCTGCAGCCGCGGGAGCGAGCAGCGCGGCGCGCAGGCCTCCTCCTTAATGAGTGTCGCCCCCGCTACTCCGGCGCAAACGTTTTCCGCCGACGGAATCACTGCGGCGCCACTGTTGTCTCTACGCACTGACGCCTGGAATGCGACCGTTTGCGATTTTGTGGGCGCACGCATTCGAAGGAGATTTCATTGGGAGGGGGAGGACCTTTCTGCGAGGTGCCTTTTCTGCCGCTGTAACTTTGGGCGGTGATTTGCCAGGCACTTGAACTGCGTGCGTACCCCGCTAAGTGCAGCTTGGTAAGCTTTAGCTGCCACTGGTGGATGGCCTTATGCAGAGTTCATTGCATAGCTAGACCGCGCAAGAGAAGTAAGAGTCCTTACAGTATAGTAGGTTTCCTTACGAAAATTCAAATTTTTCCTTATCATTCGCGGCTATGGCGAGGGCGGGATGTTGCTGCGACTGTCTGACGGGGTGAGAGAAGGCGAAGATAGTATGGCAGAAGTGGCCCCTGCAATAAAAAAAAAAAGAAAAGTGGCGCAACACAGTACAAGGACGAGGTGAGGGATCGGCTATGCACCAACTAGCCCAGCAACGAGTTCTATTACACTATCCCTGCTATATAGGACAAGTGTGGCCTGTTATGGAACCATCAGGTCAGACAGTCAGTTATTTCTTGTTTTTGTGCAGCGTTGCGAAGGCATCTTTAAAAAGGCGGACTGTCCCACTTGACAGCCATAGCACAATTGTACAAGGACATTGTTATATTTCTAATCGATCTAGGCGAAGTCTTTATTGGTACCACATGCGTTTTCATACCTAATTGGGATGAGATGAGCAGCGTACACTCGAAGCCCTACGCGCGCGCACGGAGCTGAGTGTGAAAGGAATGCCTTGTTTCAAGCGGGCGCGATGCGACCCTTCCTTTACCGGGATGCCATATTGGTGGCTATATATCTGGATATATATAGCACGTGCCGAGGTATGGCCATATTTGCCCAATTTGTGATCACCCTATTCGCAATACAATGCGTACGCCATGATTTCCCGTACATAAGGCTCTGTAACGAACCGGGCAAATATGACCATATACGCACACGTACCATATATAGGCCGATGCGCCCGATTATGACCATATATGTATATCGGGCTATACGTGTCCCGCGTACATATATGACCATATATGCCAAGTTCTCGTCATGGCATGCGAGACATGTACAAGGATTGTCACGATATGTCTATTACGAATTCGCCAAATATGTCCATTCAAGGAACTGTGCTGTATATGGCTCGATATGCCCAATTCCTAATATGGCCTCATAGGGCATTGTTGTAAAGGTCGCTCTGACGGCCGGCAACCGTTCTCTGGGATGAAGATGTACGAGGGGGAGTGTAGTCCCCTAACAAGTTTCTTTGTCCGAGACCGGGCAGTAAATGCGGCCGTAAAACGTGATTGACGCCCAAAGCTTCCGACGCGGCTCGAGGCCGTCGCTTGCACGGCGGCGCACTCGGCGTTGCGGCCGGCAGCCGAGAGACGCGCATTCAGAGGATGCCGTCAGTCAGCGGTTTCCACACTCCTGTACTGCGCCTCCTATACCAGGGGCCTGAGGTTCACTTTTACGCGCGTGTTTTATAGTACAAAGCCTAACCACGTTGGCCGCCTTACAGGGCTAGTTATAAGAGCTAAGCTGCCTGTCTTTTTGCGCTGTCACGTTAATGTTCTAAAAGCGAACTCTCCCGCCTCCTACTGCGCGGCGGGCTTTCCATAAACAGGGCGAGAAAAAGGTTTCGAAAGCTTCGCATTGCAAGCATTCTATGCTTCGTTGTCGCAGTTTTATCAGGCGGATACGTGCAAACAGAATACGTGAGAAGGATGGCAGGAATGGCCTAATATTTCCACGCAACGGCTAGCCAACATTGCCTGAAGGGCGGCAAAGTCTACTCCATTTCTGTAGGTCAAAGCATGATCTCAGCCGATGGAAATCAATCAGTCAAGCAATCAATCGATCAATCAATTAACAAAAATTTATTTTCTCTGCAGACAGATACAGTGCACAGCTGCCACTTCGAAAATAGAGGGCCGCAGAATAGAAAGCCGCACTTTCGCAGCTTGTCTACGCGCTGGTCCGGCTCTAAGGTTGCATGCGTGGCCCAATGTTGCCAGTGAAAGCCTATGGCGCATATACACTAAACGGTGGCAGAAGTACGATCGCCAACGATATCGCCAGCGAAGGGGTCACCGGCTCCGCCGACACTGGCTCACTGTCGGCAACACTGGGCTACGTATGGGCCACGCATAGCCGCCATAAAACCAATATCGCGCTCACCTTATGTGCTGGCGCGTCCCGGTTAGAAAGAATTACTTGGCGAGGAAGATAAAGCGTCTGGAGCAAAGGCAAAAAAAAAAAGAAGAAAAAAACCGTGTTTCGACTTCGAATTCGAGGTGGCTCAGGGTATATGAAAAAAAAAAAATACAGGTGACTAAATGCGTCGGCCTTATTGCGTTACTATGGCTACGCTTATGATCGGGATGGAGTGTCTGCTTCTTACGTAATAGCCGTCTTTCTTTCTTTCTTTCTTTCTTTCTTTCTTTCTTTCTTTCTTTCTTTCTTTCTTTCTTTCTTTCTTTCTTTCTTTCGCGGACTTCAGAATTAACTTTCGTGGATATATGCTGCGGCACCTGAAAGTTACAAACACAGTTACTGGTGCAAAAAGCCGGGGCGGGCACGTAGTTCCTTTTACTCTTTGGCGTTCGTACCCTATGCCCGATTCTTTTTTCCTCTCTAGTAATCATCTTGCAGGCGCTAACTTCTGAGTCTGACTCCATTTCGGACGTTTCTTTCTTTCGTCTTTTTTCTCCTTCCCATCGCAATAATCCTGCCATCGTTACTCGTTTAATTCAGTTCCGCCAGGGCCCCTAATTTCGTCGTGGCGACATTCATACGGGCCGGAACAAGAAATGGGGGCCGACTTCCCATTTAGCGCTCAAGTCATCCGTCATGTCGACTCCGCAACCTTTTTCTTTTCTCGCTTTCCTCAGTTTATCTCAGCCAAATTTCGAAGAGCCGAGGTTCGCAATTTTAATTCATTCTGTTTTTATTATTTTTTTTGTCCCGAGCTATGTGTCGCTAATTGAGGTTTGTTTTGTTTTCTGTACCTCTTTGGGTTTTTTTCCCCGCGAACTCCGCCGGTAATTGCAATGTCGACTCTCACGGGCCGCGTGCTTCTTTCGTATTTTTTTTCTTCCCCGTCAACCAACTTAGATACCATTTCCCTCGCGTTCTAGCGTTCACCGGAGGGCCTTATATTGCATATTTCTGCCAGATATTCTCTTATTCTTACATGCCCGTTTAAGTCGTCGAGTAACTTTGCTCTTAAAGCAGAATGCTCGGTCTCTCACCCCTAAAGAAAAACGAAAAAAAGGAAAATGTTGCCTCGCCAGCTTTCAACGTTAAACGCTTGCGCGGATGGCAGCGGTTTTCCGTTTGGTATACCTGCTACGAAACTTGGGAGCACGGTGAGTGTGCGAAGACAGTTTCTGGGCCGAGCCTGAGAGTAACTGCGTTTCACATCTGACCTGTCAGGGTATAAGCGTCTGTCTGTCGACCTGCCTGTCTGCTTATCTCTCTGTGAATTTTTTTACGCTGCACTAGGAGAGCTCACTGGTTAGTTTGTATTCTCCTAAAGAGCAGGGTGCGATACAGACACACACGCACACCCAGAGAGAAAATGAAGACAGGGTTTGTCTGTGTGTCGCGCACTACTCTTCTTGAAAATGGAAGGCCAGCATCGTCCCATCAAATGAGAGTTCCATATTCTACCTGGAGGGAAATCTTGCGCCGACATACATGCCGTGTATAGCTTATACGAAGTTGCTGTCACGTGAGCACTGAGACGTGGGCGCGTTCTCGAACGTGGCTTGGCCTGACATATTGGTCGTGGCTGCCACAGATGCTTAACGTGCGATCAACATCAAAGGTTGCCGCTGTAGTTTATACGACAAAACAGGACAGCAAAAAGAGACGACTGAATTTCTTTCACTCTGGGCACATTTTTTGTCACGCGCATTTTGCGGGCCTCGTAGTATCTCTTACGTTTCACATAATTACTTTTTCCAGCGGTAGTCCTGAAAGAAAAGAAGAAACTGTTCTTATTTGCTGAGTGGCGCGTTGTGAGATCTTGAAGGTTTTTGATGTCATGGCGAAGCGAGCGCATGCCGGCACGTATGCCTAGTTTGAGCTTTGGCAATTATTTTTCATCCTTTTTGCAAGATTAAAAGTTCTTTCTCTGTATTAAAAGTTGTTTGTCTCTCTGTCTTTTTGCAAGGCAGGGTGCTCGCGCGCCGTCCACGCATGATAATTTGGCTGTGAATTCGATATCTGTGTGTCTTTCCTAATAAATAACTGCAGCGGCTTTTCCAAATCCTCAGGCTCGGTCACTCCGATGGCTTTATTTCCAATGCTTGAAATAGCGCGG
The DNA here is from genome assembly GCA_013339685.2 of Hyalomma asiaticum. NCBI lineage: Eukaryota > Metazoa > Arthropoda > Arachnida > Ixodida > Ixodidae > Hyalomma > Hyalomma asiaticum. Next base: position 73,571,995 of record CM023491.1, on the reverse strand, counting down.
CGTTTGTGCGAGAATCGCGAACGCAAACGTTGATGCCGTTCCTGCGACATAATAACGCCCAAAGGCCATAACGAATCCGGCGTCTCTTCGTTTGTCTCGTAACATTAACGCGAACAGACGCAACGATACGAGCACAGGCACTGCGATATTCCGTTTTTGTGTGCGCGTCACCTTACGCAACGTCGTACGTTAACGCGTCCATGAAGGGCTTCCGAGTTGCATCGTGTCGGCGGATAGCGCTTGAAGGTTCGCTCCCTCTCTCGCTAAAGCACGTTATCGGGCACTTTGCATCTCATTCGCGGGGTCTCCCTGCAAAACCAGCGGCATCGATTTTCGTCACCTTCCCGGTCACCGAAGCCAGTTCTCATTCCCTCGGAGTGCGCTGACCCGGGCCTCTTCGAGACTGCTTTGCGCGTCTCTTAGAGGACCACCTCTTTGGTTGCTTGCATTCTTTTTTTTATTACCTCGGAAAACTGCGCTCCTGTATGCCTCGCTGCCGACTCGCTCGGGCTTGCAAATCTGTCCGAGTCGGGCTCTGCGAGGAAACGCAGCCCGCGGCTACCATTACGGGCGCCAGAGTGGAGCATATACCGAAGCGAACTCGCACGGCGCCCCGGCGACAAATTGATCGAAACTTCATTTACCGCTTCCAGCCTATACACAGGTATACCCGCAGGTGATGGCCGTCATGTTCTCGACCACTCGCTTTCTGCACTCTTGCGTCACTCCTTTCCTCCAGCGCGTGCGTCAGAATCGACGTCACTGGTTGTTTTGCTCGAGGTGCTTCCGGTGTAAACGAAAAAAAAAAAATTACTTTGCACCGCGTCGTTTCCTACGTCGGGGCTTTTTCATTAATGTATCAGTTCCGTTACAAGCCGCAAGACTAATGTTAACTTATGTTGACTGAACTGATGTTGATCAGTTTTGTGTGAATTCGCGCGACTGATGTGTGTGAACATGTTTTTAAAAGCGTTTACTACACATGGCTGGCGTCCAATGCTCAAGCTGACGTGATGCTTGTCTGAACTCCCGTGTTTTCGCAACGCGGTTAACTGGGATGATCACACTGTACAGCATTTAACTGTTGGGACGATTGTGTCAGTAAGTGACTCGAAGCGCATGTGCCTCGAGAAGACGCCAACGCACAACGAGGCAAGAAAGGGAGACAGTCTGTCTCTCGTGTGTTATACGTATTTTCAACAGCTGAGTCGTTTGTGCTTGGCGCAACTCCGTGGGTGACCACTGAAAGCGGTGCTTCGCCGGTAAGCAGCTCTTAGCATAGCATGGCAATGCATAGTATCGTATAGCAAAAGGCTGGGAAGGGGAAGGGAGCTTGAGGAGGGACGATGTAAGGAGCAGGGAAAGGAGGACAGAGTGCAATATATGAAGAGACAAAGAATGATCACAGGAAAAACAAAACAAAAAACAAACAAGGATGATGTAGAAGGAGATAAGGAACAGAAGGATGAAGAAACACGGAGAACTAACTTAAATCTGCGTTCTCTAGGTGGTGGCGCTTGCTTGTCAGCTACGCTGTTTACTCATATTGCAGAGGCGTGGAACTGGACTTTTTGATACGGAGTTTTAGCAACAAGCCCAAGTCCTTTTGAAGCGCTTGTGTTTTTAGCCCGTTTCCTTGCCGTGTTGTTCTTTTGTTTTCTTTTTTGTTCACATATGATAACTTACTCTTCTGTGCAGGGTCACGCATGAAATATCGCTTATGACGCTGTATCACGCTACTAGAAAAAACATACAGAATAGCGAAATTGAAAGCGCTCTAAGCAGGCAACTGGAAATAAGCTTGCGTCAAGCGTTCTCTACAGGTGTTCGTCGTCTGGAACGCTTTTGCACCACGTTACGCCAGGAACGTACACAGATGGCTGCGAGACGACTGTGGCTGAGCTCAGTATTATTTGGCTGCTAGAAAATGGAGGACGGGTGCAAGATGGAACATATTGTGAACTGTCGCCTCGTAGACTGGGCAGCTGAACGAAACACATGCATGCGCATTTAAGTAAACAGAATTGCAAATAAAACCAAAGAAGATGATTGGACGGGGGTTTATGTGCGGAAGCGCGGGGCGGGGCTAGACGTGTGAGACTTTCGAGATTATGTGGGCAGAGGAACGAGGCAGGTTGTGTGATTAGGGCACACGGTGCATACGTTAGGAGAGGAGCCAGATTGCAGGAATAATGAGGGGCTAAATGACGTTAGGTCAGCGCAGAAGCGAATTAATGGAGCGGCCGAAATAACCTCGGAATCGTCGAATAACAGAAAAAAAAAAGGAGAAGGAATGCCGGGGAGGGAATGCGATGAGTGATTTAATAATGCGAACGGAAGGGTTGAGTCGGAGATCGAAGCGCCAGTATAAATAAGCCGCCGAGCTCTCGCACATGCGAACCAATTGAGGCTGCAATGAATGGATGCATGAAGTGTGGCGGCAGGGGGGGGGGGGGCAGCCGAACAAAGCCGGCGGCGCGCATTTGCACCTCCGCCGGAACCAGACGCGCCGTGGTGCTTCGCAAATCAGATCTCGGCTCGGCAGCGGCGGCCCCGTGCCCACCGGGAAAGCCGTTCGCCCAGGGTGCCCAGGGGGGGAAAGGAGGCTGGCCAGGAGCGGGCAGATTGACGTACCCTTGGGAAGTCTCTCCACTTCCCCCGCTTTCCCCGGTGTTTGTAGGAACGCATCGCGTGCCGGGTTCTTCAGATGCGTGCAGCGGTACGCCGGTCTGGCGAACATCTCGAAACACGCACGGCAAGATGGCGGCGGGATGTATCTACCACTCCGCTATTAACTCGAGAGAAGTGCCACACTGGCCAAAGTGGATGCTACACGGCTAGCGAATTCGGAGAACATCCACTGTCCTTGCCTGAGTCGGTACCCTTTCGGATCGGTATAGTACTATCATCGCTTGCTGCAGACAGGCACAAATGTTTTATGGAGTTTTACAGAACACAATAGTCTGCAATTCAGTCACGCCACCGATTTCTTGTTTTTATCTACGGGCAAGAACTTTCGAGCCGCTGATTGACTCAGAAACGCTAGCTCACTACATGAGCACGCTACTTCCCTCCGTGAACATGCACGTTCATTACGCATGTTATACTAATATTTTATAATCTTTTCGCCCATGCAACCACTGTTTCGTGACGTGTGTGTAAGGTGGCCAGGTCACCCTCAAGCTGTTTAACCAGCTTTATCCTGCCTGGTCTCCCGCGAAATTGTTTGTAGTGTTGCAAAGGAACTCCATTAGAAATTGGATTTATTCTGCGATATTTTCGGAATGATGATTCGAGCCGTGCGTTTTTTCCCATTCACTGGAGACCATCTGGCTTTGTGGGCGGCTAGCCGTAGTTACGGAGATGATGTATTGGGCAGGTTACATATAAAAGGAGTGGCTAATTAATTTGGCTAACAAATGATGTTCGTACCTAAATGAGAGAGGGAGAGAGGTATCAGACAGAACTATCTTGGCTATACCTTCCTGTCTCGTCCGCTGGTTTGTTAATATGAATCGTTGGTCCTTTGTAAGCGCGCAGAAAAAACAAAAAAGAACGGAAAGAAAAAGGCACTAATGATATTGCTGTCATCATCCATTACCCAGTGTCGTCATTGTTTTCGGTTGCTGTGGTGGTTCTACATTTTTCAGCAACTCGTGCGCGCACGCGCGGACAAACTTGAGGACGGCGTGAACCTCTAGTTAAGCGCAGCTTACGAGTGTTCACTCGGGACGCACGCGCAGAACCCGCATGCAGCAGTCTCCACGGCAGTGCACAAAACTACTACGCACGGGCCCCGTTCGCGGAGGGAGCGCAGAGACCGCAACGCGAGCGTCGTCTCTCCGTTCGAGTTCTTCTCGAGGAAGGAAGGCATCCCTCCTCCACTCGGAAAGAAGTTTTCGCGAGCCGCGGAGACTTCCAAATTGTTTCCCGGCACGTCTGACGCAGCGCCGGGGCGGCTCTCCCTTAACAAATGTTGTCGCTTGCAGGTGCAAGGTTTGGCGGTGGCTTTGCAAACAAACCTTCTGCGAGTGGTCTCTCGAGGATCTCACTACTTTGCGAAGAGCGCCAATCTGTTCTTCTGTTACTTTCACTTAAACGAACTGTGCCCCGTTTTCGTTTGTGCCGGTTCGCGCTTTTCTTGAGTGTTCCTCTTTGCAAAACTGCGCTCTGATGTCGTGTAATGTCCCCCTGGTCTGCTCTTTTCTTGGAGCACGTACCCTTTTCTTTAGCGACAGTGTCTGCATGAGGTGCCTTCATTAATTCATTAATTGTTCGAAGCTATCTGGATAAGCCGAAGCAAGGCGGTCTTTTTTTTTAGTAAACGAAAAATAAATGAAAGAGCTTTTGACATTTCCTGGTGGCGGCTACCCCTTTTCAGCTTAAGTGCTGTAACATGAAAGTAAGAAGTAGCAAAAAACATGAAGTCTACAGCTATGAGTTGAAAATGCGCTGTTCTGAACGAGTCCTCTTGCGTCTGACACACACAGGCACTATGTACGATCGCCACGGATCGATACGCAATACTTTAAGGCCAAGTAATACATGTTCTTTTGTTTCGGCCCCTTCAGCCTCATACTAATGCGTATACATGTACCAGAACCAACGTGACCTTTAGTCGTACCAAAATGATGTGGCTATTCTGAGCAGTTGCGCATTTCAGGCAGTCGCCGAAGGGCTTTCAATGCGGTGCGATTGATTCTCGGTGGCCACGGACCTAAAGGTTCGAGCTGTATGTAATAAGCGAGCGCTGAGCCAGTGAAGCAAGCTCTGAGTGTTGTAGTGCATTCCAGCGCTAACAAAGAAAAGAAAGGGAAGAGAGGACCTTTGTACTTTGTTAGCACAGCAAATACATTACAACCTCTACATTCCAGCTAGCCCAACTTTGAGTGCTAAGTGTTGTCCCTACATGTTTGCAGTCGACGGTCGAGATCAGCAGCAACCTGCTGGAAGACTACCAGCGCGACTCGTGGCTCGAGCTGCCTCCACGTGAGCGCCGTCACGTGGCCGGTGCTCTGCTCCAGGCGCTGGACAACTCCACGTGGCTGCTGGCGGACACCAAGAACGCCGCGTTTCGCTTCTCCAGGGCACACGGCAATGTCCGTAAGTGGACGCTGCCTCATTCTCACGGTCGTTTTGCAGATGCTTCCTGTCTATATATAATGTTAAGTAGGTGTTTATACACAATTGCAACTTGTGTGTGTGTGGGGCGAGGAGGGGAGGGGGTTACCAGAACGCGGGCATATTCGGGTACGAAATTAATTGTTATGGTTTGGTCCAACTGGAATAAATCGGAGGGGGGGGGGGGGGGGGATTCCTCTTATGGTGGTTAAAAGGGGGGGGGGGCGGGGTGTCTTGCGGGTTTGTGGTAATCCCTAATACTAAGGGACCAGTTTCGACGTCATTACGTACGCTCTGATTGCGGTTAAGTGTTGCCTTAGTGCAAGTGCGTGTCTCGATCACTTGGACAGGCGTACGAGTTCGCTCTACTCTATTGATTCGATGCGATCAGCTTTTTATGTATGGTGTACCTGGCCAAGTGACGTCCGACGCCATGCGATATCAGTGGAAACTGAAGACAGACAAGAACAGAGACAGGGTCACGTGTTGTGGTGACAGTGCATTTCAGTCAATGAATGTTTATCGGTAAGCAACAATGTTTGCACAGATTCCATTACCCAGCTCGAAAAATTACATTCGGCGAAGAGTTACGAGTGTGTTGGGAATGATATTGTTTTCTCGTATTTGACGCCTCCGCACTGTCGCGCTGAGTTGTAAAAACATGACACCAGCCGGTGTAGCAACGTGAGGGTTCAGCTCGCAAGATATTTAGGCGTGCATGAACGATGTAGCCAGTACGTGAACAGGCGCAAGTCATGCTTCCCCACTCATGCCTTCGACACCAACTGTGCTGATGAGAGCAAGCGAGAAAGGCAGAGCTGGTTCTTCAGAAAGGAGAAATGCCCCTAGTTAGCTCCTGAAAGAGTAAGCAGGCGTTGTGCCCCACTCGGTGGCAGTTGCCAGCTTGCTTCTTCTTTCTTCCCTTTGTGTCCTTGTGTGTTTTATGTCGCCATAGCTAATAATAATAATAATAATAATAATAATAATAATAATAATAATAATAATAATAATAATAATAATAATAATAATAATTTCCACAGCCCCTGAGCCGTGCAACGGGTGCGAGAAAGGTCCCCTCACCTGGCTTGCAGTAAATACACCCGAAGCCAGCCCCGTTTGCCGGCGTACTTTGCCCCGTTGCACGACTGTCCTGCGGCAAAGCTTACTGCTCCCTGTCACGCCGTGCGGTTCCTGGGGATACGTACGAAGCGGGTGGCAAAGTTTGCTTGTCGCGAGCAGCCGACGGGTCGTGCGTTCCCCTCGGGGCAGTTGAGAGCGGGAACGCACTTGCATTGAATAGTCAAGCGGGGGACTGAGGGGAAATGCAATATGCAGTGTCTGTTGGTCACTTTAGGGAGGCCGGGCAATGAGTCATTAAACGCAGAAAAAAAAAAACGGATTTTGTGGCTGGGTGCTGGAATGCGATGGGCGTGCGTAAAGCGGTACAGCAAATAACACCGGCAAGAATGCCACAAAACCAGTATTGCGGTATACATAGCTGAAGTTTGCAACTTACATGCAACTTTCATATTGGAAACGCGGCACTATAAGCTGCGCGGCGCCTTCCTGGTATGGAACGTCTGCCGACAAGCGGAAGTGGTAGTTATTTTCTAAATGCATCTTTTCAGTTGTCTTTCGGCATTCCCGCTTCCTGTCTTTCTTTAACGAGCGTGTATTTTTGAATGGACGTGCAAATAGCGTCTCGTCCTTTCATGCGTGTGGAAAACCATGCCTGCTCTGTTAGCTAAGTTAGCTCACTAAGTTAGCTCACCTAAGCGTCTTCATTTTTGTTTCTCTTATTTCCTGAAAAACAAACAACATATCGTAGCAGACACTCCTGGACTATGGCCACTGCCATAAAGCCGAAGCATGGCACCGGGTGGGGAGAAATATTTGTTTTTAATTGCAGGTTATTCCAGAATCTTCTTGAAAAAAAAAACGATAAAGAGAACAGTGCACATCCTAACGCTCGCATCCACTGTCGTGGCAGTCTTAATAACACCTCATTATAACGTTGCACACGGCGACGCTCATTTACGCAGCTTTCTTTTTTTTTTTCGTTGCAGCGACTGGCCGTTTTTTTTTTTTTTTCCTTTGTTCTTGTCACCAGTTCTGCCGTGATCTCGCTATTTGTTTTGAATACAGTGTGGCCCATACTTGGCGTCAATGCGGTGTTCGCAGATTGTACAAGTCGCGCGCGGTAATCACTCCTTCCTTTCAAGGCTATCGCGATCTTTGATTACTGCATCCTTTTATCGGACGCGCTTTCTTGCCAAGTACCCATACTCCTGATGCGGGACGCCGTTGCGGAAACGATTTTCTTTTTCTTTTTTTCTTTTTTTCATTTACTTAGGTCACCTCCGGGGAGCGGCGCGCAGAATTGTTTGCCGCTCAACGTGCTGCCGCCGTTCTTCCATTTTCACGAGTTCTCCCTGTAGCTGGCGGAGGAAAACGTTATTTCCCGTTTCTCGCCATTTTCCCATTCGCCGAAGCTTCCCCCCCCCCTTCCCCCCCCTTTTTTTTTATGTGCCATTTCTTCCTTCGTGTTCCCAGTTGATGGGTTTCAGACCATCGGAGATGAAAGGGCCCGGAATTGAACACGCGTCCGGTTTTCTGCCCGCCTTTTCTTTTTTCTTGCTCTTTTTCTCGTTTATTTTGGTTTCAAGGAAGCGTATGGACAAGAAAAAAAAAGTAATAAAGCAAGCAAGATGGGGTCGTATTAGGCATTTGTGCGGCAAGCTTGTTTGTTAAACTTCTCGAGTGCCTTGTTTCGTTTGTCTTCGCTGGTCCGCTGTGTCCACATCTTTTCTTCTCTTCCCTGAAGTACTATCGATGGTCACCCCTGTCTTCTTCTTTTTTTCTTTATTTTTTTTCTCATCGCCCGACGAAGTTCGCGCTTTTGTGAACGAGCAAACAGCAGGACGGCCGGGAAAAAACACCACCGGATGGCATTTGCGCTGGGTTCAGCTTCCCTACTCGTTCTCCCCTTGCTATCCGTGTGTTTCTTTTGTCGCGTTTTTGTAAGCGTATACCTGTTGGAAAAACGTGCGCTCTCTGAGTGTTGATTGAGAAGGAAGTTTGTCCGTGTCAGTGCTGTGCTTTGCTTCACTCCAGGAAAGAAGCCTGCCACTTTTTATTCTTTCTTTCTACCGTTCTTCGATTCGCCTACGCCGCCTATCTCGCCTACCTCAGCTTTGGTTGCGGTATTTCTTGCTGGCGCAGGCGAATCGCACTTTGGGTTGTTCACCTTGGGGTTTTATAGTATTTCGAATCTGAGGGGTGAAAACAGGGTGCTATATTTCAGCGTGGTCTTCGGGTAGCAATCGCGATTTTCGTTGAACCATTGCAGAATTCGTTTTTTTTTTTCGGGTTATATTTGCTAGTCTAAATTTAAAAATGACAGCCGCATAGCTTCCGCAGTGTCTGCTGAGTGTTCAATGAACGTTACGTCACTGGAGCTCATTCAGAGCAAGGAAATGTAACTTCGGTGTCCCGAGGTCGCGTGTGCACCGCAAATTTCGTGCAGCATAAAATGCAGGTTGTTACGGGGTAATGGAATTCCGGAAGAGATCGGGTTTAACCGGACTTTTCTGAAACACATTTGGCGTGTAAGGATCGGATTGGATTTTACCCGAAAACAAGCAACCCTAACCATAGCACGCGCATTTCGCTTTGCCATTGCGCGTAAGTTGCGGAAATTTTCGGACATTGATGAAAATTGGTCGACGGCTTTTAGAGTGTCGCGGCCTTAACGAGCATTCTTTTTAATTTCGCCTCGCTTCGGGAGCCACCCTCTCGCCTTCTATGCGCGCATATAAGCTGTCGCTCTCCCCGCTCCCGCCAGTAATTTTTAATTAAGGCTCTCGTTCCTCTCAGATCCCGCATTAATTTCTTTTTATCCCGGACTTCCAAACTTCCGCGTGCAGTTTCGATGATAGGAGCCCAAATTTCCGGTCGCAGATAAGCTAATCGCTCCTTCTCGCGAACGGCGGGTGATCTCTGCCGTTCTCGCCCCCCCCCCCCCCCCCCCTTTTTTTTTTTTTGTGGCCATCCTCATTCGGGAGTATAGGGCGCTGACCCAACCAGGCGTTCCTTACTTATACATGGAAGCACCGCGCGCATTCCGCGTTTGCTGTATACTCGCGTGTTCGCCCTATACTGTCGGCGATGCGACTGTGCTGCAGTGGAAACACAGTCGGAAGTAGGAGGTGGGAAGAGGGACGCGCTCTGCGGGGATGGAAGTGGGAAGCACGCTTCGAGGGTGTCTCCCGCTGCACCGGGCGCTAATGAAAATTCCGGCTCTCCGTAAATTGGATCTCCTGCGCCGGCGGTTCTCGCCCGCATGGCCGCCGGACAGGAGAGGAGGGCGCGCCTTCTCTTATAGGGACGGAAAGGGCGTCTTCTAGCTCTCTCTCCCTACTTTGCCTTTCTTTCCCTCCCGTAGGTGTGCCGCACTGATGTCTGTGCGTTCCTCTTTTCCAAGGAAGCTTCCCTCTCTCTGCCTGCATTTGCTCTCGATAGACCTGCTCTGCTCGTTCTCATCCCCGGCGTACACTCTCGACTTCCCCCCCAAGTTCGGCTGTCGTCCGTGAACGTGCGTACGCCCGGATGTCGTTTGGGCACTGGACGGGGCCCCTGCAACCCTTTCCAGTCCCCTACTTCTTTTATTACCGTGTTCGCGCTTGGGCTAGCGCTTCTTACACTCGCCGTCACGCCGTCGTCTGACGACACCGTTCCTTGTGCACCTTATCCGGAATTCGTTGCTCGCGCAACCTGCCACGCCCGTGCGTTTCCATCAAGAACAAAATAGTGTTGTGTGCGCGTGCGTGTGGTTGGCAACCCGGATGACGCTTTTGATCACGCAGTATTTCTCCACACAATTAGTGACTGCCCGGTTGACCCCGGGCGTCTGTGTTTGTTCCTCTGTGCACATCTCCGATGACAGTGCTTACACCGAGCAGAGTTGTTAACTAGAAAAAATGTATTTATTTTGCCCTGTGCGTGAGTGTAGAAACCTGCTGTTTTTGAGCGACTGTGCGACGCGCAGCCATATTAAGCCGAGTTTCATTTATCCCGGACGATGGTTTCTGGACACCGCTTTCTGCTCATGAGGTTCATGTCGCCGGCGTTCGGTAAATAAATTAAGTCTCGTTTACTGACGTACTTTGGATAGCGGTAGTGTACATTGTCGTTAGTGGTGACACCGTATGACACCGCGAATGTGGTGCTGTATATGGTGAAGCGTTTTCAGAGCAATAAACTGTTTGGAGTTCAGCGCTTCCTTTTCCTCGTGTTTCTTGCACTCTGAAGACATGGTAACCACCGCATCAACAAAATGCGAAGGCGTCCTCATGACCCACGTGCTGCTCCGCACTCACGCACATGCGTAATGAGAACATTGTTCAGCATTCACGGCGAGCGGGGGGTGCCTCAGGCGTGCATAGACATTGAACAAATATGCGAGCCCCGGAGACGGGACCGGCCTCCTTGCCTGACTCTCACGCGGTCGTCTGGCGCAGTGGTGTCAGTGCGGCTCGTGGAGACGTGGGCGGCCTCCGAGATCCGATTCCCGGTGCACGAGGACGTCCACGGTACCGTGTGGATGCGAATGCAGGACACACTCGTCTTCCCGCCACAGGCGCTGCTGGGCAGCGCGCGAAATGGTGAGTGGCCCTCGACACCCTGTGTTTCGGTATATCCTCTATGGTGGGGGAATTGCCTGCACGTCAACGGGAGGCGTCGCTGCGATAGCAGTTGTGCGACGCGCCGTATGCGATGTTGCGTGTCGGTGTTGTGGGAGGGTAAACCTGGGTATGACGACTATTATGAAAGTCTATACGCATGGCCTCCCGCTCCTTCTTCAGTAATCCAGCATGAATCGCATAGTTTCCCGTAAAATTTAGCCGTGTATACGTGTTGCTCGTTGTTATGTGATAAGGTAGAAGTTCACTACGGGAATTCTATGAAATTCTCGTCTACAATGAGAGCTTATTTGACAGTCCCCATGGTGGCAGCTGCCATTCATTGCTTATTTCTTGTACTACGACGACTAAAGGCAACTACATCGGGAGAGCGCCATGCACCGGCAGCAGTGATTGTAAGGCTTTGCGTGTCGCGGTGCCGAAGGAGAACCGAGATCTTTCTTTCTTTTTTTTCCCCAGTTCTGGTTTTCGACAGTGCATCGCGATACTTTTCTGTGTCCGACACTTTCCTTCTTGAGTCTTGGTTTCTTTTGCGCTTCTGAGTACGATCGAAGGCGAACCATGCGCGTTGCTGTCGCTCACCCTCCCAGGAGTGGTGAAGCTGGTGTTCATGGCATACCGCAACATCGAGGACTTCCTGGGCCCCGACGCAGCTTCCAGTAGCGCCGGAATCGACGCTTCCGAGCGCATCATCAATTCGCGCGTCATCGCCGCCTCGGTGAACAGCCGACACCTGATGAAACTGCACCAGCCCGTGCTCATCACCTTCCAGCACCGCGAGGTGAGGATACCCCTGCACGCGACTCGCTTCCGTGGTACTTCGTGTAAGAGCAAAGTGCTTGCGAGTTAGTGAACACGGATCTGAGCATTCTGGAACGAGGTGCGAGTATCTGGTGAAAGCGCTGTAACGCGAATTAAACGAGCACAGATCAGAACCTCCGATAACACAGGCCGCTTCTCTCACGTGTTATCGTGTTATCTGGAAAAGTATGCGAGAAACGTGGACAGAGGAGAACGGCACTCTGTCTCCTCTCTCTGTACACATTTCTCGCGCAGTTTTCTAGATAATGGAATATTAACTCGCCAAACAGTCTCTTCTTCTGTGTTATCGTGTTAACGGTTGCTCCTGGGCGATCTCAGTAGATGTAGCTGTCCGGTCTTGTATTCTTGTGTCTCCGTTCGTTTAATTGTGTTTCTTCATTTTTTTTTCGGGGTGGGAGGGCTGTGTTTAGCAGTTTCAGGTACAGACGAATACATTGTTCATTCAGACAAGGAAAAAAAAAAAAAGACAAGCGTACACTTGTCTCGTTTTGCCAGCTGATTAGAAGGCACTGATGCGTAACTTACGTAAACGAGATTTCTGACTCTTTCGTTCCCCATGCGCGCATCGCTTAGCATAGGTGGTTGGGCGCTACGCGAGTTTGAAACAGAAGTGTAAAAAGGCTTGGCGTAAGAAAGGCAAATGCAATATCTACTTCAATGTATCACATGCGTATCTATTACAACGTAATGCGTGCCTGCGTTTGTATACAATGATAAAGAAAAAAAAAATAAAGTCTTGCTGCTAAAGTAGACGTGACGCAGTACAAGAGCAGCAGAAGGAAAGCTTCAAAAAGCGCTTCCGTTGTGATGAAATGTACACGCCAACTGTGTAGGAACCAGCTGGTTCAAGAGGTCTTGAAGTCACTCATGTATTTGTCTACGTGAGGACACAGGCGTCCTTGGCGCCGGAATATATGTGACACCGTCGCTTGAACGGTCTGCTAGGAATTAAAACAGTAAGCCCATAGCTTTTACGCATTTTAGGTGCGAGAAGGACCAAATGTAACGTCGCTTTTAATTGCTGTAATCAGTGATGCTTCCTTACTTCAGTGCGAATTTTTGTATATTGAAAGACGACTCGAGGGTGCTGAAATAACCGAAGTCGTGCGATGCGATATGCCTCTCTGAAAGCAACCGTCTGTTATAGACATATTCGACGTCTAAGGACCTGTTTGAGCATACCAGTCTGGGTGCTTTTTCCGCTCGCTCCAGAAACTTTTACCATGCCTCGTTTGAACAGATCCACTCGGAAGCGATCTCTTAAGACCGCCATTTTAATGAGCGCAGTACGTTTAATCATTTGGCCGCGTGCCATTCAGAGGTTCTTCGATTTTTTTTTTCTTCTTCTCGTTGTTAACACTAAGTGATGGCCGTTTTCCTTTTCACCTAGGTGGAAAACGTAACAAACCCCAGGTGTGTCTTCTGGAGCTTCGACGACGAGTGAGTGTCCATTTCTGTTTTTCGTTTTGTTTAGTGCCCTCTGCTTCTTGGGCACAGCGGCATCACTTCTCTGCTCTTGTCTTTCCCAGAGAGTGGCTCACCGAAGGATGCTGGCTGAAGGAGACCAACGAAACGCACAGTGTGTGCGCCTGCAACCACCTGACAAACTTTGCTCTCGCCATGGACCGCAGGCCGCCCGAGGTTAGTCAGCTCAACCGCACGCTTACTGTCGGTACGCCGAAAGAAATTTGGACACAGGTAGCGGAACTAGTAGGCATAGTGCCACTAAAAGGGTCGTGAAACTTTCTCTGAAAATATTGTGCCATGTATGTAATCGGGCTCCTGGCCCTCCAATCTATAATGCACATTGTTTCGCTTCATCGTCTGGCTTGATTTACAGCGACGGAAAAACGGTCGCGCTTTGCCAGCGCGCGCTCCCTTCAAATCAGCAGCTGACGTCATTTAAGTTGCCGCCGTGGTATCCGATAATAGAGCGCCTTCGGAGGCCACAGAGGAAACAAACCTGGCTCTAGCCTAGCTTTCGCACGGTGTCACCAAACGGGGACGTGCTTGGTTTAACAATTTTCTTACGCTCTAGCCTTCACATGAATCTGTTATTTTAGAGCAAAAGAAAGTTGAATGGTATGTTTACGTTTCAAAATGTCGTCGGCTGACGCCACTGAACATTGCCTATGTCCGCCCATGGTGTCGCGTTGTCGTTTCGGGAGTGCAAGAACGCTACAATTTAAAACGCGCGTTATTAAATGTGCACTGCATATTGCGCCGAAACATTTCCGAATCAGCATGTAGAATGCTTAGTGAAGCAGCCAGGGTAACCGCCGGGCGCGTCTCCATTCTTCTTACGGCCGCTTTATATCCGCTCCATTTTGAGCTTCACTTCACTTTGGTGGTACAGCGTAATGCAAGCAAATTGTCCGTTCAGTATTCCTGCGTATCGCGTTGTTAGTGAATGTGGTCGTTTTCTGCGAGTTACTGTCAAGTTTTGCTAGCCCATATGGTACTACCAAAAATGCGTTTGTCCCGTCTTTGGTCTCCAGAAGTCTCTCTGCAGCAGCTTAGCCTTCTGACATATTACGACGAAGATAACAGTAGATATCAGGGTGCATTCGGCAGCACTAGGGCCGACTGTCCCAAGTCGGTGAGGTCACTCGATCATCTCTCACATGCGGGAAACAAAGAGCAGAAGTTTACGGGGCCCAGAAGTTTGCACAAAGCTGTATTAGCGCTTAAACTGGGAACATAAGTCACCAAAATTAAGGTTCGTCCTCTGGAAGCTTTTGTGACCTAGGGGTTCGTGCACTTGGCTATGTTGCCATGCTTAGAGGTAATACAGCATTCTCAAAACTTTCGCGCCCTACGGTAAACTTTTGCTGTTGGGTGTACACGGTTATGGCAGACGGTAGGTACACAAATAAACACAGGAGCTAGCTTGTCGATACACAAGTGACCTTTGTCATTTTCGTTTTGGTTTTCGCAGCTAACGTCGACAGAGCAGAAGCTTCAACTCTTTGTGTATGCCTCGTTTGCAACGTGCATGATTCTCCTCATCGCTGCTGGCTTCACTCTGCAAGCTTTCAGGTGAGACTGGCTTGCATCATCTTCGCACTTCTTACGCGGTGCGATCGTACGCGAACCGCAGTTAGAAATTTTAGGCACAAGGAAGTGATTGGCCTTTATCAGATTTTCTGGGTACTAGAACTGGGTCGCCTCACGCCGTAAATTTGAATATGTGCACCTCGAAAGCTCACTGAGAAATCTGTAAACGAAACTTGCGAGGTAGGAACTGTAACGCTTAGTGATGTTATTCTGTGAACAAACCAAAAAAAAAAGGAGGCAGGGTACTGGGTCATGTCCGAACCCTTGTTGAATGTACTGTCTACCGCTCGGAAAATTATTTCGCTTGCGGTGAAAATGAGACTATTGTTTCTTGCATTGACAGAAACGAGTATGCTTGCACGCCATAAAAACGGAAATAATATTTTTAAAACAAAACCTTTAGCGCACTTGGCAAAAATGGATCTGTTCCAACTAGGCCGACTCACAGTTCTACTTCAATATTTTTAACTTGGCCCTGGAAGTAGTGAGGCAAATTACCGATTGTGCCATCCTCGGCGATGAGCGTCAAAGCCGAAGTGTAACGACAAACCAGGAAATACCCGCGAAGGTTCACTTAGCTTGCCTGAAGGCGAAAGTTTATTGACTAGAGTTGTATTTCACACAGGCCTGATAGCATTGCTTCGCGACGGAGAGTAGTTTACCCTTTTAAATTAATATTGACAGAACCTAGCAAGCTGTGCTACCGGCGTCCGCTCATATGCAGAAACGGTGACGACAAATATTGAGGAATGCCGTTTTCAGAATTTGTACTGGCTTTCCAACCAAGACACTGCAAGCCTGTGCGCTCGAAATGGTACGGTTCTTATTGCGATAAAAAAACAGGGAGTCGATGAAGGAATTGGGGCAGTCCCTTTAAGAAGTGTGCCTGTGCGCATTCCGTTCGTGGGCATATTTGGCGTCGTCGAAGTATTCAGCAGGAAAACGCCCATTTCAGAGCGACCGTGTGGAAATGCCTTTGCGATTGTAGGAATGTGCGTTGTGCGCAGATCTTTGAAGGGCGAGCGGGTGACGATACACAAGAACGCGTGCCTCTGCCTGCTGCTGACCGAGGCGCTGCTGGCCAGCGGTCTGGGCGGTCACCCCCAGCGCGTGGTGTGCGGAGTGTTGGCCGGATTCCTGCACTACTTCTGGCTGGCCGCCTACTTCTGGGCGCTCCTCGAGGGATTCCAGCTGTACACCGTGCTCCTCGACGTGCTCGGCACAGACCCGCCGTCGTCCAGGCTAAGATGGTACGTACAGCCACGATACTTTGCCCTCTCTCTCTCTAGAGAACGCTCTCCAGCAAAGAGATGCGCGGAATCCAGCAACCCCGCGGGATAACGTTGTCTCCGTGGATGACGTTGTCGTGTTCGTGAAGAAAAAAAAAAAAAGAACGCATGCCAGGGCGATGACGTTACAAAGCCAAGTGAAGTAGTCGGCTGGGCTAGTTGATTTTGTTTGTGGCTGTGGAACAGCTTCCATCGTGCGCGGCTTTAGCTCTCGGTGATTGGGAGTTCCGATGTCTAAAGATTTGTACCATCACTGTAGGTCTGGTAGTTATTCTGTTAGCTACATTGTAATTGCTAGCTAGGTTCAGTTTCAGGGCCGAAACTGACGGGGCCAGGGCGACTGAGAGGTGTCGGTCTTCTCGACCGTCACGTAAACATTCGTAAACATGCGAGTTTGGTTCAATGCGAATTTGAAATTTCCGAATTTTCGTATATTCGCAACGAAGTTTTAGAAGTATTTTTCTGCATCTAACCGCTTTCTTTCTCCTCGGGACCCCAATAAAGTTCATACTCATTCACTCACTCTGCGTCTAACCTGCCTGAAGAAGTGATTTCACTGCGGGACGCGGATGCGATGCTGTGAAACCACCTTTACAGGGAAAATGCGCACTGCCGTGAAGTCGCATATTAAGGGGATATGCGCATATTTGCGCCTCGGTTGATATTTAAATTCTTAGAGCGGTCTATGCGTGCTAAGTGTGGTGAACATTTAAACTTGCCATATTTTACTGCTTATAACTAGCACTCTACTACTAGTCAAGTCCTGGTGCACATTTCAATTTGCCTTCAATTTTAATTGCTATTTACTGGGACTTTGCTCAAAACCAAAAAGGGATATTCGCGCCAGCCTAACTGATTCCTTTTTTTTTTTCTGTTATTACCTCTAGAAAGGAGCGCATTTCGCGGAATATAGAATCACGGCAATTTGCAGAATCACCGTCGTTGCTGTTACTGTGTGTCTCATAGCTTGTTGCGCTTGTGGAAGGGAGCACCTTCTTTTACTGCACATAGACAAGTTTATAATGAGCTTTTATTGGATAAGAATCTACAATGTGTTGTGAAGTGGTTCCCTCCGAGGAATGGCTTTTATGTTGTAAGGGAACACTATTATTTAGTTGACAAGTTATTGTTCAGATACCCAATAACTAACCTGATAAACTGCTAACGTCATAATTATTGGACCTCGACGAATATTCGCTGGCAACCGCCATTACTATCGGTTTTTTCAGCAGAACTTCTTCTTGGGCGAGTTGGTGCATATCTGTTGGGTATCGTTGCGCATTCAACGGACGAACACAGGAAAGAACAGGCAGAGTAAACGGAAAGAGCGCAATTCCGTTCCCGCAATTCCGGAAAGTTGCGCTCTTTCCGTTTACTCTGCCTGTTCTTTCCTGTGTTCGTCCGTTGAATGCGCAACGATACCCAACAGATTACTATCGGTACACCCCTAACCATATAACCTCTGATCAAAGCCGGTAATATCGCTGGTTTGGCTGCGTAATTGCTAAATTAACAACAGTGCACTGAAATTGTTGTCTTTTAGGAGTGTGAGAGTAGTGTATTTACTGTAGAGCAGCGTGCACCGTTCGAAGTTTATGGAAGCCTTTTTTTTTTTCCCTCTTTTTGCATTTCTGGCACGCGGTGTTTGCTAGTAGGTGGTTCACCGGTCAGGGAATATGCTTGAAATCGCCAGGGAAAACCTGGGAATGTCAGGGAATTAAAGTTTTTACTTCTAACTCACTCGGGGAATTAGGCGATAATGTTTTAGGGGCGAAGCTCCTTATAGCGGCACCCGTTCGTCCCTCGTCATAGTAGTGTGTAACCAGTCTTAACGCTAGTACCAGATCTTGACCTCCAAGGTGGTGCCGGTGGGAGATTTCTCCTGTGCGTTGTTGAACAATAAAAAATTCGCAGCGTGCGCGTTAACTAAAAGCCGAATTCTTCTGTCTCTCATTCCCCATTAGCAGCCATTGGCATGTTCCAGTAGGAAACGTTAGTAGAAGTAGAAGTGTAAGTGTTAGCTAAAAGCCGACTTCTTCTGTCTCTCATTCCCATTAGCAGCCATTGTTTACCTCCAAGGTAGTGCCTGGTGAGATTTCTCCTGTGCGTGATTAGACAATAAAAATTTTGTTCAAAACGCCGTTGATTGATGAAATAAACCAACGAAAGACGCCAGGCACCCGCTCGCCCTCAGCGCATGCCTCCTGCCCTCGGCGCGTGCTGTCTTGTGATAGAGAGAGAGAGAGAGCGAAAGGGGCGCGTTGACTATGGAAACGCTCTTTCTTAGATGAACGCTCTACCAGCTCGCAAAGAAGTAGAACGCGCCCTCACCCGCGAGAGGCAACGTTGGCGCAGGTAGCGTCTCCTAGCCAGTTTCTTGATTGAGAAATACCGAATGCTCGCGTTGAAGAACCGTTGGCCGGCCAGGCACCCATATATATATATATATATATATATATATATATATATATATATATATATATATATATATATATATATTTAGGCACTGGTCTTGCAACGAAGTGCCGGTGGGAGATTTCACTTGTGCGTATAGTTGAACCATGAGGATTCGTAGCGTGCGCGTTAACTCAATTAATCCGGAACTCGGCACGATCTGCGATGAACCTCCCGATCGTGAACCTCCCACTCGTGATCATTCACTCCGTGGATATGCTGTAATTTTTTAGTCAGTAAGTTCTTACTCACTCACTCAGTCAGGGAATCAGGAAAATTTAAATCGTTATGCTACCCGAGTTTTTTTCCCAGACCTTGTGTTCACTTGTGTTGTAAGTAGATCGCCCGGCCTCATTTGGACATATCGTAGCTCTTTGCAACAAAATGCCAATGCATCATCACCATCAATAATGGTATATACTGGGGAACTTGGCAAAAAAAGCGTGGACGAGTTCGAAAAATTGCTAATAGCGACTGCGCGAAAAAAAAAATGCTCCGTTCGGCTGTACTTTTTTTGTGCGCTGTGTGTCTTGTTCTGATTTCCACGATGTTAGACTGAAGCCATTCGGGATCCCTTTTGACTGTTTGTGTTAGCGTGTAGTGAGGCCGCGGAAGGTAAACGAATGATAAGGAAGCACACATATGATGGCCTGTACGTGGTCTTTATAGTATTAACAGCGGGGCTGTTTAGGGATTGGCCATGTCTGCGTTCCTGACGTCCGCTTGCACTGAGAAGGTAAAAGCGAACCCTCTCTTGCTCTTGTCCCACACCCTTTCTCTTGTCTGGACCCATCATCGAGACTTTTCCCGTCAGCCCACTGCTACGTGATAGTGATTACGCGAAGGGCAATAAAGAAAGAAAGAAAGAAAGAAAGAAAGAAAGAAAGAAAGAAAGAAAGAAAGAAAGAAAGAAAGGCGTAATGAATAAGTAAAGAAACTCGGATTGCGCAGGAGGGAAAAGCGGTCCCGCGTTTGCCCTCGACCACATACCCACGCCCTTGTATACTCAGTCTACTGCTACGAAGAAGATAGCATTTAATGAGAGGAAAGGAGGAGAGGTCTACCTGGAGAGTGAGTCTCTGGCCTGTTACTCCTCACAGGAGTAAAGGGAAAAGGGATAGACAGATATAGAGGGATGTATGGCAGGTGACGATGGTAAAGTACAATGAGTACTGCTACGAGGCGGTCGTATTCGATAGTGCTACGCGGTGGCGACAGCGAAGATGCCACTCTTGCCTCCAGGTCCACCACTGCTAACTCGGATTTCGGAGGTGTGGTACTGGCTTTAGTTATTTGTCTCTAGGTTATTTTGCTTTCTCTGTAACCGCGCCTTCCACCTGATGATCCCATGCCAGCCAACTCGAGTTTGTTCGTAGTAAGTGTTACGGATAATGTTGTCACCCATGCGCATGCATCCTGCGACCTCCTTGCTTTGTGCACAGGTATTACCTGCTGGCGTACGGAGCGCCGGCGGTCATCGTGTGCGTGTCGGCCGGCATCAGCCCGTCCAGCTACGGGGCACTGCCGTCGCTTGGTCCGTCTGTGCTGTCGCGCAAGGCTTGCTGGATAGACATGGAAGGACACCAGCTGTGGAGCTTCGTCGGCCCTGCCGCATTCTGTGCTGTGGTGCGTTCGACGCTCACGCTTACCGCCGTCCGCGTGCCTCTATTCGGCCTCCGATATCGAGAACGCGCTCATCTTAAATCTCTGAGGCTACATACTGTGGGTTTAGGGCAGCTTCATCTTTCATGATAAATTTCGTCTGTCTTATATAGTGTTTGGGGATTTTGTTGGCTCGAGTATACAGAGGATGCATATCGCGCTTGCGCTGTCACCTACCTTTATTTTATTATTTTTATTTATAGATACTGCGATCTTATACAAGGTTTTGGCAGCGTGTTACACATATAGATGGATAAAACAGGAAAATAAACAAAATAACAAATACTTCTTGCTTGAGCTCTGGTCGTTTCGCACTACTGCAACATCTACGCTTTCAAAAGTTTTCAAAACATTTCGAAAGTTAAATATAGGGGACATTAAACACAGGTCGAAATGTCACAGGTCGAAAGCGTCAGTAAATACACTCCACCTTCATTTCTAGGCTTTGCCTCAAATCTCGGGGGATTGCGTTTCTTGGTCGTATTATTCATTGGAAAATCGGCCGTATCGTTTGGTTCTTACGAAGTCTTAGAGATCGACAGTCGCAAAACTAGATTACGTTCCCTATGCGGATTCATAGTTGGCTTAGAGAATGAAGTAGGCTACAAACACTTTTATTAAAGAACTCTGTCCAGGAAGGGTTATCATGAATGCAAAGCGCCTTTTAGCTGTGTACCTTGTTGTCTTGTAATGTCAGCGCAAGTCCATGCATGCACTTTTTTCTCGCGTCATGTTCATGTTATTCGCTACGGGATGTGAAGGGCACGAGTGTCCTGACGCGCTGTCTCGCGCCTCCCGCAGCTATGCCTAATCTTCCTGGCGATGGTGTTCTGCAAGGCTCACCGGCACGTCGACCTGCACGCAACGCTGAAGAGCAAGGAGCAGGAGAGGATAGCCAACACGAGGTAGGTTGCCAGATGTCGCTACTGCTTACACTATTTAGATTAGCACCATTGCAGTTTCTGTAAGGTCTTGTGTTACGGTAGCGCCATGGCATCCTCGTAACGTCGCTCTTGACGGCTTGTTGACACAAAGAAGTCACGAGGATTAGGTCACGCAGCAACCGTAGGCAGGTGAAGTGTTTACGAAGATGTAAGGGGAACGAATTTTTAAGACAGGCTGTGCATTGTTTTCGTAGGGTGGCGCACCGCAAAAATTCCAGAGTCCCGTCTACTGTTCCTTGTCAGTGCACTTTACAGAAGCCGAAGTGGTCGAAATTGCCAGACCTCTCCACTACGGCATTTTTGTCCTTTGTACTCTTTCGCTCCGTTTTTTCCCCATGCCCTTACGAACTCTGAGCCGTGCTCCCGACAAGTGCTACAGAACAGTAGCGTCCTTTCCTTGAGTGAACGAACCTCCATTGTTATGATTACTATTTATTCATTTAAAGAGGCACTTCCGTAGGTAGCAGGCACTTGAAACGGAGAAACGTCGCAGAAAATGTCGCGAGAGCACGCGTAAGGTTCGAGAAAAAAACTGAAAAATCGTACGAAAGCCCGCACCTTACATTGGTGAAGCGGGGTTGTGCCACTCTACATCAAAAGAATACGATGTCGCAGACGTCGCCTCTGCATCTGACTGACCTCCCATGTGTGGCACTGCCGATTTGCCATTATAGGTGCCGATCCAGTCGAGCCCACACGATCGTTATTCCTCACTGTTTGCAGACATGTACGAGTCGCGCCCTATCTCTCTCTCCATGCAGGTCCCTGAGCGCGCACTCTCTGCTGGTGCTGGCGTCCCTGTGCCTGGCCAGCTCGTTCGCCCAGCTCCACGTGTCGCGCGGCTCGCTGGTGCACACTAGCCTATTCTCCGTCCTCAACATCCTGCTGGGACTAGCAGTGCTCGTCTTCTACTGCCTCAGCAACGACAAGGTACGTCGCCTGCGCCTGCTAATAGTGCATATTACTTTGACGCGCACGTGTGCAGTTAGCGCTTTAAGTTCATTTATGGCGTCGCGCGACCACACAGTTCATGCGTGCGCAAGAGATTGCCTCGCTTCGGCGACTTTGTTTCGCATTTCCGACACTGGCGCCGCATCAAACATTGATCGCGCGTCTGAATCCCTCAAATTCCAAGCCGAACCAAAAGCTCTCGGGGCAAGTGCTCCGCTTCCCTCACGCGTCTTGGTTAGCGTGCAGATTTCCTGCGTTCTCTGTCGAAGAAGAATAGACACTTATATGAATTGCTTTCGTGTCAAAATACGATGCTCAATTTTCGTTCGTTGTCTGATGGCGTGGCCTAAGACTGCCTGCTGTCTTGCACAGGATTAACAGTCTCGAAGCCATATCATCGCGTGCTATAAGTATTGCTTGTTGCGACCCGGACGCGGCATTATAACATAGCTTCAAAACGAGGGGGCGTGAATGAGGACGAACACAAAGCGAAGGAGAGATGATGTACCCTCTCGCATTCGTCGTTTTGTGCTCGCCCAAAGCGCACCCCTTATTCTGCAGCTATGGCTCACCAACTACATGCTATTGCAAAGGGTTGCTTTAAATCGGCCCTTTAAGACTTTTTTTACATAGGTAGAAAACACTGAGAATCAGTCTTTGAGGTACCTGTGAACAAATGAGCCAAATATCGGTGCGCTGCGTGCAACAGGTGATTAACTATTTGGTGTCAAATACAGATGTAAATCGCCAGCTTTTCTTTTAATGAGTGACATAACTGGGGGCACAATGAGTCGCTTGAGGCATGAATAGCTTTGGCGGATTTTACGACCGCGGAATGATCACCTGCTATGCTTTATTTGTTCATTGTGAATATGTGAAGCCCGTCGTCTCCCCTTCGTCAACATCAGGGCAGCGCACCTTTCTTATTGCGATAGCAATTATATGGGCAGTCTGGAAGGGCTTTTGCCGTCGCCGTCAGTCCCGTATAAGGTCCAAATTAACACCCGCCCTCCGCGCATCGCACGCTATACTCGCGGGCGGGGGTGACGAGAGTGGTGGTGACGATCTCGGCTGAAGCAGAGGTCAAACGAGCCCGGCCTATCTCCGTCGCTTGGAGGGCGCACGCGATAGCACCACCCCATCGGGACGCCTGCCATCAAAGCAAGCGGAGCGGAAGCGCCCCGCCCGTCTTTGACGAGCATGAAAAAAAAAAACGAGAGGGGGGCGGGGAACTTTTCGCTCGAGCAGCAACTATGGACTTCGCGTGGTCGCCATTGCTGGCGCGTGCACTATCTCGGCAGCCATCAGCGGGCGGCTCGCAAAGCCTTCAGTTGCCGAGATCTCAATGCAGAGGGACTGCGAAGTGTCCCTGGAGCAGCCGTATTCTCTTACAGCAGCAAGCGGAGCGGAAGCGCCCCACCCGTCTTTGACGAGCATGAAAAAAAAACGAGAGGGGGGCGGGGAACTTTTCGCTCGAGCAGCAACTATGGACTTCGCGTGGTCGCCATTGCTGGCGCGTGCACTATCTCGGCAGCCATCAGCGGGCGGCTCGCAAAGCCTTCAGTTGCCGAGATCTCAATGCAGAGGGACTGCGAAGTGTCCCTGGAGCAGCCGTATTCTCTTACAGCAGCAAGCGGAGCGGAAGCGCCCCGCCCGTCTTTGACGAGCATGAAAAAAAAACGAGAGGGGGGCGGGGAACTTTTCGCTCGAGCAGCAACTATAAACTTCGCGTGGTCGCCATTGCTGGCGCGTGCACTATCTCGGCAGCCATCAGCGGGCGGCTCGCAAAGCCTTCAGTTGCCGAGATCTCAATGCAGAGGGACTGCGAAGTGTCCCTGGAGCAGCCGTATTCTCTTACAGCAGCAAGCGGAGCGGAAGCGCCCCGCCCGTCTTTGACGAGCATGAAAAAAAAACGAGAGGGGGGTGGGGAACTTTTCGCTCGAGCAGCAACTATGGACTTCGCGTGGTCGCCATTGCTGGCGCGTGCACTATCTCGGCAGCCATCAGCGGGCGGCTCGCAAAGCCTTCAGTTGCCGAGATCTCAATGCAGAGGGACTGCGAAGTGTCCCTGGAGCAGCCGTATTCTCTTACAGCAGCATTTTGTAGACTTAGGTGCGATCGTCTCCAAGAGTTAGCTGCCAGCCTCACTTCGCATAACATTTTGTATCATGCATTGCTATCGCATTCATTGCTTCGCCCTTCTGGCGAAACTGACTTTTTCTGTAGGCTCGCACGGCCAGTCTAGTAGCGACACAGAACTGCAGTCACACACGCCAGGAGCAGCCAGCGCGACAGGAGCACAGCGCCGCCAGTGTGTGAGAGAGGGGACAGATAAAGGTTTCCACTGCTGTGGAACTTTAGACAGTGCTTAGCACTCGTAACACAGCGATTCTCGTTGTGCGCAGAAGTGCCGTGGGAGGAGAAATCGCGCGCACGACTTAGGCGGTGGCGCCCTCTGTGGCACATCGCAGCTGTCGGCCTAAAGCAGCAGCACGCGACGGAAGGCGACAATAGACGGTGGTCGACAAGGCGAGACCCTAAAGCGCTATGCATTTTGTAGTCGGTGCACCTATTGACGTCATTTGTTGAACAAAGAGTGGGTACTTTCGAGCTGTACTTGAAACCAAATTGTGAATCCCCTGGTGCGTGCAGTGATGCGTGCATTATGTGGCTCACATGTTCACAGGAGCCTTCACAACTAATTGACACCGTTTCCTGGCTTTGTTCAAAAAGTGTCGCAGAGCCTCTTTAATGTGTTCCCGCCTCGCAGAGTGTCTGCATATCGTGGCGTTCCCATCGCAGGTGAAGCGCGCCGTGTGCCGGCGTGTGCCGTGGTGCCGTCTGCCGGGTTCCCGGCTGGGCGGTGCCAACCCTGCCGGGGCCGGAGCAGGCCCCCCGGGGGATCCGGCGGGGCCCCACCCGGGCCTCTTCATGCACGCCAACGGCATGTTGGTGCCCTATAGTGTGCGTAACCCCACTCCTACTTCTTTGTCGCCAGGTATTACGCTCGTTCCTTGGTTGTTACTCTTCGAACCCTTCCTCTCTCCCTCTGGCGCGAGTTGGCGAAGGCTGTCGAGCCAGAAGGTCACTGCCGCAGGGCACTGACGTCACTGACCTGGCGGCCATCTCTGACTCGACGCCTGGTTTCCTTTTCCTGTCCCTTGTCAGCGAGTCTTGCTGCCACCTTTCTTCTCTTATCTGTGGCCGTCTGTAAGATGCATCGTGACGATTATGCAGAAGCGATTGGTGTCTACGCTAGCCAATGGGGACAGTTATGGGTTAATTGCGTTATGTGCAGTTTTCTGAGCACTAAGCTGACATAAGCTACATCTCTTAAGCTGGTGGAGGATGATTTCCGCTCAGTTTTTCTCTACTTAGAGCTGGACGGCTCTGTGCAGTGCTCAGTTAACTTATCAACAGACGATCACAGAAATATCCGCCTACTACGGCACTCTGTACGAGTGGCACTGATAAATTTCTCTATTTCTCCGCCATGTTTGAAACAGTTTCTGTATGTTTGGGATTTTGAGAGAACGGCGTGGTGCACTGGCCATTTTAGATGTCAAATGGAGGAACCCTCAATAAGTAAGTGCTGCTGCATGGAGGACTCTTGTTTGAGCTAGTTGGTGACCATTCATAATGACTTGAAGACGCGAAAAATTTACACAGACGAAACACACTGACTGACAAAAAAGGGCGCTTGTCCTTGTCGTTTTTTTGTGTTTCGTCTGTGTCAATTTTTCGCGTCTTCAAGTCATTATGCAGGGAGAAATAATTGACATGCAGAACGCAGGCCAGTTAAGTGGAAGAATCAAAAGCCTCAACCACAAAGTGCCCCATCAAGCTTATGCTATAGATGTGCAGTACATTAGGAGAACCCGTGACGTTGGCTATACGAGAGCAATTGGCCTGTTCGGTACCAATTACAATGGCAATAGAACAATTTGAGTGAGTTGGTTTATCATGACAGTGTCCATAAAAGGTGCTGAAGATGAAGAGCACATGCAATAGGACTGTTGTTGAACGAAGACAAAAGGAACTCGTGTGACAGGACTGGCCCTGAAGGGAGACCAAAGGAACACATGTGATAATGCTGGCTCTCAGTGAAGGCGAAAACATATGATAGGACTAGCGCTGAACAAAGAAGGAACTACAAGACTGGCTCTAAATTAAGACGAAAGGACCACTTATGAGAGGGCATCCACTGAACGAAAATGACGGGAACACCCACGACAGGCCTGGAAGCGAACGAAGACGAAAGACAGACATACGATAGGATTGGCGCTGAAAGAAGTCAGAACGACAGGACTGGCACTAAAGGCGGACGAAAGGAACAAATATGACATGGCTGCCACTGTACGAAGGCATACGAGAGTACTGGCACTGAATGAAGATGGAACGACAGGACTGGCATGTAACGACGACGAAAGGAACACTTATGACAGGGGTGCTACTGAACGAAGTCAAGAGCAGCAAATATGACAGGGCTGCATCTGAACGAAGACAGAAGGGAGATATCCAGTAATATTGGTTCTGAACGATGACGGAACACATTGTACGACAGGACTTGATCTGAACGAAGATGAAACGGACACTTATGACTGGATTGCCACTGAACGAAGACGACAAGTACAGGTACACAGGGTTGGCTGGGACTGTACGAAGACAAAATGGAACAGTATTGAATGGCATTGAATAAATACGAAAGGAACACAACTGACAGGACAGGGGGTTTCTGTTGTTTTGTGTTTTTTCATCTTAGTTTCATCTTTCATCTTAGTTTCTTGTGCTTTTTATGAACACTGTCAATATGATGGCGTCGTTGTGCATGCCATGATGGTGCTGACGTTGTTGATTTCCTTATCAGGGCAGGCTTGACACTCAAGTTGTCCCCTCTGACGTACACAACCCACGCCATTCCTTCGAATCTAGGCATTTGTCAGATTAGTGAAATCGGAAAATGCCGTCAGGTAACATTCTTCCGTGGAAAATTTGTTCGCGTTAGTTTGTGGGGCTTGACCTACACAGACGTAAGTGCTGACATATGAACATGCCGGCCCATGGCACAGTGAGCTAAGTGCGCAATACATATTAGTACTAGCGGCCTTCTCCGATCACTCCCCCCACCCCCTCTACCTGTCCTGATCTCCCTATCCTATTTTTCATGCTTTATGTTGCTTTGTGTATTTCATGCTTTTGTGCTGTAGTTTCAGCGTCAGTGTTGTTGCTTTAGGGAATTTTGTGGCCATGCTATCTAGAGCTGTTTATTGCATGTGATAATGACTCCATTATGTAGGATCCACTATAAGCGTAATTTGAGTGCTTATCTATGTCCTTCCATTTAACATATACCGAGATAAATATACCGTTCCATTTGTCATATACCGGTGTTGCATATCTTTGAGTTTATACGAAATGTTTCTGTTGTATTTTTTTTTCTACAGTAAGGGACATGCTTATGCCAGAATGCCAATTATCCAGATGCGAAACTTGTGACCTAAAGCAACCCAGTGTAGACTACAAAATAGCATCTACATATTGCTTGAGAGTCAGCGAGGCACTGTGATAGCCTTGCGAAGAATTGGAGAGCCTGTAAGAGTTGAACGCGATAGCTTGGCGAACGCTGTTGGATGATATTTATAGAACCTGCACTGGCCATGGCTCCTTCTTGTCTAATGATGGTGCTGCCCGGGCACTCGGCCATTAAGCGGACAGTAATGAAGGAAATTTGGCTTGTATTTAGGTTACCTCGTAACATATTTTTCCCGTATATTCATTGTGCAGACGGAGCTATATCACGTGCGTAGTTTCGGGTTACGCCGTAGTTTACAATTTTTCTGACGGATTTCACTTTGATAAGTTCACTTTTGTTCCTAACGTACGTACACTGTCGCGGTGGGCACGCGTGGTCGGGGGGCTTCGGGATGATTTTTTCCCGCTAAGGACGCCGGCACCTACGCCGCATGCCGGGTATTCTGCGACGCGAGCCCTATTGACGTTATCGCGTTAGAAATGTGGAACTACGGTTGGTGAACGTACGAATCCTTCGGCTTCCTGCGCCAGTTCGCTATATGCACAGATGCTGCTCATGAAACGAAGGTGCCTTTTTCCGCGATTAATTGTCGCTTTGTTTTAGGGGAAGGAAGGTGGTCCTCATTAGCACTTATTTATGGAGGAAGAGAGGGCAGGTGGAACTGTCAATATAATCGCTGTTCGGGAGAGGAGGCGGCACCGATACTGAGCCAGCACATGCAGCGCCCATTCATGTCCCACTCGTTAGTGCGCGCAGTGAAAGCGATATTTATCGATGCCTGCGCGCACAGAAAAGCCAATTTGTATGACAGACCGGGCAAAAAGCCGAAGAAAGACACAGTAGCATTTCGCGCTTTCCGCCCGCTGCTCGTTTTTCGGCAGTTACTTCCGATTACGGCCATGTCGTTCTGGGCTTCCGGTTTCCGGTCTGCACGTCTGTGTCCTTCCGCCGCCGCTTTCTCTTTCGATTCTTTCGTCTCTGAACTGCGTGATCGCTATGGAGAATGAAGAAGAGAGAGAGAGCGAGAGAAAAAAAAAAGATTGAAATGTAAGAAACCCATTGGTAATGACAACCGTTGGTCTTGTGTGTGGCCTGCTCCGCATGTTCTGCGTGTTTTGTTTTGCTGTTTTACTACCTTTATGCATGTTCCTCGTCGCATTAATGAAACAGGCGTATGAAAGGAACGTTTCATTGATATTGCAAAGCGAGATGAAGTGCATTGCGAAAGAGGTGTTCGAAATGGAGTCATTGCTACAAATATAGCATTTGAATCAGACGCGTTAAAGACTGCTTGTTAGAGAGATTTTGACGGAGTTGCATTTGATCTCTTCCCTTAAGACACTTGCCAGCATCGACTGAAATGTACGATATGTTTCCGTAGTTTCACCGTTATTATGCCGTTCCTTTATTTCGAGCACTTTCTTCTGTTCTGCTAGAAAGATTATTATATGGGACCTATAGTACACTAAAAAATCATATTAGGCATTTTAGAACACCATTTGCAACCTCGCTATTTTAATTGGTGCCCTCAGTGCAGTACATTAAAGGTGTCGCTACCCGAATTGCTTAATTATTGATTGAAAGCCTATGAAATAGATGATGCACAGTGTGGTAGGCGCTTAGTGAGCGAGAACAGTTAGTTGCCTCTTCGTAAATTTCATTATTTCTGTGTGAAATTGGCGAAACTTTAGCCGAGAATGTAAAACAGGGCCGTGAGCTGGGGCACGTCTTGCACCGGAATAGTTCGCAAGAAAGTTTCTACCTGACGCTTGGTATAGCATTAGCGAAGGTGAACCATTAGTAAGATGCAGCACATACGAACTAAAAGCCTTGTGAACTCTGACCCACTTCCATAGAAGAAATTCTGCTCATACGATATAAGTACATTTTATGTATGCCTGGAAACGTAAAAAATAATAGAAAAAGGCGGGTAATGCCGTAATTTTCTTGTTCTCCTTGAAGGGTTCCCATAGCCAGCATTGTTTGTTTTGTTCCTTTGAGGAAACTTGACGGCGACTGTAAGTTGCTCAATGGCGCTGGCCCAGTACCATGGAAGTGGGCGCGTCATGGCGGAAGGTCGGCGCCTGGCAGCAATTAAGACGAGGAAGGGCTCACTTCCGCTGGCCCGGACAGGAAGCTCCGCGTCCGCAAGCACCTAGCCTAGCGAGCGCTGCCCACAGACAGACAGGGCAAACGGAAGGAACAAAGACGCCGGCGGAAGAACTCATCTTCCTCGGCGGGAAAATGCCGGCTGCGCCGAATTGTAGTACGTCTGCAACGGCCCGTCCCGCTATAACACGGTTGGCAACGCACGGGAGGGCGCTGCGAGCGCCGGTTGCGCCAATGAACGGCCTTTGTTACGGCTCTTCACCGCCGCCGAGTGTCTCAGGGGGCCAATCGCGGCCGCGGGATTGCAGACGACGCGCTGAGCGTTCGGCCCCGGCGGCGGTCGTCTGTAAAATATGGAGCGTCTGCTTCTCCGGCGGAATGGCTTTTCTCGCCTGCACTGAAAATGGCTCTCGGGACGTTCGCTCTGTGCCTTCGGCAAAACAAAGCGACGTAAAAGAGGAGCCCCGCAAGACGGCCGCTGTGCCTTAACTCCAAACTCGAAGCGTATAACTGCGCAGGGAGTTCACTCTATTGCATTAGCAAGTTCGTCGCATAAGTTCTTTGCTGTCTATTTTTTCTTTCTTTACTGTCTCGCGATATTCGGAACCCACTACTAGCCGGAGCGACAGGGAGGCATTGCGAACGCATGCGGTGCGATTTGCAAAAGATTCAGGAGCACCCGAATGCTCAAGGGGGTTATAAAAGTCCAGTCGCGAACACTCGCTCTCTCCGCGCATTGCGGGTAGCTTGTTTTCCTTTCTTGTGCCGCGTAGCACGTATGAACACGGTAGTTTCGGCTATCTGGCAGCTCTTTTTTCGAAGCGAATACGGGTGACTTCATCATTTTCGGGCGCGTGCTCCTTTCGAAAGTGACACCAACTATGAAGGCCCAATCAACCTTGCGATCCATTATTCAGAACAGTACTTTCGTGTGTTCCGCGGACTGGTATTCCCATAAGCCCTGCGGCGTGGAAACAGCTGAAAGTGGGGTTGGTTGCTTATGGGTATTATGTACAGAGATCATATTATTTGCAGTGTTCTGGGCTTTTTTTTTTCTGTTCTGCTTTACATTGCAAGGCATTTCTCCAAGCCAGTGTAAGGACAGTGGTTTCTGAGCATATCGGCACATTTAGGTAGTTCTGGTGCGGGAAATGAAGATATTTCCTACTTGAATGAGGGCCTTTTTCTTCTGTGTAATAGGGTGCCGCTAGATAGAAGCCAACCAGCACTAGATGTAAAAAAAAAAGAGAGAGAAAGAAAGCAGTTACAAGTCTGGTGACGCAAAAATCTGTCGCAGAAACCTACGCTCCATGCGCGGCTGCATGCGAAGTTGTATACGCAGCAAGCTGGCATCAAATAAAGGATACGCGAAGTTGCTCGGACGTGTGGCAGATGTTCTGGCCCGCGGCTCGCTCGTGTTGTTGCAGGCACTGTGCGTAGCATCCCGTGCTGTTTTGTTTAATCACCCATGTTATCGGGGAGCGTCGGCGTCCGCTCGTACATTTTACTGAACTCGGGTCCTTCCGCGCGTGTACGTATTTCCTTACGGTGTAAAAGCGGACTGACGGCGTTGGCACTTGCCGTGCACAGTGTTGCGACCGTAAGGCGCAGTCACCTTTCGCTCTGTGTGAAAATAATGTTATTGAGAAGGACTAACATGTCAAAACTCCGATATAATTATGAGGCGCACCATTTAATGGTGGACTCACTTTCCAGGCATAACAGCGGTACAAGACAGGACAGAGAAAGAACACGACACGGTCGCTGACGCGCAACTAAAAGCATATTGGAAGACACATGAAAAAAAGAAAAGCATATATAGCGCCGGACATCTAAATTCCAGGAGGACTCACTCCTCGAATTTGGACAACTCGGGGGCCCCCTAAGGCGCGCTGACCATCGCACAGTACACTAGCCTAAACATTTTTTCCTCCATCGAAAATGCGACCGCCGCTGCCTGGATCGAACCCGCGTCTTTCGACTGAGAAGTACGTAGTACACTACCACGACCCCACTAGACCACTGCAACCGAGAAGCGAAAATGGCGTTTGAGAGACTTGTAAAGTAGAGTTACGAGTTTCATGGAACATAATGCAAGAGCGGCTAAGTACAACCGCTTTCCCAGTTCTTGCATTAGTATATAGGTTGATATTGACACGTGCGGTTGTTTTGGTTTAAGTGGAAAGCCGTTATCACTTCCCAGTGACACGCGCGCTGGTTTTGATTGCTTGCGGGGAGCGCCGTTATCACTTCTGTTACGCGCAACGCAGGCCGCGTTTATCTTGCATACGACTGCTGGAACCATATGGACCGTTCTTGAAACTTTGCATGCTTGACGCGCACATTTCAGTGACTTCTGGAACTCCAGAGATACTGCGAGAACGTGTTATGACGCGTGTATAAAAGCCGACGCGTTACGCCGCTTGTCAGTCTTTCCGTCGACCGACGACTGTTCACGCCGCTGTTGCGGTGAATTGTGATTGGCCTTGTTTTGCTGGGCACAAGTTCGCCCCATAAACAGCTCGCCTGACATCGCTTGAGTCCTGCGTGCTTCGTCTCGAGTGCTGCGTGTGTCACAACCACGTGACAATATAAACACGAGTTGTGAGCGAGAAATATGTGTTGTAAGCCCATCCCGTGTCTGTACGCTACCCCAATATCTCTTTTCTTTGGTCAGTCACGTGCACATCGGAATTTATTTATCCTGTGTTTCAACTACCTTAACTCATATCCTTCCGGGGATCGCGCATCGGCGCAGTTTTGTTTCTAGTCGAACTCAACTTTGTTTACTCGTCAGCTGGTTTCCCTTCAGTCTTCGATGCCGCCCTCAGCCAATGCTCCCAGTGGTGCCTTCAAATTATTTTGAAATCAATATGCAGTGCTAACCGTTTACCGCTCGCAGAGCACTTCCGCTATTAAGTATGCAAACTGTGGGCATAAGTTAAATTTCCCAGCTTTTGATGTAATCACCATAAACAAGGAGTGTGCATCCGCAACAATCGCGGTGTCTTAGTTGATGGCGTTGCGCTATTAAGCTCGAGTTCACGTGTTCAACGGTGGCGGACCTTCGATGGACGCGAAATGCAAAAGCACCTGTTATACTTCGATTAAAGAGCGTACAGAAGTCGTGCTAGGGAGAATTAATTTTACAGTGTTGCTTTTGAGCTTCAGGCACCATCAATCATGCAAGCAGCGAGCAAACTCTGAACTGCAGAAGTTCGTGAGAATGGTGCCGCATGTTCGGTTTAGTTAAAACGCGCTACTCGATCAAAGGTAACGTAGGGTTACTAAACCTGTTAATCACTCGCATCGCACGGAGAAAAGTGGCAAGGTACGCCGGGCGGTCGGTCGTGCTCACCGCACTCTCACTGTGTTAGCGCATGTTGTAGGGGCGTAAATGAACAAGCGCGCGCGTTTTAATCGGACCAGCGCCTCCCTCTATCTCTTGTCGGATGCTGCAGACGCTGAGCTGTACATTTATTAAATTTAACGCGAAGTTGTCCCTTTGCAAGCGCTGACAGCCTTTGTCAAGGTCCTTTCAGATTCGGCCCGAACGTAAGCGAAATATTTAACAGATACCGTGTTTACTTTTCCTGTCAGCCAGCTCCGCTTTGATCAAAAAAAAGAAGGGTGAAGCTCCAGGGTAACAATCCTTAACCAGTAAGCGGAGATTTCCCAATCATCGCTTACGAGACGCATAGGCGAAACCTCGATCATTGTAATCAGACCTTAGTCTATTTTAGTGCACTTTAAGCGCTGTACTTGTTTCGACTCTCATCAAGGTCCTGGGTTCAAGTTGTAGAAGGTCGCGAGTTCGGTTCCCATTAGGATCTGGTGTTCGGCTGCTATCACGGTCTCGGTGCTCCAGCCCTAGAAGTTCTTATAGAATGCAGAAGGTAACATATTATATCTAACGCATCTGCAATCCCTAACATGGTAGCCAATATACGCGGCCAACAGGCTCTGGTCCGCTTCTGGCCACTGCGTGACGTGTCGGGCGCGGAGGTGCTTTGTCAGCGGAAATGGGCTTCAGTTGAGCTTTGTTTTTTGTTTTATTTTTTGATGAGCCGAGCTGACGATTACGAGAGAGCGGCGTAAGCCGAGCTTGACTAGGAGCTGTAAATATGCTCGGTTTCGAGCGAGGCTGCTTGCAAAACACATACTGAAACCCCGCACTCGCTAGATGGGTTACGCACTCTTAGCTCGCAGTTTTGCAAACATCGGCCTATAAGGGCTCGTAGAAAGTGAGGCGCCGGTGCAGAGAACTTGAGAACGCACCGCAAAATTCAACGCTCATTTTTACACAGCGCATGCGCATTTGTCACTCACGGGTTATGGGCACTCTCGCCTCGCGATAAGCGATTGAGGGTAACGGCTGATGTTTATTTCGGCCGCGCAGTGATACCCTTTTCACTCACTAGGATGTACTCTGGCGCTGCTGTCGCAGAAGGAAGCCTAGCGCACGGTGCCTACTGATGTGCAGTGCTGGTATTCTATGTTCGCTATAAATGCGAACATAGAATACCAGCACCTGCACATCACGTGCACTATCAACTCTACCCAAGTTACGGCGCTTACGAAACAAGGAAATATGAAGTATTACATGGAGCGAAATGCTCACGAAACACAAAACAACAACAAAAAACAAACAGACACGCAAAGCCTCTTCAAACGGCCGAGCCTGCTTTTTAAAAAGCAACACTGAAACCACCACATTTTGCGAGCATCAGCATATGCGAGCCTTCTTTGACAATCGTGATTATAGAGATATTGAAATTGGCTCTCCTCCATTGCAGAACACTACACCACGAATCGATGTTTCTTGTCATGTAACGTGAGTGAGGGCATGTACATGGACGAATGCGCCGTTAATTGTGCTTAATAGTGAAGAAGGCTTCAAGAACTTCCACGGGAAAAGCGTGTGGCAGTCCTACATGTGGAAGGGACTGACAACTAATTTTCAAGGTGCTTGCTTTTCTTCTTTCTTTTTTTACCATCAGTGGGAGTGCCCAGTCTTGAAATGACAACGCGCAACAATTTTTTTTCCGGAATTTTTTGCCGATGAAGTCCTATACGCAACACATGTCTCACAGCGGCCAGCAGCCGTCTAGCCTGCGCCTGGTTCTGCTGGCTAGCGGCGCGTGCGCGCAACGCTCGAGAAACACTGCGTGCATGCGCCGCAGCTGGAGGTTGTTTTCTTTCTCTCTCTCTCTCTCTTTTGCGGATGCCACGGTGGCATAGAGGCAAACAATAGGGAGGGGGTGCGTTTTTGTATACCAACTATAATTTCAAGCCCGAGTTATGGTGAACAGGCGACCAACAGCAACAAGAAAGATACAGAAACTCTGTATCATGGTTGAGCCAGCAGGTGACGCCGCGTTGTGGTTTCAGTGATTATTTAACTCAGTGAAAAAGGTCAAATCTCTCTCAAATCGCCAAAGGGCGCTCGATTCCGTTGCTGCATGTAATTCAGAGTGTTAATGTCCTGTCACAATGTTCTTGCCAGTTGTCGCTCCCTTTAAAACAGAACCTTAGCGTGCTGCAGTGATGAAGGAGCGCCGGGATATTAGGCACAGCATGGAAGCGCGAGCGAGGCAGCTGCCAGATGCGCAGAATCGCGCGCTAATGTAGTGATTGTTCTAAACTCGTCGTTTCTTCGTGCCGCATTCGCTGACACGAAACGGCGACCAGAAAGAAATTGTGGTCGGAGGGGAATCTGGCCGAGATGAAGCCCCTTGACAGACGTCGAGGAAAGGGGCCTCTGTCCGAAAATTGGATTAGCGTCGCGACATGTGCACGTGCGTGGTGTACTACGCTCCTCGCAGTCTGTAAGCGTAACGACATACTCTAGCCGGACGAGGTTTCGAAAGCGACCCCGGGACGACGCGTTAACTAAACCACGCGCGGCTTGTGGCAACTTCTCCGGACAATGCTGCTGCTGAGCCATGCTCGTTCGTTGCACAAGCAGCGGCCAATGTATTTCGCACTGCTTCACGCGAACAATCGCCTCGTGATTAGCAGTCACGATCTTGCAACAAAGGATTCCGAAGGCACGTCCTCGGGAAATACATTCTGAGTAGTTTCTTATACGATACGTTCCTTATGGGTTCCCTCAGGGCGCGGTTGTGTAGTCTCTCGGAGAGCGTCAAGTTCAGAAACTGCGAGCGCGGCGGAAGGGACGACGGACGAGCGATTGCTAGCAATGCTTTTGTTTCACGCTCGAAGAACGCGTGGACACAGCGTGAAATAGGAACCAGTCGTTAGTGGGCATTCGTGTCGCTTGATTATTCCTGGCCCGCCGCTTTGTGCCCACTCTCTCAGTCCTTTGAAGGGAGTGCCGTACAGCAACTATATCCGTTGGCACGTACAGCTCGGCGATGATGTTCTTGGTCTTTGTAGCGTCGGAAGTTGGAATTAACCGTTTTTAAACGCCACCAGCCCACTCGTCCGATCTCTCAGTGCTCCCTTTTGGCAAGCCTATAGAGGTACCAGCGGCGCGCTTTGGCGTGGCTGGCGATTTGGTAGAAAAGGCTTCCTCTGTTACACCGTAGCGACTCCGCCAGAATACATCGCGCACCAGATCTGGCACCATGCGGGCATGCGGTTCGTGCGAGCAAGGGCAGAGAATCGAGAAAGCCGCTTCGTTGCCGCGCGGCCGACAGCCAGGTTCGAAGCGACGTGCGAGCCAAAAACCTTTATATCATGTTACTTAATTCGCCGTCCGCCACCCACCGCACTGAAAAGATGGGAATACCACCGTGCTGTTGTAGCGTGTTTTCACGGCCGACTCCTAGAGGTGAGAACGAAAGCTGGAATCGGCTGAATGTTAGGAACTATACATGCTGTCGCACCCACGTTGTCAAAGTGGCCGCGAGCATTTATGAAGTTCAGAATACTGGCCCCTCCAGTCTATAATATGCTTTTTTTCGTTGCATCGTCTGGGTTGATTTACAGCGATAAAAACACAAAAAAGATGGTTTCGATTTCCCTGTGCGCGTTCCTCCTAACTTTGAATATGATTGTCGCCACCATGGCTCCCGAGGGCGATCTCGGAGGCCAGTAGAAAAAAAAATCAACCGCGTTCCAGCCTCGATTTCGTACGGCGGCACCACATTAGGCCAAACGATTGTCTTGCTCTTATATAACACTCTTATATAAAACACTAACACTCTTATATAAAAGCTAGAAGCTTTTATATAAGAGTGTTATGTTATAAAAGTGCGAATGATTTTAACGATATGCTGACATTTTTTACTGTCTTCGGGTGACGTCACAGAACAGAACATTTTATGAGTGCAAGACCCAAGTTCGATGGATTGGCGCAAATACTTAGGCAAGGACGAGAAAAACAAGACGCGGACCAAGCGCACTTGTCCGCTTTCTCTGTCTCAGTACTTGCGCCAATCAGTCCAACTTCAGCAATGTAGCCCGACAGCAGATGCCGCTAAGCGCAACAGTTTTAGTATTTCTCACGAGCGTCAAAAAATGTAAACTGTAAATACGCTGATGGGTTTAGCAATCAGCATGTAGAATGCCTATTGATTCAGGTAAGAATTACACCTCTTTTTCACGGACCCGTCTTATGGTGAAGCTTTCACCGTTTTTCTAGCGACACAGGAACACACAACAAAAAGCGCAGTTAGTATACTTCTAAGCGCAGAGTTGCCATGTGTTAATACCAAAGTTTCGTTTAAGCGCCCGGGCGTACTACACGCTATAGTAGCGGAGTGTGGCGCGCGCTCCTCTTTTTTTGAGAGATGAAGATTGCGGCCGCTCTCGCTGGCTCGGCAATAAAGCTGCGAAGGAAGCTGCAGGGATGGTCTCATTCATTAGGCGCGTTTCTGGAAGCGAGCACCTGGGCTTCCGGTGAAGTTTTTCGCATTCCCCATTAGTGGAGCAGTGTCAGGTGCTGGGATCTCTCGCAGCCCTGGCTTTGGGAGCTCGCGACGTCGTCCGGAGGGAGAAACGGAAGTCCTTCTTTTCCACCCCTCTTTGCAGTATAGCTTCTCTTTTATTATTATTGCCTCTGTGGTGCAATAGCCCACTCCTTAATGGCACTCAGTTGCGCAGTGATTGCGCAGGCCTCGCCATTACCTTCGCGACTGCAGTTTTTCTGCAGTCCGCATCGCGTGTCATGGTCTGCGTTCTGCCGTGGAAAGTACCAGAATTGCTGCACACGCCGCTTGCTGTGTCATACGTTCCCGTTCACATGCCTTTCGCGGTGCTTCAGTAAAGCCACTAGCGCAGCATGATGTTGATAATACTCGAATACGTGTTAACGTCTTTTTATCATTGAAGGAGAAAAGACGGCACCATTAAAAGCGGTAAAATTATTCTGAAATACAACTTTTTCAACGCATATATACGTACCGTTAAAGTGCCAAATGTATGGTTTTTTTCGCTACACTCGATCAATATGTACGCAGGCTGAGGTCGCCTTAAGTGAAAGCGTGTTTGCGCTGTTTTTTTTATTATTTCTGGCTCTACCTATTGCAAGTGTTAGCGCCCACCGAACTGCCGATGTGATATAAAATTGTTCATCGAAACTTGCAGGAGCCTAAATGCATTCATTGTATTGGTTGCGACGTGGAGATTCACTTACATCTTAAGAACGTCTATGTATGCCCTCGTCATCGTCTTTTTCACTTCTTTTTTTTATATTTCTGCCTATAAGACGCCGAAGTTCTTTTATGTGTCCGGCCACACCTGATGGTGGTCGAGATTTCAGGGTGTTTTTTTTTTTTTTTTTTACTGCCAACATTTATTTCCCCTTCAGTTTGCAGCTGCTGTACATCAGCACGCGGCGGTTTTAACATGATGCGCGTGCTTTTCTCTCTCCCTCCCCCTTTTTCTATCACGTAGTCTACCCCGCAATCTTGGAACTCTCTGAAGGAGCACGAGTCGTCCGAGGTCACACAAGACACAAGGAACCATGCCACACAAGGTGAGAGCGCGTGTGTTCGTGCATGAGCTGGACGTACTGGAAATACAGGCACGCATGGACTGAATTATTTCAGCGCTAACGTCGCTGTTCACTTTGTTTTGAGGGGCCCTGCGACAGTTATTGAACGAAGTCGGAGAAAGGTGCCGATCAGTCGCGAAGGCCCCTGTGTGAGCCAAGCATCATGGATTCAAGACTCCATAGTCGCGCGCAGATAAAAAAATTCGGATTTTATATGTTTCGAGGCGTTTTCGGTGTTACCATTGAGTGATTAGGCACTCTGACCGGACAAGCTTTCAGTTGCACTAATAAAAGCAGGTACCATAAAAATTGGTTGTTCGCCCCTTTAAAGGGACTGTCTACCGCTTGGAAAATTTTGTTTGGGCAGTACTGAAACGCAGCAGGTCGCTTGTTACATCGACGGAAATGAGCATGCTTGTATACCATAAGTACGGAATAATATTTTTAACTTGATCCCGAAAATCGCGTGAAAACGACCGGCGGCGCCGTCCTCGGTGATGTCTCTCAAACTCGAAATGTAACGAAAAGCCAAAAAAACAAAGAAAAAAAAACACGCAGCTTTACTTAAAAATGTATATTGTAATTACACACGCAGCTCGTGGCATTCTGTCCCGACGGAGTAGTTTCATGGTTACAGTATTTTTGCGAGGACCCAGTAACCACTCTTGCCGGCGTTCCTACATGACGGAGAAGGGGTGACCACGAATACCGAAAAACAGAATTCCTACTGACTTCCACCGAAACCACTTCGGATGACGCGCTTTCGATGGTGATAAAGAACAGGAAGTCGATGGAGGATGGTAGACAGTCTCTTTAAGAGGGATACGCACATTTGCTTAATTTGTTGAATTCAAAAATAGAGCATAACAGTTTATCTTTCCTTGATTATGATGTCAGCCAGTGCCATTTTTGCATTAACCGACTTAGTCAGTGTCCCCAGTGACGTCATTTGCTCAAAGACTGCGAATTCCCAGGTGCGGACAGTGGAGTCATATTTTATTGACAGAAGCCTCCACGACTGATCGGCGCCGTTTTCCGACTTTGTTCACGAAGTGTTGCAGATCCCCTTCATATGTATAGGGCCCAATGCTACGAGCGCGTGTTTGTTCCCGTAGGAGGTTCTTGTCTCCGCGTCCAACTTTTGTTGGACGCAGAGAACGGAAGCAGAGGTGAAGTGCACGCTAAGATAAGAAGTAGATATTATGGAAGCGATGGAGGAAAATACAGCTTAGTCACTGCTGTAACACCGAAGAGTAGACCGATAGAAAGTCAGAGAGCAACCAGGGGTTGCCCCGCCACGGTGGTCTAGTGGCTAAGGTACTCGGCTGCTGATCCGAGGGTCGCGGGATCGAATCCCGGCCACGGCGGCTGCATTTCGATGGAGGCGAAATGTTGAGGCCCGTGTGCTGTGCGATGTCAGTGCACGTTAAAGAACCCCAGGTGGTCGAAATTTCCGGAGCCCTCCACTAAGGCGTCTCTCATAATCAGAGCTGGTTTTGGGACGTAAAACCCCACAGAACAACAACCAGGGGTTGATTTCGCAACACGTCTGCGCAGATGTGTAGTTCCAGCTAATCTTTATGTTGTTTACACCACACTAAATTCGGCTTGTCTGCACGATTCTTTCTTTCTTTCTTTCTTTCTTTCTTTCTTTCTTTCTTTCTTTCTTTCTTTCTTTCTTTCTTTCTTTCTTTCTTTCTTTCATTAGCAAACTTCAATAGGACGGTGCATTAAAGTCGAAGATGCCAGGGCAAATTCGGCGCATACTTCTGTGCCGTACGCCCATTGTGACACGTGATTAATTCTTGTGCTGTGCCTTTCGTACCCTAAGCTGTCCCGGCCTGTCTTGTGCGTAAATTTTCACCGTATATCTTCGGTCCGATTGCCCGTTAAATGTTTATAACCTTCCCTTAACGGCGTTCCTGCGACTTGCAACTTGAATTAGAAGGCGGCATAATTGGAGTTCAGCCCAAGTTAGTTTAGACGCTAAGAACGACTCAGTTGAGCAAGCATTCATAATTTGCACTAGTAACGATGTGTACTGATAAGGGTGTACCGTCCTTTTCAAATGCTTTTTATGTACTGGCTCAGCTACTTGCTCGCGACGTCTATGACACCGCTTTGCATGCATGCTAAAGGAAGCGAACGTTGGGCTAAACTGTGTTTCACTTTGGCCAGCGGACTGTAGTACCCACGAGCGTTAGATAGAGAGGCGACGTTGAGTTCTTCTTACGTTCCCCAACAGGTCTCCCATCTATAGCCACAGTGACGAGCAACTACCCCTGTGAGGAGCACCCGCTTCGCAGCTGGATCTGCAACGCCTGGCCTCCGCAGGCAGCGCAGCAGGCGCCTCCGCCCGACTGCCTCCCGTACACGGCCGCCCAGTGGCCCCCGAACCATCATTACAACCCGCGGAGCAACGCCAGTGACGACGGCTCTTGGAAGCCTCCGGACCCTTACTCGCGCAACGACCACGTGTACGAGACTATCGACGAAGATGCCGCGGCGGCGCAGCCTTCCGCGCAGCACCATCCTCAGTCAGGCGACGGCTGGCGCACGCAGCCGCACCAGGCGGGCCGCCATTGCCCCAAGCAAGGCGGCAGTTACCGGTCTCTGGGACGGTCGGCTATGCTCAACAACAGCGTGGTGGCGCCAGCCCCTGACCGGACCATCCTGGGATCTCTGACGGCGGCCCTGGCTTCGTCGCCCAGGGCGCGCCATCTACCAATCATCGGAGATACTTGCCTGAGGCAGCAGGTAGCCTACTCTGGCATCAAGAGCCCGTCGGACTCGGAGAGGTCTTCGAGCTCCCTCATGGACGAAGATAGGACGGAGTCTTCGGCCACTCTGGCGCTAGAAGACCGGGGACGCGGCGTCTGGTCCCCGGAAACTTCGCAGCACGGTTCGGATGTCTTCGTGCGGGATGGAGTTGAACATTTCTAACTTGTGTCGCGGCGTCTGCCTGCATTTCCATGCTGCCGGTCTCAGCGCTGCTACTTACAGTTCTGGTGGTCGTCGCAAGCTGTCCATTAAGTTGCCTTGCGTTTCGGATACGACGCTCAATGCTGGGACTGGGAATGTGCGTTTGTCGAAAGTGCTCTTGACTACAGTGTTTTCTGGCAAACGTGGACGTCGCGGAAGTGAATTCTCACGTTGGTATGGCAAGGAATCTCGGCCACTGTTAGTGACCACCAGCCGCAGTGGTAGCGTATGATGGCCAGCTAATCGTCGACAACTTCTTTAATGGACCAGAAGGCTAGCTGCTGTGTGTGTGTGTGTGTGCGTATGTGGTAACCTGCTTGTTGATCTTGAAGAGGACATCTATGTGTGCGCAAATATTTATTGTAAAAACAAAAGACGAACGGAAGTGATGCGAGTCAATTCATGCCGTTTAGTTTCATGCTCATAACGCACCCATTGTCTCTCGTGACATTGTTAGTTGGCCTGGTGAAGAGTGAAAAGAGGTGGTGTGTTCTCCAGAGCTTTGCGATCGAGGCAAACGTGCATATCAAGGACTGCCCCTTTCGATGTAAACTGTAGTGACATGACTGTTTTCAAGTGGACTAGATGTGTGTGAATATCGGTGTTCGACATCTCTGTCGTGCGACCCTTGTGTATTCTAGTTTTCCATGTGCGTCGAGCGCCATCTATTTCTCGTGTCGCACGTTGCGTTCTCGTGGCAATGTCGTCATGTCGGTGTGTGTGATTATCTCTCAATGCATCTCCTCGGTGTCACTCGTCGCCAGCGTTCTCGACGCATCTGGAAATCGAGCTTATGTCACGCCTCGTAGGTAACGCAAACACGGTGTGCCTCTGTTGAGTGCTGTCATCTTCTGTCTCGAGCATCCTCGCGAAGATTCGTTCTCCTCGCTGCTCAGTTATAACGTCAGATCGACGCTGCACGACTTCTGACGATTCACGCATACAACAGCGTGAAATAGTGCACACGTGGGCGACGCGAATATGTTACGTTACCTACGGGGCGTCCCAGAAATACTGCCCGCCGAGTGGCTGTAATGTACCATATCAAAACTGGCAGTTTGTTCGGCCTGCTTGCTGAGGGCAAGAAGTGCTCACGATACTGTTCTTGTGGTCAGCGACGTCACATACGTGAGCGCGCCTGATAGGCGCGTCAGAGGATTTCCATTTTTGTAAGTGTAATTACTATAAGCGTATTCTTTTCTGGTTAGCGTGGACACCGCACGCGTGGATTCGCGGGAGGAATGAGTGGTTAGGTGACATATTTGTGCGCTTCCTCGCCTGTAAATGTAAGTGCCGAGATTATTAACTTGCGTTAGCGCGCGCTTGCAGCTTTTTTAAAGGAATCACTCTGTGTTTTTTCTTAATGTAGCCTATCGCGCGCTGGCATTCTTAAGAGGGCGCAGTAATGATAATACCTTCGAGAAAACTGTGGATTTAGCAGGTTTGTGGTCAACTTCATGGCAGTCATTGAACATTCATCCGAGAAAAGAGGAAGTGGCCGGAATTGAGGAATATACGTCTAAAAGACGTACGCAAAGGTCACGCATTCAAGCGCTTAGCAAATGTTGCAGCGCCATGAATACATAGCCAAAATTTTGAAATCTACTGGGAAAGCTCGTAATGCGATACGTGCGTCATGAATTTCATCATGCTGCGCCCTCCTTAGGCAAGACTGACGCTCCGCTCCAAGTCGCTAGTCAAGTGTATCTACCCACTTTTTTTTTCTTTAGTTACGACTCTTCGTTAAGGCTCTTTTCGTCATAGAAACGCATGAGACTTCTTACATCGGGCCGTG
This sequence comes from Hyalomma asiaticum, assembly GCA_013339685.2. Taxonomy (NCBI): domain Eukaryota; kingdom Metazoa; phylum Arthropoda; class Arachnida; order Ixodida; family Ixodidae; genus Hyalomma; species Hyalomma asiaticum. The sequence continues at coordinate 73,528,612 of CM023491.1, read as the reverse complement.
ACCTTCAAGGGGTGCCTTTTTTTTTTTTTTTTTTTTCATCGGACGAGTCAGTTTAGTTTCGATGAAGCTTTGATGGCCCATGCGTGTTCTCGGCGTTCTGTTCCGTCACGCGGTTCGAGTCCGAAGCGTTTCGTACAATGAATACAATACTCACTCGCTTCAGCCTTGTGAATTTCGAAGAAATTTTGCACGGTGAATCTCCAACATATCGACTCGGTCGAACGCTCTATTCCCTTCGCTCATGTAGCTCATAAAGGATGACCCTTGATTCAGGTCGCTAAATATTCTTATACTGGTAGTAGTCTAAGAGCAAAAGCCACGAACTGCTCCTAAATATGCCTGTCTCACGCCACTTTTGCGCAGAAATTGCAGGAATGAAGCGAACGTTTGCCATTGCACTTTAATGCATATGGAATATTCTTTTTTACTGTCGCAAGATATTTGCGTAGAGCAAGAAAAAGACGCCAGTTGCCGAGATTCGCCAACTCAGCATTTGCTGGTTTGGTCGCAGCTGTATAGAAAAAAGAGCTTTGCAGCACCGCGAAAGAAACACGGACACAAGCGACACACAACGGACATATTCCGTGTTTCTTTTGCGCTGCACATTACCCAGCTCTAAAGGTATGTGCCAACTAGCCCGTGAAAGAGCTCTTCTAAAGAGGTTTGGCCTGCGCTGATCGGGCACCTCGACATGGTTATGCGCAAACTCCTGAATTCTATGAACGAGCTTCTTAGTGGCAACGGAAGCCGTCACTTCTGTTTAACGTGGCTGAAGCTGCCAGCCTATTATTCGACGCAGGTGGTGAATTTAGGCATCTGAACTCAAGCGAAGGCGAACACAAAGGGCGGGCGCTAGCGCCTGTTCCGTCTACGTTTCTGCGTCGTGTTCGCGTTCGTTTGCGCTTGTTAAGATGTCTGAGTTCAGACTAACAGACGACACACTGCCACATAGTTTTCTTTTTCCGCCCCCCTTTATCGCTGATGTAATAAACACGAAGGCCTCCTGAACTACGTGCCATTGTGGGTTGGTCGCTTATTTCTGTGTACAAGCCATCGTCGGTTGAAGGACTTCGAAACGCCCGCCGGTTGGCCACGCATTATATGGTGTTTTTTCTCATTCATATAAACTAATTCCGCACTAGTTTTCTCGTTGATGTAAACTGATTGCGCACTTGATGTGACATCTTAAAGACGATTGCTTTGGCTGACGCCCAACGTAAATGCTTGCAAGATGAAAGGAGCATAGCGGGGCCCTGAAACCACATTTTAGCCGCCGAGTTTTGCATTGAAACGGGTTCCGCGCACTGCCCCGAGATAAATTCAGAAAAGAATTTTCAAGATTGACGCAGCCAAACAGAAGTTATCCAACTTACGAATCCAATAATTAAAGCACACAAATATTTTCATGCCCAGTCGCATTTCACTCACCCAGAGACGTGTTGCGCAGCGTCCAATCAAAACGCGGCTTATATCTTGGGGCACTGGTAACCGTGCTGTGTCCACTGTGGCCTTCTGCCATGACGGTTACTGGGCCTTTTGACGGCGCCACTGCCCTTGGGCGTCAGAAAGCGCATGGGCCGCACAGCGCTCCTCGCGTCAGTTGTAAACGAAATGAAATTGTAACGCGCAAATTTATGTCCCTTGGTAGCTGTAGCAAGCATGAAACATGTTTATGTCTTGAAATTCATCATAGTCAGTGCGACGAGTACTTCTATTCCCAACTGTTTGAACCAACAGCGCAACCAGCACGGGAACGTCACATCCGCTCGCAGAAACAGTGGATGTAGGACGCTGCAGTCGGCCGGAAGCCGATTTCGGGTGCAAAGTGAAACATACCACGCTGTCACTTCGGCACTCTCTCTAGTGCTTCGGCGATGGCCGAGTCCCACACCAAGCAAAACGAACAATAAAACTAGCGTGCGTAATTCACGCTTCAGGGCCCCTTTAAAAGGACGCTAAAGTGCTACTCTAAATCAGCTGAAACTGATGATCTTTAAAAAGTTATATTCGTTGAGAAACCTCTTCTCATTGACTTCGAATTCACAGGATTTTAATTCAAGGAGAAAACGAAGATCAAAGTTACATATTTTTAATATTCCGCCTGAAATTTCAGCATCAAGCTACGGTGTGATGTCATGGATTCCAATGCCCTATGGCGAAAATTACTCTATAACGAATTCTCAAACACAACATGTTGGCTCTGTGGCTTGCTTAGAACACATCGCAATTAATTTTTGTTGGTCATTAAAGGATTATGTAAACGCTGACAGAAGCCACCAAATTGTGACGTCATCGTGAGTTGGCGTGGTAAGGGCAAATGCGCCGCAGCCACCTGTATTTTATTTTTGCGTGGTTTCTCACTTTGCAAGCGTCTTCGTGCTGCAACAGCGGTACTGTTGGTACCGTAAATGGGCGATTCATAATTGCGAGAAACAATTTTGCTCTTCAGCGTCTTTTTTCTGGTTTAAAGATGCAGTTTTATGCGACCGTTGTCAGAGATTTCCTTTTTATTTGTTTGTTTTTAACACGCAGAAAGTGCAACCAGCTCAATAATAAAAAAAAAAGATAACCATTGACATGCCATGGTTAATCTTGGCTGTTCATTACGTATACATTAGGTATACACAGCCTCCTTATGGCGAACAGGTGCTTCGGCATTTCCTTGCGATACTTACACGGCCTGTGAACTTCTGCGAATGAAGCCCGTGTTCTTCTAGATAGATACACGGTCTGTTACTTAAGTTTTCTCTTCCCTTGAAGCTCTTCATTCTGTGCGGCTCTGTGCGAGTGAAGAGCGAAAACGTCATTTGCATTGTTATATGTACCTCTTTCGCTGTCTTCGTTGCTTCTTTGTTTCAGTTAAAGCATCCGGAGACGATGTCAAGTTTCCGGACGTGTGTTCAGTATGGTGTCATTCTATTGTTTTACCGAGGAAACGTACGAACGGGCACCCATTGTGATTCCTTCCTTCACGACGGAGCTGGAGGCGTCGCCTGCAGTTGATTTTTATTTTCGATGTGCGTGCATGTGTATATGTCAGTACCTCTTGTTACGCGGTGTGAGGTGTATTGTTGTTCTCAGCGGTGTGTGTTTGTTTTCTTCTCGAATGTTATGATGGAATTGATTTACAAGCTTAGATAATGAAGTCAATAAAAGCGGAACAAAAAACGCCGACTGTTGTCTGCCGCTTCTGCTTACTGTGTTGAACTCCGCAGTGGCTCTGTCGAGGCAACCCTGTCGTAGAGGAAACACGGCAAGTTGTGCTCGGCTTAATTCCCCATGCAAGTTCATTAGGTGCGATACACTTCATAGTGAAAGTTCAGGCCTGCCGGGTCGGGGAGAGAGAGAGAGAAAACTTTAATAAGCAAAGATGTCCGGCGATTTGGCAAGCGTACCAATTTGGTCTTGTTGGTTGATGTGACTGGCTTGCTAGCGTGGCGCGGAAACCGACAACGGACAAAGGATGCGCTTGTGTTCGTCTGTTCTTCGTTTTTTCGTCCTTGTTCCCGCGCAAGCCGGCGATTTGTTCGGGGTAGGTCCACAAGCACCCCAGCCTAGGTGGCCGGGTCATGGAAGCAGATTTTTTCTTTTAACAGTGAGGCTGTTTAAGCCGGCGATAGGCACTCAGGCAAGCTCGGGAAATTATCGCCGTGAAATAAGTGCACTCGCACTTTTGTGCAATGCCCGATGTGCGGCATTGGCGCGCGCACTTTCTTTGTTCTCTTGCGCCCATACCCTCAGCCCATAAAGGCGGAAACGTTTCATCAGACGCCATAGAAAAGATTGGGGTACCCTTAAGCTTCGCCTTTAAGAGTTGAACGCGATAGCGAAATCCGGCCCCTAGTGTGCAATTTAACCACTCAGTGCATACTTATTGATGTGTGTTGTTACGCACACACACACACACACACACGCGCGACGTATCTATAGTAATGGTAGAGGTTTTCAATCTATTTAACAGCGCTTTTATATCAACTTCGTGAAAATTTTGTACAGTTATGTATAGTCACATGGTCCTGTATTATGAACTGCGCGTAGGCGTGACACTTTTATTCGTAAATGGTCACATTCTGTCTTCCTTCGTGCGTTAACTATCTGGCAGCTGTTCGATTTGTTCTTCTGGAGGCCTCTACCGGCCAACCGCAACAAGCATCGCCTCATGGTCGGTGAAATGGCAAACAGCACATTATCTAATGTTTGCTGTTTGCTTGATATGATATGTCCCCTGTCCTAAAACGGCGGAACCATATAGAAATATGCTGTAGTCGCATGGCCTCCGAGCCGTCCGGAGGTCATTGTAGTCGAGACATTGTTTGATATGTCTTCCGCAAGATGTACATAGTTGTCCATTTTTGGAGCTGTTACTTTTCGCTCACGGGCGATTTTTCGCTCACAAGAGACGCGTGGAGACGCCGGCACCGACGGCGGTATTTCTGTGGAACGAGCTCTCTAACGCTATCGCGTTAAAATAGCTGCACCACAGCATTGCCTAGCTTCGCCGAGCCACGGCGCTGAAGCCGGCCGTGCCATCTCTGTAAACGATGTGCCGCGCGGATAGGGTAGCCCCGTTCTATAGCCACCCTAGCGCGGAGTCACGCCAAGGCAGCGGACGCGAAAGTGAGGTCAACGCGCCGATCATTGCAAATGAAAGCTCCGCGTCGCCGGTGCGGCGTCAGAATGCCCCGTTTATACGCGTGGAGATGGGGTGCCCGAACAAGAGCGTCACTCTCAAAGAAAAAATGCGGCGTGTAAGCCGCCGCGCCGCTACTCGAGAGCGTGTCCGACACCGGATATGGCGCACCGTTGAAGCGGCTGCGAAACGTCGGCGATGCGCATGTCTGGAGTTACGAGCCCGTGAAAACGAGAAAAACCGTTTGTGCATGCAAAGGCTTCACCAGAATAACCCGGGTCTGCGAGTCGCACCACTGGACAAGTACGAAAGGGAGGACCGGCAATGAAAAAATAGACAACATTCCACATACTTTAATGCCAGGGTGTTCTTTGCGGTTCGTTGTGAGACCACGCAAAAGCCTCGCAAAAGGTTACTCCAACCGAGATAAAGCAGAGTCGGACCGTCAGCTTCGGTGTTTGCGCAGTCTTCGCACCTCAGAGTATGTAACTACTCCGTAACATTTCTCATGTTTATACCACTTGGCGACATGATGTTTCTTGCTCGGCAACTCGGATAATAAAATAAAAATTCTAAATAACATGAAGTTTAGAGTCCTTTGAGGTATAGGCGCGACCCCTAAACGTGCTCCGTAGCACGTTTAGGTGTCACAATAATTAGGTGTCAGAATAATTAATGAAGATGAATTAAATTGAGATAGGTGCGAACCGAATGGGACAAGCGGGTATAAGCCACAGGCAAGAAAGAAATACACCAACGTGTAGCTCATACCCGCATTTAATACGAGGGCCAGCCCACCCGTTAGGAAGCAAAGGTTTGTGCTGTGTGCCATATAGTGTCTATATTTCACATAGAATTAAACTCCACGTAAAGTCCGCCAAAACGCTGCGTGCTAGCACCATTTCCGACACTTAACAACACACTCGCCTTTACTTTTCTCCTTTCTTAAATTTGGGCCATCAGTATTGTCTGGTTGTTTTGGCTGGGAGTTCAGAGCCACATCATCATCATCAGCCTGTCTACGCCCACTGCAGGGCAAAGGCCTTTCCCATGGATCTCCAGTTATCCCTGTCCTGTGCTAACGGGCCCAGTTTATCCCCGCAAATTTCCTGATCTCATCCGCCAACCTAACTTTCTGCCGCCCCCTGGCACACTTGCCTTCTCTAGGAAGCCACTCTGTTACCCTTAATGACCAACGGTTGTCTTCGCATTACATAGCCTGCCCACGCCCATTTCTTCTTCCTAATTTCTATTATTATGTCCCTAACACGCGTTTGTTCCCTAACTCACTCCGCTCTCTTCACGTCCCTGAATGTTACACCTACCATTTTCCGTTCCATAGCTCGCTGCGTCGTCCTCAATTTAAGCTGAACCCCGTTAGCCTCCAAGTTTCTGTCCCGTACGTGAGTACCGGTAAGATGCAGCTGTTATACACTTGCACGCAGCGTTGGCGTAGAGGTAGAGCATCCGCGTCACGTGCAAGAGGACCGTGGTTCGAATCCCGGTTTCGGGCAATTCTCCACCGGATTAAAAAAAATTCCGCGCGTTGATTGAATTGCACAAGGAGGCTTGGGGTGCTGCCGGATCCCGGCGACCATAGTTGGTAAGGCACCCCCTCACCAGAGCAGGATTGGCCACACTGGTGCAGTAACTTCCCGACCTCCCATGAATACGCCAATTACAGCCAGAGAATTCTGATGTCTTTCATAGTCCTATCTTAAGGTAAGACTATGAGAAACTCGAAAACACCGCAAAAAAAAAAAATACTTGGACCATCTCCCCGAAGGGAACCCTGATGGGATGCCAAGCAGCAGCGTTGCGCACGGGTGGCGTCACGGGTTGAACGGCGCTAACGCGGGTGCTGGAAGAACAGTTTGAAGCGAATCTCGGTGTAGCGTTTACTGGTGTAAACGTTTGTTTGAAACGCAGACACGGGAGGCGAGCGGGCGTTGGAGCAACTAGGTGGTGTTGGTAGGAGCCGGCAGCTGCGGGCGCTCCGGCGGGTGAGGGAGAGAGTGAAGTACCGCGCACCTGCGAGAGAAGCGTGCGAGGGGAGCGTGACGTCAACGCCCAGCTGCGGTGTGGCCTACTTGGCACCGCTCCAACACCTGCGCCGAGGGAAGCGCGTTGCCTCGCGCTTGTGCGGAGGATGAGGACGATGATTGTGGCTCGGAGGGACAGCGTTACACAGGCTAGTCAAAGAGCTGCTTCGCATCTAAAAATGAAGCACGAGCTAAGAAACAGGACCAACGCGTGCCTCGAATTCGCCGGTATAGCAAGTTCATTTTGTTACGCGCCCTCAGCGCCTTGCTAAATGTGGGCCCAGAAAAGCAACCGTTTCAGCCATGTGACCGGCCAACTGGATTGGTCACCTTCATCCGGGAGCCGTCAGATTATGGAGCACCCCATGATGCCCTTCGAGCCCTTCGAGGGAACACACGCGCCCCCAATTGCCAGTTGTGTACGTTTTTTGATTGTGAAATTTCTAGCGCACACAGTAAACAGAAACACAGAGGAGAGAGACAAACGAGCGCTCTTTCTTTGTTTCCGTTACTGTGCACCTAGAAATTTGATCATGAATGCCTCGCTCGCGAAACTATCAGTTTTGCCGTTTACGGTTGTTGTTCGCCATAACCACGCTGGTGACCGTCACCTTACATGAACGCAAGAAGTATGTCTGCAGGCTCCTTAGACCAGCCTTTGTGCAGGCTTCGGGATAAAAAGAAAAGAAAGACGAAGGAACGCGCACCAAATGTTCGTGGCTCAAGTAGTAACATCATGCCCTATAACAGCGTAAGGAGCGAGCCCGCCAAATCTCTCGAACTTTCCGGGAGACTCCCGTATTTGATCAAATCTCCCGTTGTACCAATGCTATTTCAAATGTCCCGAAAGGTTGTCGACACAGTGCTCAGCCGCGTTTTTTTTTTCCTTTTATGCCCGACTGCTATAAAATCACGTGCGTGTCAGTACGGCAATCTTTCCTGCTGTGACAGTTGCGGTGCTGCGGAAGAGCCACCGTTAACGACTCCGGTTGCTCACGTTCCACGCAGTTCTGACAGCAAGCGCTGTTGCGAGTTCTTCGAGGTTAGAGGCCTGACATATTGCGGCATTACTGCTGTTCTAGTTAACTGTGGCATGTCCTTTCTTTAGCCTGCTCCCTTTACCTGCACCACTTTGAACCGGCTCACACTGAACACACTACGATTTCGTGCCCGATACGATGTCCGGCGCCGTGTGCTCAGCATTGCGACATACGACGGCCGAAGACACGTGAGACGGCGAGTGATCAGCGCGCAGGTTCCGCCCACACCCATCGGGTCCGCATACACGCTCGTAAGGCATCGTGCTCTCGCCATTAAGCACAGAAAAATTTTGCTTAGCCCTGCTTCTTTATATGACAGCATGGGAAACACTTTCGGTAAAACTATACGCCTTCGCGGGCGACAAACCCATCACAACAGCCCAACGCTAGTGACGACTTCGAGGTTTGTCCTAGCTAGGTGACACCGTAGCCGTCGTCGTTCGTAGTCAACTGCGAGCTCGTTGAGAAACGCTCATTTCTGCCGGTACGATCATAGCATTTGTACTCATACGTCGTGCGTTAGCACATACGATTAGTTTTCTCGAAGCCCCGATGCGAAGCGCATGGTAGAAAGCAAGCTGGTACGGTGAAAGATTTGTTTATCTTCTCACCGCGGCTGCTTCTGATCTCTCGAGTGCTTTGGAAATATGCTCTGCTTTGCAGATTTGCCCACTTTAAGCGTAGCATTACTCAATCAGGGCTTATTCTGTGTCAAAAAGTAATGACAATATTTTCCACGCGATTCGGGCAAATACCACGCTAACCTTGGCCTGCACGATCGCAGCGGAGCGGCGGGGAGAACTCATGAACGGCGCGCGAATTCACATGTGTCGCGCGCTTCCATTGGCTGTGGCCATGCGATGATCCGATTCGGGGACGCGAAAAACAGCCCGGTTTGACGGACGATCGATCCGAACGAGTGCTGGCAAAACACAGCCGATGCTACTGCCGGAGCGCATGCTACGGAATAATGAAAAGAAGAAAAACAAGATTTGGTTGACCCCTCTGTCATAGCAATCGGTATAACATGAATGTTTAACTCGTCTTCGCGAAGTTGTGGAACGCATAAACCAGTTGTGCTTGGCGAATAGAGGGGCGGGAGGTAGGTCGGGTGTTGGGAAGCCGATGCATGCAGTTATTAGCGGCACCACGACATGGCACGGCGATCCTCGACAGCTGTGCACAAGGGATGGTTATCGAACTGCTCACATTGCTCCCGAGACATTGAACTGCACGCGATAAAGCCCTGCGCGAACCTGCCATAAACAAGGAGCGTCCACAAACGGTGAGATCTTCCAAGCGAAACCGAACGGCTTGCCAGCGGATCATTTTGTGAACACACAGACCATTGCAGCGAAACGCGCATCACTTGAACTTGAACTTGAACTTTATTTTTCGCATTTGTACATTGTACAGATAACAGGGACACAGACAAAAAGCCACATTACGGCTTGACGAGGTCTGTGTCCCTTTTTTTGGCAACAAACAGTTGGCGGGCAAAATCAAAAGTGCAATTATGAACAGATTCATGTACAGAGAAAAAACACACACACACAGTAAGAAATAGAGATAAATTAAAACACTTACATCCGAAAACGCTGAACAAATTTATATACAAAGTTTGAAACGCGTCGCTATACACATTCAACACAAAAGTATACAAAAATATACATAGTAAACATACGAGCATAAGAAATATTCACCAATGAATACACAAAGTTCAAAAACGCATCGCCGTGTACTTTTAGCATAAAATGCAAGTTCATTGAAAACACAATAGCGAATAAGATGTATGATCGGTACATCCACATCCTTCGGGAGAGGAAATATGGTAATTAATGAAGAGAGTTTAGTAAAGATGGTAAGGCATGATGTAGCATTTGTTTTCCATAATTTGTTCTACAATGTGGAACATACCAGGTTTCTTTGTGACGTGTACTGAACGTGCTTGAATTTAATGTGAGCCTTGACAGATGCTCTAGAAAACCCATGTTATTCTTTCTTTCCATTAAAGGGGTCCTGAACCACCCTCCGGCTTGGTGAAAAAACATATTCTACGGCTTGCCTACGCTGTAACGAACATCTCAGTCCAAATGCTGTAGTCATCTGCGAAGCGTAGCGTTCACAAGCGGAGCACAAAGCTTCCACTTCTTCAGGAGCCCTCAACTCAAGAAAGCGGCTTCTCCACACGCTCCTTGAATACGCTCTGTTTCGTCATAGAGCATTTACAAGAAGCGTCGCTGCTATTGGCCGATGGCAGACACGCCCGCCTTGGCTGGGCCCTTCGCAGCGCGCCTTTTTTAAAACCGTAAGCGCTTGCGTGCCGTGCGTGCCGTGCGCTCGCCTTCCCTTGCGTTGTGAGCACCTATATAGGCAAAATAGTTGCTGGAAGTATGTAAAAATATAGTTGTTAATGCGCAAGCCTCATAGATGCCATTGGAAGGCGTCCGTAAACTACCTCGGCGTGGACGCGAACGGTGCGGTGCAAAAGTCACCATAAATATAGTTTTCCAAGAAGCCAACAAATGCATGCCTGCAGCCTGTAATAAATCACAAATTAATCCCAAACTTTAATTCAGCAGTGATTGTAGATGGGTTTATTCCCTATGGTACTGCAATGCGCCACCTTCTAGTACTCGTACTCAATAACATGGCTGGAGTCGAAGCCAAAATATTTCTTCTATAAGGTAGATTAAAGGACTAGGTCTGATTAGGGTGTACTTGGGTGGATTAGAGCTCATTAAGGCGCATTAGGGTGAATTAAGACAGACTAAGGTGCATTAAGGCGGACTATGGCATATTATAGAGCGGATTACGCTAGACTTAGATTAGGGTGAATTAAGGATTACAGCAGATTAGGGTTGACTAAAGTAAATTAGTTTCGAATGAAATCATTACGTCTGTAATGTTTGGCTTAATTTGGCGTAGCTTAATAATCTGAGCTTACTGAGACTTGACTTAGTCTTAACTTAATTAGTCAGGACCTAATTAGCGCTAGACTAATTAGACTCGATCTAATTAGCTTATACATAATTATACGTTGTTTAATACGCTGGTCTTCATTAGTCAGGATCTAATTATGCTTGGAGTAATTAGTCATATCTTAATTATACATGGCTTAATTAGTACAGGCCTAGTTACGCTGTTCTTTGACGTATTATCTTAATTAGGTATCGCTTGATGAATACTACCTGAAATAAGCCTGATTTAATCAGTGTTAGCCTAATTAGTCCTGAAATGCTGTCTCAACTAATGAGGCTTGACCTTGAAGTCTTAGCTTAATTTACCTTCCATTAATAAGTGCTAGCTTAGGTTTGACTTAACTAGTAATAACCTAGCTATGCGTGATTTAATTAGTACTATTTAGTTAAACACGGTCTAATTAGAAGCTTGTTTACACTAGATTTGTTCATATCAGCTAAATTAGGCTTCGCATAATTAAACTTCGGATAATTAGGCATTGTTTATTAGTATCATGGTTTAATTATTTATAAATCATTAGTATCCGCTTAATTAGGTGTGACTTACTTGTCGTAGCTCAATTCAGGTTGAATTAGTTGAGTTTGGCTCGGTTTGGCGTAGTTGGATTAGTCCTTTCTGAACCAGGCTTCAATTAATTATTCCTAATTAGGCACCTTTGAATTAGACAGCCTTACCTAACTAGTCCTAGGAATCTTAATTAGGCTCCATTGAATGAGACTTAGCCTTAACTAACTAGTCCTAGGGAGCTTCGTCTTTACTACAGCGTGGTAGTGTTATGCTAGCATTACATAGCTTAGCGGAGTTTTCGGCAGATTTCCCAGTTTCACCAATAGCTTAAACAGCGTCACTTAAAATTGAACTAGTGTATTCACACATTAAATGAATCCATCCATCTTACCGCATGTCAACGCACCTTATTCCACATTAACCTGTCGGCAAGGGTCCGAGTTGTGAAGGTCTTCCTTTCGAGTCATAGTAGTCACGTTCGAGCCCGACAGCATGATTATCCCGTCTACAATCACTAATCAACAATTAACTAACTTGGGGTTATGCAGGACAAGGTGGAGCAGCGTTGGTAGTTGCGCTGTTCGCCCTGACGCCACGTTATGCCCAATATCGACGACAAGCAGCGCACTGACAAAGTAAACGCTCACACCTGCGAGCCTAAACGTATGTGATGAACGAAAACAAAGCTTCGGAGGATCGAAAAAAACAATGCGGTGCTCGCGAGGGCATGCGACCGAGCCCAGGCGCGAAGCGAGCAGGCGGCCATAAGCGCGCTGCGAAGAAACAGTCCCCGGTAGTCGCGCGCTTTTCGTCAGCCACTCTGACACGTCGCTGAAGTCTGGTGGGCGGGGCACCTCCTTCGACACCGTCCTGAGGAGCTCAGTACCCTCTATTCCGCGGAGTTGAAACAGGACTGGAAAGGGAAGTTTTCCGGTCGCAATATCTTCGCTCCTAACAAACCGTTTTGAAAAATTCTTTCGGCTGTGACTTTCTGAGAGGCATTCAATACACACCCTGCCGTTTTCAAAACCAAGCCCGAGCGGTGGTTCAGGACCCCTTTAAAAACCGTTTTTGCAAAATTGTATTGTACACTGCCTTTACTGGTATGATATTGTCGCGAAGACCGCGTCGCGTAGAATGTTTTCTTGTTCTTTTTTCTTTTCCGACTGCTTTTGTAGAAGGGGTGCTCGGGTAAACGAGCCCGCGCACCGCAGGGAGCCTTCCGGGAGACGGGGCACCGAAAATGAAGAGCATGTGTGCGCGCCGCGGCCAGTTTCTGGAAAGCGTTGTTTGTATTAGTTTTGTGGCGAGGCCGGATGCACGCGATCATAAAAGCTCGTAGAGCATCGTTACCTTCGACCTGCCTGACTGGTCCCTGTAAGCCGTTTTCCTATTCGTGGGAGGCAGTGGTGTTCCGAGACGTTCGTGTTGCCGTGGGGGCTGAAAAGTGCTATTTAAGCGGCGACACTGGCCTTTTTTAGGGAGCGGACTAGGGGACCATGACGCTCGGCACCACCGGGGGAGCAGTCCGGCAGGCAGACGGGGTATGATACCATTTTCTATGTTGTATAATTTTTGCCCTGTGTGTTTTCCAACTTCTAGATGTCTTAGCTAAATAAACCCCCCAATGAGTGCTCTCCCAATTCACTGTGTCGACTCCTCATCGCTTGCCTGCGCGGAGTGGCTCCCACGCCTCTTCGTCTTCCTGACCTTCCGATGCGTCTAACATTAACGGCCCCGACGTTTCGCTACAAAGTGGTGGAGTTTGCTCGGTAGCGATGTTCCCGCTTTAAAATAATGCCCCGATTCAACAAACATCAGGAAACTACAAAAAAAATCAGGAAAACCCCCTCCTCCCTCTCTACTATGGCTACCCCCAAGCAATACCTTTCGTCGGACCGCCAGTCTTTAGAGGCGCGCCAGAGGAATCTATTCCCGAATGGCTACTTTGCTACGAACATGTCGCGTCACTCAACAACTGGGACCAAGCCACGAATGTTAAATTTTTATATTTGGCTTTAGACTGCGATGCAAAGAAGTGGCACACTACTCAGATTCTAACGGGTGCCCCTAATTCATGGGAGGAATGGGCGACGCTATTGAAGACATCCTTTACTAGCCGTCACTCAGTCGAGATCGCCCATTTGCGGCTACAAAACCGAACCCAGCTGCCGTCCGAAACCCTCGAGCAGTACTACTATGACGTCGTACAGCTTTGTGCAAGAGTCAACCCGTCTATGTCAGAAGATGACCGGTTGCGGCACCTTATGCGCGGTCTGCGTCCGGATGTGCAGGAAAAAGTGATAATCGCAAACCCGGAAACTTGCACCGCATTCCTCCAAATTTTACAGCGCATAAATTACGCAGCTTTGATGAGCCCTGCTTCTTGGTCACGTCCGATCGACACCCACTATCCCACCGGATTGCAGTCGTGGATGCAAAACATCGCGCATCCGGTAGGGATGGCGTCCGCCGCCGCGGCAGTACAGCCTACTCCTACGTGCGTCGGGACCTGCGCCGCAGCAGAACTGCGTTGCCCGCGGCAGGCTGCCGACCGCGAGGGAAACTTAAAGGCGATTGCAGACTCCATCGCCTTGTTATCGGTCCGGCTAAAAAACATCGAAGACGAGATACGTCGCCCCCCAGTGCCTTGGCCACCGAGAACATCCCGTGCAAACGACGGGCGTCCCCGATGCCAGATTTGCCGCCGTATCGGCCACATAGCACAACAGTGCTGGCAGTGGTTCCGGGACGACAGAAATGATCATGCGGAGCCCCTTGGCAATCAGGATGATCAGCATAACCCTTCGGGAAACGAGAGCGGCCGGGTTTAAGGGGCCAGCCCGGCCGTCCCATCGGCACATTGTCGGAAAGCCAGCTTCACGCAGTCCCCACACGAGCCAATGGTACAATAACGTTGCGACACCGCCCTGATCTCAATAATGGAAATGCCGACACGCTTTCCCGTCTTCCTCACGACCCTGCACCAGTAAGCGAAGAAAACCTTTTACCGTTGCTGGTTTTGGGTCAGGCGGATGTTGGAAAAAAGCAGAGGGCAGACCCATGGATTAGAGGCATTGTACAGCACCTCGAAGACCCGAGTGCGCCCGTTGTCAGGAATACCAAAAGAACGGCACGGAGTTTTCGGTTGATCGACGGTGTACTGTATCGGAGGGCGAAAGGCTTTGAGGAGGATCGCGCGGCCCTCGTTGTCCCCAAGTGCTTGAGGTCTGAGATATTAAGGCACTGCCATGACGACTGCACGGCAGGCCACTTGGGTGTCAAGCGTACATGGGAGAGGGTGCGTTGCCGATATTTCTGGCCGAAGATGTTCTCATACGTCAGCAAGTACGTTCTCTCCTGCCCTGACTGCCAGACGCGAAAGCAACCGCCAGGGAAGCCGGCCGGTTACCTCCAACCAATCCCACCTGTGGGTCGACCGTTTCAACAAGTGGGCATGGACTTTCCTGGACCTTTCACCAAATCCAAAGCAGGGAACCGCTACACCGTCGTGATTACCGACTACCATACAAAATGGGTCGAAGCTGTCGCGTGTCCGGCAGCCACTGCCGCAGAGGCGGCGAGGGCTTTTGTCGAGCAAATCGTCCTGCGTCATAGTGCCCCGGAGAGAGTGATAAGCGATCGAGGACAGCATTTTGTTGCCAACTTGACCGAGGAAATATTCCGGCTCGTGGGTAGCGAACATGCCACCCCAACAGCATACCACCCACAGGCCAACGGGCTGTGCGAGCGTTTTAACCGCACGTTGGCTGACACGCTCAGCATGTACGTCTCCTCGCACCACCGCGACTGGGATGAATTTCTGCCGTACGTTCTTTTTGCGTACAATTCTTCCACCCACGAGACGACCGGATTCACTCCCTTCTTTCTTCTTCACGGGCATGAGCCGACGCTACCGGTAGATGTCGGGTCGGGCGCACAACGTGGATTCGACTACACCCTGGGCCGGTATCTTATAAGGGTTCCAAAAGTGGACTGGTCCACTTGCCCGCGCGTGATTGGGTAAAACCGCGCTTGCGTCAGCAAAAGAGCCATTGTGACCAATCAGGCGAGGCCAAGTGGACCGGTCCACTTCGGGAACCGTTATAAGATATCGCCCCTGGATGCGATGAAAGTGGCTCACCGGCTGCGGCAGGCTCGAAAGTTAGTGAATGAACGGGAAAGGCACCAGCAAGAAAAGAACAAGCGCAGCTACGATGCAAAACGACGCAGTGCTGTTTATCGTCAGGGGGACTTGGTGTACGTATGGACTCCCTCGCGAGCAAAAGGAAAGACAACGAAGCTTCTTCACAGATACCACGGACCATTCCGTCTAGTGCGCCGGGTAGCCGAAAATGACTGGGAGGTGGTAGACCAAACTGGAAAAAAACGTGACGTTGTGAATGTTGCGCGATTAAAGCCCTGCCACGTTCGATCGTGTTCCGATGCCGACGACGCAGACGATGAGTCCGGTGCCGATCACAAGGTGCGAGATCCAAGTGGTGATGTGCGCGAGTGCAGTGATGACCGCGAATTCCATCAAAGTGAAGTGCGCGAGCGCAGTGCCGGGAGTGATGTCCACGAATTACACCCCAGTGTTGTGCGCAAGTGCGACGTCAATGGTGATGTGCGTGAGTGTGGTTCGCGAGCGGACCGAGAACTTCGTTTGCGTCACGGTGTGCGCGAGTCAGGGACCAGTGATGCAGTGCGGCAGCGCGAGAGCTCTGACTCTGAAACTGAACTTTACAGCGATTGGAAGACATTGTAAAACGGCAACAACGGACAACGAAATGTCGCCGCTTACGATACTGATACTGACTTGTATTACAGTGCCAGCGAGTGAACTTTAGTGATTTTTGTGTCTCGCGCATTTCCATTTGTTGTTTTAAGCTTTCCACCTTTTAGACAGATGTATAACCCTAGTGATTTTTCAGTCTCGCGATTTTCCATTTGGTGTTCTAAGTTTTCCACCTTTTAGATGTATAACTTTTCTGAAACGAGTACCTCACATAATTGTTGTATGTAAAATTGTTTTTTTTTGTACTTCTTTTTTCCTGGGTAGCAAGTAAAACGAGTGGGTCACTCTTTTTCGTAGGGGGGAGGTGTCGCGAAGACCGCGTCGCGTAGAATGTTTTCTTGTTCTTTTTTCTTTTCCGACTGCTTTTGTAGAAGGGGTGCTCGGGTAAACGAGCCCGCGCACCGCAGGGAGCCTTCCGGGAGACGGGGCACCGAAAATGAAGAGCATGTGTGCGCGCCGCGGCCAGTTTCTGGAAAGCGTTGTTTGTATTAGTTTTGTGGCGAGGCCGGATGCACGCGATCGTAAAAGCTCGTGGGGAATCGTTACCTTCGACCTGCCTGAGTGGTCCGTATAAGCCGTTTTCCTATTGGTGGGCAACAGTGGTGGTTCGAGCCGTCCGCGTTGCCGTGGATGCTGAAAAAGTGCTATTTAAGCGGCGACACTGGCCTTTTTTAGAGAGCGGACTCGGGGACCATGACGCTCGGCACCACCGGGGGAGCAGTCCGGCAGGCAGACGGGGTATGATACCATTTTCTATGTTGTATAATTTTTGCCCTGTAGTGTTTTCCAACTTCTAGATGTCTTAGCTAAATAAACCCCCCAATGAGTGCTCTCCCAATTCACTGTGTCGACTCCTCATCGCTTGCCTGCGCGGAGTGGCTCCCACGCCTCTTCGTCTTCCTGACCTTCCGATGCGTCTAACATTCACGGCCCCGACGTTTCGCTACAATATTTAACTGGTCAAAAATAGGATCCGTGTGTGCATCGAATGGAGCATTTAAAATCGTTCGAACGGCTTTCTTTTGCAAAAGGAATAAAATGTTGATGTTTGAGATGGTTGTGTTGCCCCATACGAGATGACAATAATTGATATTCGATAGAAAAAAAGAATTATAAAGTAAGACCTTCACTTTTAATGGCAACAAGAGGCGTATTCTTACTAGTATTCCTGTGACTCGAGCAAGCTTATTGGCAATAGTGTTGACATGTTCATTCCATAACATGTTTTCCTGAAAAATGACGCCCTAACTTTTGACTGAAGGTACTACTTCTATCACGGAAGTTCCTATCTGGAGACATCCATGGACTACTTGTTTTTACTCTTTGGTTGAAAAAGCGCGCCTTTTGTTTTGGTAGCATTAATAGTTAGTGAGTTTGATAAACTCCATTTGTTTATTCGTTCTAGAGTATCATTGGCAGTGCTGATGAGTTCTGCAACGTTTCTAGAAGTCATAAACTGGTGTCGTCCGCATAGATAACAAATCGCGCCGTAGTCTTAATATTCGTTAAATCATTTATATAAATATTGAACAATAGTGGTCCAAGTATGCTCCCTTGCGGGACCCCATCACGTATCGGTAAATTTTTTGAATAGTGATTGCCTATAACAACAGTTTGATACCTATACTGCAGATAACTTCCAATTAATTTCAGAAATGTTCCTTTAAAGCCGTAAACATCAAGTTTTGTTAGTAAAGTGTTGTGATTGATGGTATCGAAGGCCTTTGAAAAATCAATGACTATGCCAAGGGTAACCAAATTTTCTTCAAAGCCTTGGAGAATTATTTCTTTTTGGGTCAATAATACTAATTCAGTTGAGCGACCTTTTCTAAATACAAATTGAAAATCTCTAAGAAGGTTGTGCTTGTTACAGAATGAGGTTATCCTTACATTTATCAGATTTTCGAGACATTTAGAAAAAATAGGCAGAATTGATATTGGTCTATAGTTTGAGAACTTGTTTCTGTCGCCAGATTTGAAAAGTGCTGTTACCTTCGCGATTTGCATGCGTCTTGGAAATGTGCCGTTCGCCAGCGAAAGATTGTACACGTGCTCCAAGACAGGACTGATTAGATCTAGTACATGTTTTGCTGGGCAAATCTGCAGATCATCGATATCGCAGCTTTTACTATTCCGAATGCTGCGAAACATGCTTTGTATCTCTTGAGTGTCTGTCGGGTTTAGGAATGCACTGTGAAGGATTTTGGGTTTTAAATATTCTATGCATTGGGGATCATAGGAACTATTTACAAGTGACACAAAATAGTTGTTAAGAGCGTCAGCTAATGCCGTGCCTGATATGAGCTCACTGTTTACTGTTAATTCCTCTAGATTATCTGCCTGTTGGTTTCCATGCAGTAAACTATTTAGCTTTTTCCATGTGACATCGGTTCGCATTACCGTTTCGGCAGGGAACAATTTCTCGAAGTACTGTGTCTTTGCTGCCCTTAGGAACCCATTAACTTTATTCCGGAGTTTTTTAAACGTGGCTAAAACTACTGCGTCTCTTGTCCTTAAGAACTGTTTAAAAAGAGCATCTTTTTGCTTTATCAATTTCAACGCACTGTCATTGATCCATGGTTTTCTTGCTTTTCTGGCTTTTTTTGTTTTACGCTTGAATGATTTTGCATAAGCGTTCTTAAAGGCGGATAAAAACAACTCGTATGCTTTGTCGCAGTCGCTTTCGTCGTACATGTCTTGCCAGCTTATGCGCGAGATTTCTTCGCGGAATTTATCAAGAGTGAATGGGCTAATATCTTGAAATGTGTAATGCTGATCTACGGAAGGATGCAAGGGCAACACAGATGAATTCACAATAAGAAATATGGGCAAGTGGTCGCTGACCTGAGCCGTGATGACACCCGATTCAACGTTTTGTGCATCAATATTTGTGACGAAAATGTCGAGTAAACTTTCGCAGTTACCTTGGATACGAGTAGGTGTGGAAATTGTATTAGTGCATGCGTTTTATTCAAGCACCCGTACTGTGCGTCTGCGAAGCGGGCTGTCATGCAACATGTTAATATTAATATCACCACCCAGAACTAGTCTGTAATCGTTATCATTAACCCAGGACAGTAGATTGTCAAGGTATTCGAGAAAGTTTACCACGTTTCCTACAGGTGGGCGATATACTACGGAAAAAATGCTACGACCATGCTGAACAGTCAAGATTTCAAAGTCAGTAGTAGTTTGAGTGAAATCTTTCAGCACTTCACAATGCAGGGTACTCTTAGTTAGCAGTAGAACACCGCCTCCTTTTTTATCGCGTCGGTTCAGGTAATGTGTAACATAACCAGATATTTGCAGTACTTCGTCGTTGCGATACCACGTTTCATTCAACATTACAATGTCAAATGGAAAACCAAAACAGGACAGCAGCGCGCTCAGATGATCGTCCTTACTGCGTGCCGATTGCGTGTTCAAATGCAAGAAGGACGTGCATTTGTTTTTCTTTGAAGAAAGTACTCTGCTAACGTCGCTAGGTGTGTATAGTGTATCGGCCATAATGACGGGCCGCAATAGGGAAAACGTCTGATTCACGAGTGAGATCACTCCATTTTTTCAAGGTCTTGAACGACAGATATGCGAAGTACACGTGAGTTGTCACTTTTCCGCGCGAAAAGTTTGCCCTCCCGTGTCCACACGTACTTCCACTGCCTTTCTTTCTTTCGTGCTACAGCTTGTCCGAGGAGCTTCTTTAGCGTTGGGCACAAGTGTTCATTTATGAAAATGGAAGTGTCATCAGAGTGACCCAGATCAGTGGCAGATATGCGCTTTTTCCGTGCTTTTTCGATGAACCCATCTCGCTTCGTACGCGAACGAAACTGAACGACAACATTCGGACATCACCATCCTGTCGCGATACACGGTGGCAAACATCAACATCGCTGTCACAGACGGGTTCACCTACAAGACTACCGAGCTTCCCTAAAACTGCAGAAAGGTTTTCATTTTTAACAAACGGTACACCTTTAATTTCAACGTTTTTGTTTCTTGAATACTGCTCTTCGGTAGTCACCCTCTCTTCCAAGCCAGCGACCTGCTGTCCGAGTTCCCGACATTTGACTGTCAAAGCAGTGTTTTCCTTTTTGAGAGAAGCGTTTTCTTTTTCAGTTGCCGAACAGCGTGTCGCCATCGCATCAAATTGAGTGCTGAAAAAGTCGATAGACTGTTTCATATCTTTGAATTCTTTTCTGAGTTCTTTTTCGATAGCGCTTCGCATGTCACGCATTCGAATATCCTTAAGGAACTTTGTGAGTTCAGAGGGCATCTGAGTACTAGGCATCTACACTCCTAGTTTGGCAGCAGCGGCGGAGAAAGTTCAAGAAGGGGGATACAAAGTCCTGCACAAACCTGCGTGTAGGATGGTCAGGGTAGGTGATGATGCCGGTGCCACCGCCGCAGCTGCCCAAATGCCGGTCAAGCAGAAGATGCGGCTCCTTTAAAGCCAGAAGATGTTGACGGCCGCCTTGTTGACACGCCTGGCCACACAAGACAAGTTTTGTAGCTTCCGCGTTTGCAGTTTGCTCCAGGAACGCGCCCTCGCGATGCTGCTGCGCCCTTAACTTCCGCGGCGATAGAGGCGTGAGGAAAACCGACGGTATGGTTGCTGGAATGGGGATGTGACGCCAGTTCCCGCGTATCCCCCGAGAAAGCGGAGTCCTCTGTTTCAAGCGCCGCCGCGATGGCCACCGCAGCGCTGCTGCCAGCTTAGCGATGCGATCACGCGGTTAGGTTGCGGGCGCGCGCGCATTTTGGCTAGGGTTGAGGAGAATCCGAAAGCGCGTGCAGTTTCCCGCGTCGTCTGCACAATGATTCCTCTTTATCATGACTCTCAGGGTGTCGCCTAATTCATAGCAGGATTTCTTTTTCTTCGCTGCTGAGGTTGCCGAGATCAGCCGGACAGATGAACTCCAACGCAACGAAAGCGAGGCAGCGTGACCGCTTCGCTGCTGGATGCACGACCGGCTGTGTGCCATCGCGGCAGCTGAGTCAGTGTGTATCTCTCTTTTCTGTTTTCAAGGGTCCTGCCCCCTTCGAAGCTTGGCGATGAGGCGTTCCCCTTGCCGACAACTCTCTGGATGCCAAGTATAGGCGCTATGTGGACGTCATTTTGGCGAGCATATAGTTTATAGAGCTTTTTTTTTTGTCATGCATGGCGAAAATGTTAACATCCCACGAGACCGACCGGTACGGAAGCATGCCGCGGTTCCAAAGGTATTCCTCAACGTTCTTGCATATCTTTCAAAGAAAGCGCAGGAGAGTTGCCCCGCCACGGTGGCTATGGTACTCGGCTGCTGATCCGAGGGTCGCGGGATCGAATCCCGGCCGCGGCGGCTGCATTTCGATGGAGGCGAAATGAGGCCCGTGTGCTCTGCGATGCCAGTGCACGTTAAAGAACCCCAGGTGGTCGAAATTTCTGGAGCCCTCCACTACGGCGTCTCTCATAATCAGAGCTGGTTTTGGGACGTTAAACCTCACATAACAATCAAGCGCAGGAGAGTTAAGAAACTAAGAAAATCCAGCTGCGGCTTGCATTCGAAGTTTCGGCGATAGGAGCCAAACGCGTCTTTGTGTGATCAAACAGCTCACTCGCAGAGCGCAGAAAGCGATGGCAACCAAGTACCTGTTTTAGACTCGCCCGCAATACCTGACGTCCGCAAGTGCGGTCTCGCCAGCGCTTACTGGGCTACGCATCTGACTGCTTGAGCCGACAACGTCACGGTGGTTACCGTGTGTGCTCTCGAAAGCGACAGTATATGTCTTGAGACTCAATTAAGGTATGTGCTAATGACGACAAACGAAGAAACAGTTCAAGCGAACATTTCAAGCTTACTCTCGTTGATTGCCCTGACCTTAGTACGTCCCTCACAAACAGAATTATTATGTTTGATATGCTTATTAGGCTCCAACTTTCATCTCATAGTCCAGAACAGTGAGCGGAACGCGAAGCAGGACAGGGTGAAGATGCTGAAACTTACACGGGTACTCTAACCGATGAACAAATCCCGCCACGGTGGTCTAGTGGCTAAGGTACTCGGCTGCTGATCCGAGGGTCGCGGGATCGAATCCCGGCCGCGGCGGCTGCATTTCGATGGAGGCGAAATGTTGAGGCCCGTGTGCTGTGCGATGTCAGTGCACGTTAAAGAACCCCAGGTGGTCGAAATTTCCGGAGCCCTCCACTACGGCGTCTCTAATAATCATAACTGGTTTTGGGACGTAAAACCCCACAAAACAACAACCGATGAACAAATCGCAAAGTACGATTTAGAATAGGGAATATCGCGGGGGCCACGATTCAAGCATCCATCGTCCCCTGAGCTTCTCTTCTAGTTTGGATTTCAACGGGTACTCTAAGTAGCACATCGTACCTTAAGCTTGATTGCTTTTTTTAATTTAGTGACATGCTATAGACCCTTTTCATAAATACGGCACCTGGTGGTGGGCTTTTCGTCAGTTTCGCTTTGCAAGGCATTTTGGGTTCGCGAGCGGCCATCATGAAGGCTTCGCTGCAGAGCGGGGCCATGGCGCGAGTGTGTTGGCAGCTGGTTCCCGTGTGATCCGCCGAAATCTCGTCGTCTGTATTTGCGAACGTGCTTTTCGTGCAATGTGTTCGTGCCTCCCAAGGGCCTCTCCTCTACAGTGAGTGGTATTTTGTGCCCATTAACGCGATGGTCGGGCTGAGTAGCTCGGTCGCAGGACGATGATAAACCTGCAAGTGTGTGTCGTCAACGTCTGCGGCAGCGTGCACCATCGGCACCTGGCACCACCGGGACGATATTAAGGGCTCGCCGCATTTTGGCGACATCTTCGTCGCGACATCAACTTTTCGTGCTTCCTAGAAACAAGAAAGGTGAGTCGCTACCGTTCTGCGCGTGCACATAAACATGCTGGCGGTGCTATGCATACGCGGCGACATTTGTGTTCGTACCGTTTACGGATGCTTTTAGTCCTGCAGGGAAAACCGAGGAGGCACCATCCTGTTTCAAGGGTCGTCGTTGGCTGCCGCAGCAGGAACGAAGTTTTTTTGAATAAAGTTCATAGAACATAGTTTGGTTGTTTTTGTAAGTCATTTCCCGGGCCCCTCAAAACGGCATGAATCACTGTCCGCCTAGCTGGCAAAAAGCTTATACAACGTGCCCACGCGAAGGTAAAAACGAAAAATCGACGTGAGAATTAAGATGCCGAATAAGGCTTGGCTTAACCTTAGTGACGAACTCTGCAAGGGCATTTGCCGAAAATGTCTGCGTAATCGCTTTCCTGACACGATTGTCAACCTTAATTGTATGCACCGATAAATTCTGTGCTGTTATTCATGATACGGTACATGGCTGCGGTCACCACGTAAAAAATGCACGCACCGTTATTTTTTTTTTCTGCGCCTGATATTTGCAGTCGCCCTTGGCTCAGGCAGCCCTGGTGAACTTTCAGGCTCGCGCATCGCAGTCCACCGCATGTTGAAAAAAAAAAAAAGAAACCTCAGCTTGTCGCAATGAAACTTTTCTATGTGGAGCGCGTTTACGAATGAGAGCCCATCAGCGTCTGTTTTAGGTTTTTAAAACTCGGAGACGTACCAGGCTAGGCTTTCGTTCATTCTTGTCCGTAAGAAAAAACTGTCGGCCAACCTCAGAGGTAATAAAAAACATTGTGACGTGCAGAAAGCTTCAGACATTCCGCCCGTTATAATAATAAACAAGACAAGAATCGCTTCACATAATCTGGGCTAGAAGACATCGGCTTGAAGTGCCACACCACTTTGAGTGACAGCGGTCGTCTGTGGACATAAACTTGGCCAGTAATCTAAGATTGTAGCCAAACGAATCAGTTTACATATCGTTAATCACAAGGTTATCTTCAGGGCCATTACACTATAATGAAAGGGAATACGCGCACCTTTTTCTAACCACATGTGGTGCGCCACAGCTCCTCTGGTTTCCAATTAAACTTATAACCTTTTCACTGTTCTCGTGACGGCATCCTCAACGCTAGTACGTCGGAATGTGGCCCGTTTGGATTATCGTACAACGGGCTCGAACAATAAGGCACCCCAAGAACAAGCAGGAGCAATTCAATATATTCAGCGGCGCTGAAATGTCACGAACTCGCACGTCGACATTCGCCGAGGCTTGCGTCGTCTGCTAGGTTGCCCTCATCATGACAGCTGGCTGCAGTTCGCGCGTTTGGCGCTAAAGGCACCCTTTTACGAAAAGGATCTATAGCTTCACCTTCCTATTTCTTAGTGCCAAGTGATACGCAATGTTTTAATGTTTCTTTTTCTATACTGACTCGAGCATGTGTAAATGTGACGTATTTTTAGGGGCGAAGCTCCTCTTAGTCTAACCTTGTCCCGCGTCAGGCGTAAGGCGTCAGGCGTAACCGGCAGTATCTCCCGGTAGGCACGCGCTCGCCCTCGGCGCGTGCCTCCCGGCGCGCGAGCTCTCACTTCCATCTGCTGTCTTGTGAGAGAGAGAGAGAGAGAGAGCGAGAGAGAGCGAAAGGCGCCCTTTCGTCGTAGTAGTAGGTAGCCACGTCTGCTTTTATGAAAAAAAAATTCCGAAAGTTGTGTCCGAAGCGGGGAATCGAACCAGGGACCCCTCGCTTCTGAACGCGCGGCGCTAGCCACTACGCCACGAAGCGCTTCTTTTTTCTCTATTGACTGACGAATACATACGTCACAACACACTGCTGCCATAAGCTGGCGTTATTCCCCTTTCCACCGCTGCGTTTTCAGCATGCTGCTGAGATTACAACACTTTCATTTTGACAAGAGCATCCATCAACAACAGCAATTCATCATGTCCGAAACACTTCACGGAGCTTGCTGACATTTTCAATAAAGTAAGAGTTTACTGGTCTCGTATTTATGTCACAATTCCTTACAGCCATGCGATTTGTCCAGATGCTGTGAAGGCCGAGAAGAAAGAACATGTCATAAGGTATACTGTCTTGCCCTGTGGCTAGGTAACGAATGCCATGTGGCGTTAGCGGTAATTCCTTTTTAATAGTCCTCTGCAGAATATCCCAAAACAAAACCGCACTCCAACAGTCTAAAAACACATGTTCGATAGTTTCGGGTTTCTTACAAAGTAAACAATGAGTACCCCATGGTAAATAGTGTCCTTTTTCTTCCAGCCACGTTTTGACAGGCAAGGTATTACTATGTAGCTTAAAAAAGAATGTTTTCACTCCGCTTGGTACCATCATTCGTTTCACACGCTTTAGCACATCTTTACCGTCGCCTTTACTGTACCATAGACAGTACAATGGTTTTGAAAACATAATGTCTATCAAATCATTGCTTAACTGCTTACGTGCCACAGTGGCCAAATATTCTGTAGAGAAGTTATAGTTCAAAAATCTAAAAGCCACTACTACTTCACGCAGAAATTTACTCGATGCATAACCTCCACCCTCTGTTATCGATACAACAAAGTTAGGCAATGCATTGCTCAATCGGATTTGAATAACTGCTCTCAAGAAGGGATCTGTAGTGTTCCGCAAAAACAAAAATCTGGAGACCAGTTGTTTTACGAATAAGTTCGGTAGCGACAATCCCCCCTGGCTTAACTTTTGAAACAAATTGTTTCTACTTGTTCCTTCATATTGTGACTGCCACACAAACACAGCGAATACCCTATGAAATTTCTTAAAGCGGAATCTGGAACAGCTGAGGACTTGCATGAGATACCAGAGCTTGCTCACCAAGAAGACTCTGCAAACGGCCGCACGAGCGAATATGGAGAGGTGATGCCCTGCCCATTTGTCAGTTTGAGTTTTCAACTCCTGCACCTTTCCATTCCATAAATCATTGGTGTCCCGATACTTGCCTAATGGTACACCAAGATAAATCCCAGGTATGAGCGTCCACTGTATACTTTCAAAAACATGCGGTGTTGCCAGCCACCGACCATGCCACAACCCACACACTTATTCAGGTTAACGTTGCTACCTGTCATGGCACAAAGCTCGCGAATAATTGTCATAGCATTTCTAACGCTCTCCTTATCCAAGCAGAAAACAGCAATATCATCAGCATATGCTAGTAAATGCACTTCACACCCCTCTAAGCTGAAGCCACGCACAGCCGGACTATGAATAATTTTCTTACATAGGGCCTCTAGGTACAACGCGAACAAAAGAGGTGACAAGGGACACCCTTGACGCACCGAGGAGCGCACTTCAATCCTGTCTGTTAGCTCACGGTTGATAATGAGGTTGGTCGTACAACTGTCGTATGCCATCTGAACCCCTTTAGTTATCAAAGAGCCAACCCCAACGTACTCAAGTACTGAGAACAGGAGCTTATGATATACCCTATTGAAAGCCTTTTCCAAATCAACTTGTACCATCGCGACTTTTCTCAAATCTGCATCACATGTTTCAAGTATGCTCTGAGCCACATGGATGTTTGCAAATATAGATCTCCCCCTTATCTCACATGTCTGATGCGGCCCTACCAGATCACTAATAGCCCCTTGCAGTCTCCGAGCTAATATTTTCATTAAAATTTTATAATCGACGTTTGTCAGCGTAATTGGTCGGTAACCTGTAACTTTGTTAAGTATATTATAATCGTCAGTTTTTGGTATGAGGACTGTATACGCTCTTTTGAAAGACGGTGGGAGACATCCAATTTAGTATGCCTCCTTAAAAACGCGTTCAAGTATCATGGCTACCTGCGAGGAGAATGCTTTATAAAAAGCCGCTGTCAAGCCATCAGGCCCTGGGGATTTTCCATTGTTAAGGTCTTCTATAGCCATTTCAATCTCCTTAGATGTAATGTCTGTTGACAAACTTTCTGTCTGTTCGGTGTCTAATCTAGGTAAGCCGATTAAAAAATGGTTCTCGAAACCAGGCTTGCTCGGTACTCTACACTCAAACAGCTCTCTGTAATACTCCGTAAAGGCATGTTTAATATGTGCTGTCTGTGATGTGTGATGTGCGCGGTTTAAAAAGTGCGCGTGAAAGAACAAAAGTGAGTGACGCAATGGAAAAGAAGACGAGAGAAGTCGCTCGTGAGCCAGATAAGAACAGTGCATGAAAAACGACGACGAATAAGAAATAAAGGCGCGGCGTTGCAAAATTGAAGAGAAGAAAACAAAGCAGCCAACCACAAAGAGCCACGGCGTCCCCAACAGCGAATAGCTGAAGAACACGGGGACGCAGCGCTAACCAATCAGAAAGATCCACGGAATTCCCAGCGACGAATAGCTGACGAACACGAAAACGCAGCAGCCGCCAATCAGAAAATAACAACTAAGCAAACAGAAAAGAAAAGCTCGGAGCATCGGATTCTCGGGGGGTCCACGAAAGAGAGTTCCAGGAAGGAGAGTTCGAGGAAGGCAGCGGATCGTCCACCAGGCCGGGCGTTGAAGACGGCAGTCGGGTTCCGGACCCGAGCCACCAGGGCTTCACCCGACCGGGACTTCCTGTTGACCAGACCTCAGCCATCGAAACCCCAGCGGCTCGCAAGCTCCAGGCGAGGAATTGCTGAATCCTGTGCCCGTAGGCATAGCGGGAACAGTCGGGCTGCGGGCCCGAGTTCCACGCCTAGATGCCTGGACAAGATGCCGCTACCACATGATCGAGTCGCCTAGCCGCCCACGTCCTCCGTCGCAACGAGACATCCGTCATCTTTCCGAGCCGTCTGCACTTCGCTAACTTGTTCTTCATGAAGCTCATCGACGATTCGGTGAGCCATGCGCTTCTCCCGCGTCGACTTCACGCATCACCGTCGAACCCTTGGAGAGTAAATCGCCAGGACTTGCCCCGTAGCGCCTATAGAGACTTATTAGAACTCCACTCAATTCTGGCATGCTTTCGTTTCTCTTTCAAGTGCTTGTCGTTTAGCTTTCTCTTCTTTGCAATAGTTTAATTAAAAGCTTTTGTGTGTGTGCCTTGTGTAAAGAACGGCTTTGTCCTCATTTAGACTCTCGGAGGCTTCGCCTGAGAGAGTCGTCCGAAAACAAATCTAGAAGAACCTACTAAAATCATCACAGTCTCTCTGGATATTTTACCTTTATATTCAACCTCTACTATTTCATTCCTCCTAGCGTTCTTTTTCTCAGCTGCAAAAGCACGCTTTGTTGGCATTTCATCAACCAAGATCTTTTCCGTCCGTGCACGAACAAGTGCGCCGCGGAATTTTCCCATGTCAATAGCCTCAATTTTACTTTTTGTTTCTCTCATTTCTTCCATAAAAGTGCCGGGTCTCGCGGTCTC
This sequence comes from Hyalomma asiaticum, assembly GCA_013339685.2. Classification (NCBI taxonomy): domain Eukaryota; kingdom Metazoa; phylum Arthropoda; class Arachnida; order Ixodida; family Ixodidae; genus Hyalomma; species Hyalomma asiaticum. The sequence continues at coordinate 73,500,388 of CM023491.1, read as the reverse complement.
TGTATCGACAAATTCCTGCAGCATTCTTTTTAGGTTCTTTTCTTCTTGGCGCTCTTCATAGCTTATTTCTACAGCTCGTTCAATGGCGTTCATTTAAGCATTCATAACAATTAAGCATTCCCAAACCATACCCAATTACGCAACATTCACGCGATACCCCCACCTTTCTGCGACGCATTTACTCGAGTTCCCCCCGTGGGAAGATGCGGGCGGCATTTTTTAGATGCGAAGCAGCTCTTTGACTAGCCTGTGTAACGCTGTCCCTCCGTGCCTCCGTACGAATGCGCCGCAACGCGTTCCCCTCGCCGCAGGTGTTGGAGTGGTGCCAAGTAGGTCACGCCGAAGCTGCGCGTTGACGTCACGCTCCCCTCGCAGTGCGCGCTGACGTCACTCTCTCGCTCGCCTGCCACGCTCTCGCCGCAGCGCCCGCAGCTGCCGCCTCGTCCACAGTGATGTTCCGTGCAGGGAATTTTCCCTTTCTCAGGGAATTTTCGACCGTCATTTTGGACGTAAGGGAAAAAGGGAATCTTCGCAATATTGCAGGGAATTTTGGAGGTGAAGACATATCGTTATAATGTTCGAAACACTTCTGTTACGGGGCACTTTCGGTTCGTACTCGGTTGGCAGTTTTCGGTTTCTCCAATCGTTCCCGGCGCATGTAGCACGGAAAATCATAGCCTTTAAAATTCGTTCCTGTTACACGGAGCGTCTTTTTGTTTACTCCGGGCGGTATACGCTCGAAATCCACATATGCGCTATGTAATTGCAGCACATGAGCTCCGAGATTGTCGATCGCCATCGTAGCACACCCGCGTGGAAGCCATTATTCTTTCACCAAAAGTTGGCAATAATGTGTGCGACAAGCCAGAACTTTTCAGTAACAAAAACAATAATAGCACACTTTTGATTTTATACAGCTGCCGTGTGTACACAAACGAGTATGTACGGCATTTCTTCCGCATCGCATACCGCTTAAAGTCAGTTCGAAGGTAGCTTCCGCGTAGTATGAAAAGCCAATCTCGGAGGCAATTGTTTGAGTTGCGCAGGAGCACAAGCGCGAAAAGAAAGAACGATCGATAGCAAGAGCCGGAAACACGTCAAACACGCATATATGTGTATATATTTGCGCAGGGAAATATGCGGGGATTTTTAGCGATGCATGCAGGGAAAAATGCCTGAAATCGGGAATTTTCATGCCTCGGAAAGGGAATTCTTCGGTGCAGGACGGAACATCACTGCTCGTCCATTCGCCCGCAACACCTGCCGCTACCTCTGCTCGCTCCGCGACCGCCGCTCGCTACACCGCCGACTCGTCGGTTCACATGCAAAAAATTAACACCACCTTCCCAAAGGGAACCCTGATGGGATGCGAAGCACCCGCGTTAGCGCCGTTCAACCCGTGACGCCACCCGTGCGCAACGCTGCTGCTTCGCATCCCATCAGGGTTCCCTTTGGGAAGGTGGTGTTAATTTTTTTAAACGACGTCAAGACATAAAAGATTTGCTGAACTTTTGAACGGTTGCTATAAAGAAAGAAATGTCCAATAGAAAAGTTGCGAAACATGTTAGCTTCCGCATAACGTGTTTTCATGCTTATATAAAGGCTGAGTTTGGTCTTAATTTTTTTTCGGTGTTCTAAGAAAGTGCGCAAGAAAGAAAAAAAGAAAGGCTCTTCCACTCCGTGAGTATGATCGTTCAGCGAAGCTGTGCAATAATGCTTCCATTCACTTCCGTGTCACCATAGCGCTTCTTCGATGGTGACTATACGCGATGCCCGCCGGGAACAAATACTGGACGCGCGAGCGAAGAACAAAGTGCGCGCGCAAATGCCGTAGCAAGAAAAGGAAGAACTGAGCGCGCGCATCTTCCACGACGGAGACGGTTGTCTGCTGCGAAGCTAGCGCGGCCAACTACTTGAAGCAGAAGTGAAGAAATCAGCGCGCACTTCTTTCGGGACGAGTTTTACGAATAGACGGGCTTTCCCTCCATATACCGTGGGCCGAGAAGTACGGTTATGAGCTACACGTGATTGCAGTTTCGTCAGGTATGGCGTACATGACGAGTGCATCATATTAGTGATGTAGAGTGATCCATGCGTTAGTGATTCGTGCTCTTGATACATTTATACCCTACCAACAAAATTATGGTGTACACCAGGTGAACGAAACGACCGAGAGAGCACCGAGACGTAGGCGGTTAGATAGATAGATAGATAGATAGATAGATAGATAGATAGATAGATAGATAGATAGATAGATAGATAGATAGATAGATAGATAGATAGATAGATAGATGCGCGTAAAGTGACTCGAGTCTCAAGTTCGCCAATAATCGCCGGAGTGTCGTGGAAAACATTGATTATGACATGTTTCTGGCTCGAAATAAATGCTTATTAGGTAGTGCCATGACTAATGTGAATCAATCTGCAAAGCAACGCCCGTTTCCAAACCAGCGGAGAGATCGAAAGCAACCGCCGTGGAAAGGTAAACAAACATCTCGGCAAGGGCCACCTCACCGAAGTGGCTTGTTTCTTTTCTGCCATAGCGCTTCATTCACAACGATGTTTCGAGAAAACTAATCGCATGTGTTAACGCACAACGTATGAGTGCAAATGTTCATCGTACAGTTAAAAATGAGCACGTTGTGACGAGCTCGCGGTTTGACAGCGAACGACTACTCCGAGGGTCGGCAGCTAGGCCTACCCTCGTAATCGTCACTGACGGTGGGCTGTTGTGATGTGCTAGTCGCTCGCGAAGGCGTCGGCAGTGTTTTTGTGTGCTGTATGACCAAGCCAGGCTGTACAAAAATGTTTATTTTGTACTTACTGACGAGGATACGATGTCTTACGAGCGTGTATGCAGATGCGCTTCGTGAGGGCGGAGCTTACGCGCTGATCGCTCGTCCCGCCGAAGCGACCGAGGCATTTGCCAGTGTCCATGGAATCGCGTCGAAAATATTGCTTATGATTTGTTTGTGACACGAAATTAATTCTCATTGAGTAATGTTACGCCTAAAGTGAGCCAATCTGCAAAGCAGCGCCCATTTCCAAAGCACTCGAGAGATCGTAAGCAGACGCGGTGCGAACGTAAACAAACATCGGCAGGGGCTGTTTCACCGAAGCGGCTCGCTTCGTTTTTACGATTGCGCTTCGCATATATTTCGAGAAAACTAATCGTATGCGTTGACACACGACGTATGAGTACAAATGTTAGTTGTATTGGCAAAAATGAGCGCTTCGTGGCGAGCTCGTCATGACTATCGGCTGTCATCTACTATCGGTTACTGCAGTTCATTTCTTCGCCTATAGATGGCGCAGAGCAGCACTCAAATTCAAGGCTGTTTACGCCGAAGCGCAGTCCACGTTTCGGTTGTTGCGTACGGTAAACTAACGCTGTGCGAGACAGCCTCAACCGTTACGTACCCAGCACGGCGCGCGTTGTGTTCCTAAGGCGTTGCGCGCTCTAGACTAAAACTCTCTTATCTCTGCTCCCGCACTTGTGCCTGTGTTTGTTGCGCCCTCAACGAGTGAAAACGTGCTTCCAATGTTACAAGTTCGAAGGGTGAGCCCTCGTTTACTGCTCAATAAACTGAGTGATGTCTGCATTTTGCGTACGCCTATTGTTTACCCAGCCACAGTAAACCTCGAATGAGCTTTAAAAATAACTCTAAAAAAAGCCGAGAAAACATTGTTTAGGCAGTAAAAAATTACTCCGCGTATACTCGCTGAAAACCTCCAGGGGGGTAAGTAATTACTGCCGTTTCTACGTTCAAAAACTCGGTTTGCGTGAGAGTAAATTTTTACCTTGACTGTTACGTAGTAAAAAAAACCCAGAAAAGGTAGTGCGCTAGAGGACAAGCTGTTTACTCCCGTTCCTGGTTATTTTTGTTTAGTGTGTGCTAGTAAACGCACTTCACACCCCTCTAAGCTGAAGCCACGCACAGCCGGACTCGTTCGGATCGACGCATATGCATAGCTGAAATGCTCAGAGCCGTGTACTTCACAATGCCAGCGGCCGCTAAATGACTCCAGCTGGTCACAACTATACCATAGGACCCCCTGCCTCGTTTTCCCACTCTTCGATTTCCTTTCCCCCAGGGCTCCGATGTCTAAAGGGGCTACAGAAAACAGCGCCGTTTCGTTTTGTGAATCAGAACTATTTATCCTTTCTATCCGGAATGGCCTCTGAAAGCTAGCGCAATTCAGCGCGCTGGACTGGAGCAGGGAAACACACATTCTTTTCATTAGAAATCGAAGAACCTTTAGAGCTAAGAAGAACATTTTCTAATAAACATGCGAAAATAGACTTCATGGAAACTGCGATGCTCACATCGGCATGCGCTGCATGTATATGTACCAACGAACAAGGCCAACGGAGTCTGAGATATATCTGTTGGCCTGGCTGTGCAATTCCGCGGTATGAGCGCCGCCTTCAATAAACTTGTGAGGGAGTAAGCCTCTCCTTTGTACGACCGATCAATTCTCTGTATCAATTTAAACGAAGCTAATAATTTGTCGCCATTCTCTGCTTGTTTGTAACCACTCATAACTGCGAGTCTGCTCAAAAAGATGCGCTCCACAGCTAGTACAGACGCCTTTGCGCCCTATAAGTGCCCCATTTTTATCTCTAATTTCAACGTGGTTCTCCTGATGCGATCCTGTCGTTGTACACGTGTCAAATTATTCAGGGAGTTTGCTTTTCCGCCAGCAGACTCTACGAACCATTTCACTTATTTCTTTTTACACGATATTGAACGGTCATTTTCCTCTAACACTGTTATCTGAGAAGGCTTGAAAATTTAGCCCTTTGAGCGTATAAATTTCCGCTGTTTTACTCGATTTCTTATAACTAGCCATAGAAGAGAAGACGTGCACGGAGCAGCTCAAGAATGGATATTTCGGAGGTCCGCAAAGGCTTGCCGTGTAAAGCAGTGTTCCTAACATGGCCCTCTTTCTCAGTACGTGCGCTCTGGCTATTTTCACCAAGTTCCGCTGATTTACCTGAAAACTTCGCTAGTTGTTTCCTATGTACTAGCAGGCCCTTACACCGCCTGAAAAAAAAAATGCGTATGTGCTATGCTTGCGGAGCAGCATATAGGATCAGAAACGAAGATGGCATGAAATGAGAATTTACTAAGTGTAAGTTCTATAAACAAATCGCTAAAAACGATGTAGAACAGGGAATGTTGCAGGAGCCAACTTTTTGACAAGTGGACTTGTCTTCGTCAGGACGACGAAGACAAGTCCTCTTGTCAAAAAGTTGGCTCCTCCAACATTCCCTGTTCTCAATCGTTTTTAGCGATCTGTTCATCGATTCAAGCCTTCATCTTCCCCTGAGCTTCTCTTCTAGTTTAAATGTAATTTCTGTAGTACAATGGTCTTAAATGCTTCAATTGCGCCATATTGTGCGGTTGCATTAAAATTCTACTGTTGCAGGATACTGGCTGGAATTTGCTATGGTGGGAACTGTAATGCGGCATTTTCTTTTGTCCTTTTTTCCTCACTTGTTGTGGATGAATTCCAGCCCTGATGAACTTCCGAACTATGCCACTTGATCAGTGCTGCGTCGAGTATTTCAGGCTATCATAATCAGCTCTGTGAACGCAAATGTGAAGTTTACTGCTTCTAACCGGTTCGCGAACCGGTCCAAAGCATTATTTCTTCGAACCGGACCGAAAGGATGCGCGTTAAACCCATTTTTTTTTTTCCTGGTTCGACAACGTACGAGAAAGATTGTTAGTTTTCGGGTGTCATGTTTTTTCGCATCCGGGAGGTAGAAATGCAGTGTTATTTTTCAGTGTGACAATCGGGGAGGAATCAGATTTCTTTTCTCGGGCCATATCGGAATTCATCTTTAACCAGTTGAATTTATAAATTTATATTTACAGTGCCGCGTGCATCTTGTGAAATAAAACATACGTCATTGACATTTCTTTTTAAGACAGCAGAATCACATTTATTTTGTTGTCCGGAGGCGGGGTAGATAGCGCGCATTCGTAGCAAGCTGTCCAACCGGAACAAAACCTACAGTTGAATTCGGAGAGAAATCGGGGTTTATCCTGCTTTTTTCTGAGATTGTCGGGGTGCAAGAATCTCGATTTTACCCGAAAAGGAAGAGCCACGGAATATATCTACTGCGAAGGTAGCGCAAGCATACGCTCTTTTTCTTTCCAAGCGACGTGCGAGCGACGCGCGATAGACATATCTGAAAGCGCTCTAAAGCGCAACATAGACGCGTCGGCTCTCGCCCATAAACGCGGATAGACACATCTGACGTAACACGTTGTATCTCCCTCACAATTACCAGGCAAAACGTTGCTCGTGATACCCGCTCACTCCCGTACTTGATTATCTTTTCTTCCCGAGGTTTTCAAAGGACTGCAGACACTGACGCACACGATACAAACTCCCTGGTGGCTCGAATGCGCGATGGGTAAGAGGCCCAAGAAAGTGTAGCCGGCCACCTGGGAGACAAAAGAGGCCCCGTCGACGACGGCGTGTTTAGGGCTGGCTCCTTTTTCAAAGGCTCCTCGCTGGCGCCGCGTCTTCTCCCGTCGTGTAGTTGCGTCGTCCTGGCGGACCCCATTGTTGGAGGCGCTCGCTGTTCGCGAGAGCGTCTCTCGGTTTCGCTCGTCGTCATTAATTAGCCTAACGAATCCACGCGCCTGGCTAATTAACCGCTGACAAGGGGCGAGATAGGGCTACACGGCCTCCCCGCCCTTCGCTTCCGAGCGCCGCTGAATGCCCTCTTCTCTGTCCAATCATTCGACGCGCGTCCGGCGAGTGGCTGTTGCTGGCGCAGGGCCTCGCGCGTGCAGTCCACTCTTGACGCGCTGAAGGAAAAGAACGCTACTGGTAGAAAGCGCGCGCTATGCACTGAAAACTGTTACGCGCTAATGTGAAAGCGTGGGGCAAAAGATTGGATACGAGAGCGAAAATGTCGACCCCATCGTTAAGTTTTACCGAGCATAAAAGGGAAGAAGTAAATGAAAGAAAAAAATGAAAAGCAAGGCTTTCCTATAAAACGTCCATGGGCTGCACTTATTTTGCTCGACGTCATTGTCCTCCCCCCCACCTCCCTTGTTTTTTTTTTTTTTCTTGGACGAACGAGTAATGCAAACATAAGAACAAAAGGGCAATAAAGGAGGTAAAGGAGCCGACAAGTGGAGGTTGTGGTTACCCGCTTTTAACCCGGACGCGCATACCATTCCGTTGGAAACCTCGACATCAAAGGCGACGTCGCAACAGAACTGTTAAAAAATACTGAAGTCTCGGCACGGTCGGAGTGGAGAGGAGCTTTCTGAGAACGCCTGCGCGCGTTCCATTCCGGCTGTGGTCCGGAATAACGGCTTCAGTGCCAAAAGATGACGCCGCACGCAATGATCCTTTTCTATGGTCTGTGCTCACTGATAAGGAAACAGTTTTATAACAACAAACTTTAGTTTGCCCCACCATGACTTCCTGTTCAGTTAGTTGGTGCATGCCTCAAGAAAAACCAACAAACGGAATACACCAAACAAAAGGCAGACGAAAGTAAAGATGGAAGGGAAGGAGCCCTTTCCTTTCGCCTGTATTTTTGATGCTGTATTTTGCCTCTTTGTTCCAGAAACCCTTTAGTTTGAAGTAGCGCTTGCCATGCCTTATTTGCAAAACGAATTACATCCTTCACAATTATGAACTGCCTGTATGACCACTTTCGCTGCATTATTTATTTTTATTTCATTTTTCACCATTCTGTAATGAACGTTGCTGTATGTACTCAAACCGGAAAGGTGCTGCTAACTCTTATGAAACCGCAGCCTTACAATGCGTATACAATTCTCGCTTACGATAACTGTCTACCTTCCGTTTCTCTTCCATTCTGTTACATCGTAATCTTTGCTCATTTATATCCACCTTATGTGAGTGTGTTTTTAAACACGGTAGTCTTTATTGGGCTACCTAACGCAAAAAGAACTTCTGTCTGTCTGTCTGTCTGTCTGTCTGTCTGTCTGTCTGTCTGTCTGTCTGTCTGTCTGTCTGTCTGGCACACGATTTAACCGCCCGGCCGATTCAAACGAGCTTTGAAAACCAACTGCAAAGCTAGCTCCGGTGGACGGGGCATACACGTCAACGTGATAAAACGCAAAGGAAACATCAGGCCTGTTTGAGGAAACGTTTATGAAAACATAACCGTGATCCGCAGCGTCCACTTGATTAAAAGGTCGCAGTTTCGCCGCAAGGACGAAGCAATGAATGCGATAGCCAGAAACTGTAATGCTATACGAAGTGAGGCTCGCAGATTCAGGAGCAGTATTAATTAAAATACCGCAACGCGAAGAGCGTGGAGGCAGCTTGAAATTTCTAGCGCGTCCCTCGAGCTCAAAGGAGGCCGCTAAATGAACAAACAGAAGATGAGCGCGAACTATCAGGTGCAGCACGCACGGAACGAACGCACAGATATACACCGAACGAGCGCGAATAAGTTTTCACAGTAGATACTCCCAGTTTGAACAGCGCTCCTGTTGCAAAGGCGGCCGAAGCAGCGAAGGAAACTAGCGTGCTTCAAGTGCCGAGCTGTGACACGCGATAGTTCGCGCTCATCTTCTGTTTGTTCGTTTAGCGGCATCCCTTGAGCTCGAGTGACATTCGTACGCTCCCGTAACATCAGCGCGGACATCACGCTGAAAGCTCGAAACGTCCCTCTTCTTCTCACCACGAGACAACCGGACAACCGCGCGAGCAGGCAGCGGAAGGGCAAGGTTCTCCCTGCGCAAATATGCGAAGAAGCGAGCGAGCTGGCCGATCACTTTTATGCGCCCGTTGCGCTCCTCGCGCCATCTCGCTAGTAATGAAGACACGCTTACAAGCGCCTGCCGTTTCTGAGTCCTGCCAGCGGTAAAGGGTGTGTATACATGGCTCGCCGTTAGCTCCCTGAAGGATCTGTTCTTTGTGGCGTAGTGGTTAGCGCCACGCGCTGCGGAGCGAGAGGTTGCTGGTTCGATTCCGCGCTTCGGAAGCATTTATCTGAACTATTTTTCTTTCCGACCTTTATATATATATATACATACTTATAATCAAAAGAAGAGGCGTGCAGGACACGGACACAAGGAGAGCAGTGAACAACACAACACGGCGTTCGTGTTGTTCACTGCTGTCCTTGTGTCCATGTCCTGCACGCCTCTTCTTTTGATTAGACTGTTACCAACTCGCTCAACTTTCTGTCCTTTTGAGCTACATACTTATACATATACGATGCATGACGGCGGCGGCGATGGGGACGGCAAAAACCGTCCGAGACTGTCCACATAATTGCTATCGCAATAAAATAGTCATTGGACTGGTTTGAGTGATTGAAAAATCAACGCGTTAGAAATTATGTCGAAGAGAAGCGCGAGCGAAACAACCAATCTCCCGTTCCTCTCTCCTGTCCTTTCTCGGCCTCTAGCCTTCGCGCGTGCTCGCCTCCGCGGAGAGACAGTTATTCTGCACTCATCACCCTTACTTCATATCTTTACAAATCACCTTCGTGTTGAGAAGGGACGGGCAGTATCCGTTCGGCAGCGCGGCTGGGAGGAAATTATAAGAAACGATTTACGAAAAGCGTAGACGTCTGCGCCGCCGCCGGTATTTTTGAATTGAATTCAGCAAACCTTCCATTGCATCCTTCAGGGGAAAAGTGAGAGTGGAGGAGAAGAGCATGATGAGCTGGCGGGGGCAGAAGAGAGCACGCTACGCATCAAGGTCGGCAGAACGCTTTCGTTTTGCGACGTCATTTGTAGCGAAACAAGCAGATATGCGGCCATTTTTTCTTTGTTTTCTTGTTTATTATCAACCTAGTTTCATTAGCTCTTGTTAGACTTCGGTTTTCTCCAGGTATTACTGTATATTCCATGTATAGTCTTGAAATATCTTTCTTCAACTTTGCCGATTAAGTGGCTTTGTGATCAGTCTTTATCGGCCTTTATTTTTCCGAAACGTTGCAACGAAGTACTATTACGTGTCATGTCATTCTTTGCCTTTGCTAACCACCCTATGTTTCTGTGCAATCTAGCTTTAACTAGTTCTATGATATGTTGTCAGATGTGAACATGCCCTTTCAGTAATAATTCCACATGGGATCAACAGTACAAACAAACAAACAAGTTTTGCTTGCCCGCCATGGTGATTTATAGCTTATGGTGCTCGGCTGCTGATCCGAGGGAGGCAGAGACTAGTTGCCGTGCATCGTTGAAACTTGCACGCAAATTAAACAGTATGCACGAAAAGAAATCCCCAAAAATGCAGAGATATCGATGCCTCACGAAAAGAACGAGTTATCTTCTATTGTTGCACCATCGTCGGGACATTCGTGCGAATTTTCTTTTCACGCGGTCCTTTGTTTTATTTGTGCTTGTGGGCTCTCGCGGTTTACTCAGCTAGTTTTCAGCAAGCGTTGCAGGCTAATATGGGTGTCATTTCATGCGCAATAAACAGTCGTTAGCAGCTGCCTGTCCTTGTCCGCTTCGTCCCTTCTTGTGTGTGCGTGCGTATCATTTGGTTCAACTTCAAACGACACTGGCCCTAACAGACGCCGATTCAGCTTGCAGAGTGACACAGGCTTCCGTTCTGGCTCAAGTGAGAGAATTAATGTTGAAGATAAGTTACAGTGTTCACATGAAAGGAAATTGCGCGCAGGTAAATGGCACACATACCTACAGACAGGAAACGAGCGGCGAGGTAAAGAAAGTCGGCAAGCGACAATTATTGAAAGGGTCAAGTGACAATGAGAAGTCGTATAAATAAAGTAAAAACAGGGGGGCAGAATCCCACATGCAGTGGGAATCAAGGAAATGCGAAGCACGCACCAAGGAACGTAAAATGGATCTGCATTGCTGCCTCGCTATACTGATTTTGGTACATGTGACGTTAACGAAACGGCCGCAAGAGCACCAAGACTGTGGCATGTAAACCAAGCCGCTCATGACACGCATGTTATGATTGTAATGTTATGACCTGTCATTTACGTTAGCCATGCAGTCGTGTTGTGCCATAACAATTTTGGTATACATCCTATTAACAAAACGCATGGCATGTAAACGATGCCGTTCATGACATGCAAGTCAGGATTGTCATGTTCTTAGAACGTGTCAGCCATGGTCGTCATACATTGTTGTCTCGCCATACCAATTTTGGTATATATCAAGTTAACGAAACGGCCGTAAGAGCACCGAGACCGTGGCACGTAAATCACGCCGCTCATGACATGCAAGTCATGATTTTCATGTTATAACTTGTCATTTATGTTCGCCATGGTCCTGTTGTTGCATACCAATTTTTGTATACACGCCATTAACGAAACGGCCAGGATAGCACAAAGTCGTAGGCGGTTATGTAGATAGATAGGCTGGAAGTCGCCAAAGTTCGCTAAGAAATGCTAAGAAACAGCGTCGCCGAATTGGACATGAAGAATAACAAGCCTGAATATCTAAAATAGTGATGCCAGGTTATACGTAGCGTTAGCTAAGGTTCAGTTGAATATTCTTAACTTTCCCGATTTTGTAGGATTAGTTTGATTATCATTCTTACTGCTGCTTCAATGACACACACGGTATACGCATTATGCGACGCATGTATATTAGGGGCGAAGCTCCTCTTAGTCTAACCTTGTCACGCGTCCGGCGTAAGGCGTAACCGGCAGTATCTCCCGAACAGTATAATAGATGGCGCTGTCCCATAGAGATGGGACATGAGGAAATGATTCCCAAACGAACAGCCACAGGATTAGATGGGGTTAGCATTACTGTAATAAATGAGCTCGGAAGAAACAGCAAAGAAGCCCTATTAAAAGCAATTGAAAAAAGCTTAAAGGGCAGGCGAATACCGGACAGTTGGCGTCAAAGTAGGATGAAGTTCATTTATAAGGGCAAGGGAGAGAAAAATAACATTCGCTCATATAGACCACTGACCATTACATCAGTACTCTACAGGTTGGCGATGCAGGCAATTAAATTGAAAATGCAGATATGGACAGAGCTTAATGGCACTTTTGGCGAACTCCAAAATGGATTTCGAGTCGACAGGAGATTAGATGATAACCTTTTTGCGCTTACACAGTGTATCGAAATAGCTGGAAAAGAGAACAGACCTTTACATTTGGCATTTTTGGATATGAAAGGTGCGTACGACAATGTGAATCAGAGTATTTTATGGGACATAATGAAAGAGGCTGGTATAGGGGATGACTGTATAGAGCTCTTAAAGGAAATATACATTGGACATACAGTATGTGTGGAATGGGAAGGTATGGCGAGTAATGGTAGAATGGAGGCCGTTGGGTAGGGATTGAGGTAGGGATGCCCGTTGTCCCCACTGTTATTCATGCTTTACATGAGGAGAGTGCAGAAAGCATTGGAGATGAGCAATATTGGTTTTAAGCTGTCGTACAGACAGGCAGGTATAGTGATAGAACAAAAGCTCCCCGGGTTGTTTTATGCAGACGATATTGTGCTATTCGCAGACAGTCGAACAGATTTGCAGGGTCTGGTTAATATATGTGGTCGGAAAAGTGAAGATTTAGGGCTAAAATTTAGTGTGACAAAATGCGGCTGGATGATATTCAATGACAGCAACGATCAGACCATATCAACACAGGGCGAGCAGATACCCAGAGTACGAGAGTACAAATACCTCGGGATATGGATAAATGATGGGAATAGATACATGGAAGTACAAGAAAAAGCTATGATAGTTAAAGGAAAGAGGAACTCCGCAATAATGAAGCATAGAGCACTGTGGGGTTACAACAGGTACGAGGTAATTCGAGGGGAGGAGGAGGAAGGGGAAAACAGAAAGGCAGGGAGGTTAACCAGAAGGGCGTCCGGTTGGCTACCCTACACTGGGGGAGTGGGAAGGGGGAATAGAAAGATGGGAGAGAGAGAAGGAAGGGGAATAATGAAAAAAACGTTGTCGGACAAGTCCAGCTGTCAAAGGCGCTCACGCAAACCAGTCGTCTTGAGAAAGCGTAAAAGTGCTTTTAGTGCCTTGTGGGCCGACGGGCGATGAGGGCGGTGTTCGAGTAGCATCTGTAAGGATAGTGGCCGATCGTCAAGGTGGTGTAGCGTCTCAGCAAGGATTTTCCTTTCCTCGAGGTTTGTGGAAAGGCGTAATGGTGCCAGCACTTACATTCGGAAACTCAGTGGTCTGCATGAGGTCAGAGGTACAATCAGGGCTGGGCGTGAATCAGAGGACGGCCGGACTTCTCGCACTGGGCCCCAGTTATTTCTTTGTTCGTTTTCTCCTTGATGTGGATTGAAGTCCCGTCAAGGAGATGATCGACGTCGATGAAGCAGGAGGCAGGTTGGAGGTAATGAACTTGAAGGTATATTGCAGCGAAATATTTACAGTCATATGTACATCTTGCCGAAGCACACTGATGATAACATAGACATCAACAGCGTCTTGCTCTTCTACTTAACTTTTTTTAAGTTAGAGCCTAGAACACTGTTCCTACACACAACGAACCTAGTCTCACTATTCGACCACCGAGTGGTTACGGACCAGACAGAAGTTGCATCGTACGGAGTCGTACTGATCGATCAGTTAAGTGATTACAGCCTAGACTGAAGGGAAACGAATCCCGTCCAGTCTTTAGTACCTTGCAGTAACAAAGAAAAAGGGGAGGTGGCCACTGTTGGTCCGCCTCAACCTTCTGTTATCCAATCTGTTTACCCTCAGATTAAGCCACTCCCTAGTGGGCTGTCTTTAATCTCGACAGCAGCGTCTTTGCAGTTTAAACAGGCATTTTGGCATTCTTTCCCATCATGGCTCTCCCTCTCCTTATCCCACGCTCTCAGAGATTCTCATAGTCGAAATATCGGTATCGTAGCAGCCCTGCGGCATTCGCGCCATCTCCCACGCTCATCCAGTCGAACCCCCGGTGACTGTCGTAAAGTGGGTTCCGGGAAACACTGCGTGACTTCGCCTTTCCCGCATTCGGACCGTGCATTGTTGCGACTCAACCCTTCATTCCAGTCAGCGCGCCGAAAGCGCATGCCGGTCGTTAAAGAATTGGTTGGGCCAAGCGCATTGTCAAAGCACGGTCGCGCAGCCGCAACCCCCGCCCCCCCCCCCCCCCCCCTCCCGAGCGACTGCGGAGAGCATGAGATGTTTGCCCGCCTCATCTTCCCACGCGTTGGCCGCTCTTCCTCAAGCCGGGCTCAGCGAAAGGGAAGGGTCTCGTACCAGGAACCCCTGGGGGCCAGCGTGGGAGACCAGCCGCTCAATGGAAGCCATTTGCTTTCCTTTGATAATTGCACAGTCACAGACCATGCAGAGAGAGAGCCGAGAAAGAAGCTTTGTATAGCGTACGGTGCTACGCCGTCCCTTCTGTGCGATCGCCTTATGAGCGGCAACATAACACGTCCCCCTTAAAGAGTACGCTGGGCTGTTCTACGCTCAGTGGTACGATAAATCACTGCCGCGATTAGGTCACTGGACTTTCTAACCATACAACAGTATACACAAGCATCAAACACAATTGCGAGACAACACGACAGGAGAATACAAGAAACGAAAACAAATACATGCTAAACGATCAAGCACACCATTGCTGCTTCAAGCAGTAAGATCACTAGTGTCTGTTTCTTGGATTGTCACTCACACAGTCCACAATATACAGCAGCGAGTGGGCAGGAACATTCACGCCCCCCCCCCCCCCCCCCCCAGTTGGCATGGAACTGTTATTCTGATGGCTTCCATAAACTATTCTGGAGCCTCGATAACGCATCCGCATTCCCGTTACATATACCCTTTCGATGTTATACCGAGACATGATATCGCTATAAAGCCAGCACCCATCTTGTCAATTTCGCCCCGTGCGGAGTAGAAGTTGTAAGGTACGACAGCGGATTGTGGTCGGAAGCGACGTTTACTATGGCACCGAAAAGCCAGTAGTCAAACTTCTTTAAGGCCCATATTGTTGCGAACGCTTCCCTCTCAATTGTCGACCAACGCATCTGGGTCGGTGAGAAGCGGTGGCTTGCAAAGGCGATAGGCTTCTCTTCTCCTTCAGCTGACATTTGTGCCAAACATGCTCCCGCCGCCGTAGCTGAGGCGTCTGTGAAAAGCCAGTAGGGCTGAGATGGCTCTGGGGTGTTTAGCGCCACGGCCTCGCACAAAGATTGTTTGAGCATCTCAAATGCTGTCTGAGCTTCCTCCGGCCAGGGTATCTTATTAGGTACCGCTTTCTTTGTTAACAGCGTGAGCGGGCCCGTCACCTCTGCATATCCTCGGACGTACTCGCGATAGTAACCGCACAGTCCTAACAGGCTGCGTAGTTCCTTTATGGTGCGCGGTGGTATCAGGTTCTTAATCGCTGCTATTTTTTTAGGGTCTGGTGCGTGTGTCCCTGAACCGACAATATGCCCCAGGTAATGTATATGGGATCGCGCAATCTGACACTTCTCCGGACTGGCTTTCAGTCCCGCCTTCTCTAAGACCTTAAAGGGCCCCTAAACAACCCCGAGGTGTAAAATTTGTTTTAAAGATATAACTGCGCTCCTGTGCGGTGTGAACATGCTCCTGCAAGAATTTTGCGAATAGGTGCAATAATAAAGAAGTTACACGGGTTTAAGTGACCGCTTGCGCCGGTTTCGTTTTCTCGGTCGGCCTCCCCACCCTTCTCTGCTGAGGAGAGGGTAGGGGCGGCGCGCCGTCGAGACTCCGCCCACTTTTGACACGTGACCTGACGTGATCATTTGACGTCATTGACGCTTGCGCTGCGGAACCGGTTGCTCCCGTTCTAGAAACGTTGGGTTGCTCCTGCGCTCACGCCGGTGGGATGGCCAGGGGATCTGACAATAGACGTTTCGACCAATCAACGAGATACGACTACGCAAAGTTGTTCGCGGTGCTAGATGACGACACCTAGGATGCGAGCGCGACTGGTCAGTCGCCGGAAAGAAGCGCGCGAATTGTTTTTTGAAATACGGCGTCTGTGTGGCGCGCCGCGCTGTCATATTCACAGAATGTGATCGCCGCAACCTTCTCTATGATTAAGTTAGCTTGTTTGGGCGGCTTTGAAAAAAAGTAGGAGCCTGTTTAGTGGCCCTTTAAGAATAATGTCGAGATGCTTTAAGTGCTCCTCCCAAGTGCTAGAAAAAATAGCAATATCATCAAGGTATGCCGTGGCATACATTTGATATTGCGACAAGAGTTTATTCACCATTCTTTGAAAGGTTGCCGCTGAATTTTTTAGCCCGAAAGGCATCACTTTCCATGCGTACTGACCCTCGTGCGTTACAAACGCGGTGAATTTCTAACTCTTCTCTTCCATCGGTACCTGCCAGTACCCGCGCTCTCAGAGATTCTCATAGTCGAAATATCGGTATCGTAGCAGCCCTGCGGCATTCGCGCCATCTCCCACGCTCATCCAGCCGAACCCCCGGTGACTGTCGTAAAGTGGGTTCCGGGAAACACTGCGTGACTTCGCCTTTCCCGCATTCGGACCGTGCATTGTTGCGACTCAACCCTTCATTCCAGTCCGCGCGCCGAAAGCGCATGCCGGTCGTTAAAGAATTGGTTGGGCCAAGCGCATTGTCGCCTCGAGCGACGGCACACTTCTCATGCATTCTCCTCCTACGCGTCCGAGCCGCTCTTCCCCGAACTGGCCACTGAGAAGACAAGCACGGTCGCGCAGCCGCAACCCCCCCCCCCCCCCGAGCGACTGCGGAGAGCATGAGATGTTTGCCCGCCTCATCTTCCCACGCGTTGGCCGCTCTTCCTCAAGCCGGGCTCAGCGAAAGGGAAGGGTCTCGTACCAGGAACCCCTGGGGGCCAGCGTGGGAGACCAGCCGCTCAATGGAAGCCGTTTGCTTTCCTTTGATAATTGCACAGTCACAGACCATGCAGAGAGAGAGCCGAGAAAGAAGCTTTGTATAGCGTACGGTGCTACGCCGTCCCTTCTGTGCGATCGCCTTATGAGCGGCAACATAACAGCGCCCATGGGAAGACCACAAATGAGGCTGTTAAGGGGGATATGGGATGGTCTGACTTTGAGGGAAGGGAAGCTCAGAGTAAAATTAGGTACGAACAGAGATTAAGGAATATGGAAGAAAGTAGATGGGCAGCGAAAGTATTCAGGTATTTGTATAGGAAGAACGTTGATTCACAATGGAGGAAGAGAACTAGGAGGCTTACCAGTAAGTATACATCCAGTAACGAAACAGGTGGGACGAAAAAGAGCGTTAAGAGCATGGTCAGAGTGGCGGAGAACTCGGATTGGATTGCAAGAATGGAAAAGAAACCGGCATTGAACAACTACCGAAAAGGGAAAGACGAAATCAAGAGAGAAAAATTTTACGATAATTCAAAGGGAAGCGCTTTACTGTTTGAGGCAAGGTCCGGTTGCCTGAGAACCCGAAGTTACAGAGCGAAATTCAATAAAGAAGGGGACACATGTACGTGCTGTGGAAAAGCTAGGGAAACGACAGATCATATTTTGATTGAATGTACAGATGTCCACCCAGGTTTAGCTGTGGCCACTACCCTACAGGAGGCCATGGGTTTCAGGAGTAACAGGGGAAAGCTGAACATGCCGGCGATAGAGATAAGTAAAAGGCCCTTAGAGCATTGGTGACGCAAAAGCATGGAGCAAACAAAAGCGCAAGGTAGTTCGGGTAATATTGTTACGTCACAGCGGAACGATAATAGATAAAATAAATAGACGAGGAGAAAAATTAGTTGTGAAAATATGTGTGATTCGGGAAAAGAAATGTTTGTAGAGGAAACAGAAACAAAGCTAGAGCTTGGTTGCCCGGCTACCACCCCGTTATAAAGGGGACGCTCCTAATATCCATCCATTGTTACGTCCGGGGCTTCGGAGACGGAGCGGCGCCAGCAGAAACTCGTCAACGCAGGTGTCGCTATTGAAAAACGAGTCGGAACGAGCCGAGTGCCGGTAACGATTTGCTCGTTACCTCCGGCCGGGGGGGGGGGGTGGCGAATGACCACCGGAAGGCGTCCAGATGCGCCATCGTATGGTCCGGCTGCGTATGTGTCACCAGTAACGGCGCTGCCAAGCGCGCGCGCCATTGGCAGCGCCGTTACTATATCGCCGCGCAGTATAGCAGAAGCGAGGTAGAGAGGACGAGTGAAGTAGGCCATAGTGGGACACGTACAGCTACCGCCGACGTCGCCCTGTTTCCCGGCGCTCTCGCCGAACGCGCCCGTGCGCCCTCAGTGACGTCGTTCATCCAATCGCAGCCGTGCCACAGAGTCCGCGCGGCAGTTTCAACTTACTACTTCCACATGGGTAGGCGACGGACCATATGCGAACTCCCTAACAGCACACAGCTTTCGAAGAACAGTACCGACAGCAGACCCGTGAGAGAATTCATGTTCGCTCGGTGGATGGTATACAGTCAGGGCACAAGAACAGGCCCGTGCGCAAGCAGCAACAGCGTAGCGAGGATCCGACAGCCTTCCAAGCCGTGTCAAATCGCGATGCGGAACGCAAGCACCAATGGCGAGCGTATGCTGCTAAACACGACGCCGAGCTAACTCGAGATATCTAACTCGAGTGATTGAAAATCAACGTCTGCTATTTATATACGGGACATTACGGCGAAAGTTCCAAGACGCAGCAGCGTTTTATTATGTGAAAACCGAGCTGGCTGGCTGAGGGGAAAGAGCGACAAAGCGGGATAAACGTTTGCATGTGACTAATGCACGTGTGTGTTTGTGTTTTGTGTTTGCGTCAAAATATAGTCACGTAGACATGACGATGAAGGACGCAAATGAATTCCGTTAAATTCCAAACTCTTTTATTGGGCGAAACTGTGCCCAGCGAAGAAGTAGCTCTTACTCTACAACAGCAGCAAATTGTGGATACAAGAGCGTGGATACAAGTGGGTCGTTATTCGGAACTGATCAGTGATGAAATGTTTTGATTTGATTTGTGGGGTTCATCGTCCCAAAACCAGCTCTGATTATGAGAGACGCCGTAGTGGACGTCTCTGGAAATTTCGACCACCTGGGTGATGAAATGTATTGGCTTTCATCGTCACAATAAATGGCAGATCTATCAGCGGTGCTCGTGGATAATATGAAGGATACTCAAACATACATGTGCCGGCATGCGAAGTTTCTAGAAAGGCCCGAATAATTCCAGAAGGAGCACGAAAGGTAAGCGCGGCCTGCGCCGAGCGATAACGAAAAGTCGAAGAGGCGCTCCCCGCAAAACAAGCGAAAACAAGTGCACGTGTCAGTAGTCACCCACGAAGACCTGTCGAAGTCCTTGATCTTGCATGGGTGACGCCATGGCATCTTAGAGGTAGCGCGCTCGAGTCATGGCTACGGTGGCTGCGCTTCGATGGAGGCGAAATGCATAAAACGCCCGTACACATAGATTCAGGTATGCGGGTGGTCAAAATTACCCAGTAGCCTTCCACTACGGGCCGCACCTCGTAATCACATCACGATGTTGGCATGAAACATGATCAACTATTATTATTATTATTATTATTATTATTATTATTATTATTATTATTATTATTATATTCGTAGGGTCCGGCTTTCAAAC
This sequence comes from Hyalomma asiaticum, assembly GCA_013339685.2. Taxonomy (NCBI): domain Eukaryota; kingdom Metazoa; phylum Arthropoda; class Arachnida; order Ixodida; family Ixodidae; genus Hyalomma; species Hyalomma asiaticum. The sequence goes on along the minus strand of CM023491.1, from coordinate 73,480,851 downwards.
CAGCTGCTGAAGTAGAAACAGGTGTTAAGAGAATTGGGTTTGGATAGCTTACATATGAGGATGTTACAGATACATGTACTTTTATGGACAAAGAAAGGCAGGAAATAAGATACCAGGACGCTTGACAAAAAAAGCAATATCGGAACGGTGGTCAGTGACTATAAATAGGGCCTTAATGTGCGTTAACAGGTCACATGTGTATGATGGTCTGCATTTTGTTGTTATTGGCTACTGACAGGGCTAATTTGAGAACATTATTGCCACCTGGGGGAAGGGGTGGAAGCAACCATTCAGGATAAATGAAGAGGGTAGGATGATGATGATGATGGTTTTGTTTAGGAAAGGACGCTAATTTCTGCAGCCCATGTAGGGGAAAGGGAGTGAAAGAGATAGAGAGGAGAGAAAGGCAGTAGTGGAGGGCTCCGGAAATTTACACCACCTGGGGTTCTTTAACGAGCACTGACAACGCACAGTACACGGGCCTCTGGCATTTTCGCCTCCATCGAAAATGCGACAGACACGGCCGGGATCGAACTTGCGTTTTTTAGGAGGCAAGCACTGCTATGCGCATTACCAAGTGTAGGAGAGCAAGGTAGTACTCCTGTGATTGCGTCCGCCCTTGCTGTGTCGAAGGCCCAATAAATAAATAAAAATGAAGAATAAAAACAAACAAACAACAGAAACCAAAGGAGGAGGTGGAGGGAAACTTTGTTCGAAAGGCACTAAAAACAAACCAAGGGCGCGATAAATGACGTCACCTTCAATTCCCCGCGAGAGATTTCGGTGAGTGAAGCCTTTTGTATTAATTTCCGCGACGGAAGAAGCCTGGAGACAAGACGTCAGGGTGCGGCAGACGACCAGCTTGCGCCGCGTGGTGCAAACCGGAAGTGGCGTCCAGGAAGCAGGAAACAGGAAAGAGACGGGAGACAGCTGATTTGCATGTGATTCCCCTCCGGGAAGTCTCCAGCACCCTTCGGGCGGAAGGGAAGCGATCGTGCACAATAAAGAAAACGCACGCTTCTGGGGTGTTGCGAGCCTCGCGCATGACTACTGACATGGCGCACTGCGAGGCTGCTCAGTGGACATGGTGTGTCGGCGTTAAAGTGGGGTTGAAGTAAAGTAGTAGGAGCTAGTGTGATTACTTGTTGGCTCCCTCTGGAGCGTCAGTGAATGGACGGAGCTTGGCTCTTTTAGAAGCGAAACTTGTGTCGGCGGAGAAACAATCATCGTCGTGTGAGGGGTGTGCGCGAAACTTCTCTCTTCTCTTTCGCTTCGTGTATTCAAGCGCAGGGGGCGCACCCGTAATGTCTGCACTCTCACCTAACAAAAAATATGTGCAGATATCTGATTCACATGAACGCATTGGATTTTGTACTAAATAAAGAACGAAGAAATAAACCAAAGCAATGTACCAAGCAAGGACAGAAGGAGCCACAGAAATAAAGAAACGAAAGAACAGAAGTAACAAAAAGAAAAAAAGGGAAAGGAACACAGGAAGTAATACAGCAAGCAATAACAGGGGAAAGAAGAAACAAGAGACACACGATGACGATATATCTCTTCTCTTGTGTAGATCTATCAGCGCTCAAAACTATATATATATTTATATACTTACTCCGCAGGTGCAATATTACAATTAAGAGAGTTCAATAACTGCCGCTATATATATATATATATATATATATATATATATATATATATATATATATATATATATATATATATGTGTGTGTGTGTGTGTGTGTGTGTGTGTGTGTGTGTGTGTGTGTGTGCAAGGTATACCTACAGTGCGCGACGAAGCGAATCTTTATGGGGGGGGGGGGGGAGGAGGGGGTGTTCAAATCGGACAAGCTTCGTGGGCGCTCCTATTTCCGGTAGGGGAGGACGCGAATTTTCTGCGAAGGGAAGCTTAATAAAGGACGAGCAAATTTTCAGTACCTACGTCCTGGGCCAAGCATACCTAACTTGGAGTGCATTGGATTTTACGCAGCAAGATAACGGAGATGCAATATTGCTGCTTGCCTAAGCTTTTCCGCTTAATGTGTTCTTAAAGAGTTCCGAAACACACCCATGGCTCTGTGAAAAAGCACATTCTACGGAAAGCGTACTGCGTAATGAACACTTCCGCCAAATTCTGTACTCATTCCCGAGGCGCAGCATTCTCAAGCGGAGCACAACGCTGCCACTTGCTCAACATTCTTCTTCGCAAAAAGAGAAACGCGAGCGGCTCCTAATCGAAGCGCTCGCTCGCTTTTCTTTGTCTCGTGAGCGCCTAGGCAAATTAGTTGCTCGAAGCATGCTAAAATGTATTGGTTAATGCGGAACCCTCGAAGACGTCATTGCAAGGTGTCCTTGAACTGCCTCGGCGTTGACAAGAAGGGTGCAAAATTCATCATACGAAAGGGAAAATTAGCATTCATCTGTTTTGTAGCACAAGGCTACAAGGAAATCCATACGGACTTCTCAGACATGAAAGCTTTCTACTTGCCGAGAAATTCGTCCTGGTCCGGTGTTCGAACCTGGGACCAACGCCTGCCCAGGGCTCTCGCTCAGCCAATTTAGCTAACCAGTAGGCTAGCGACTGACAGCGCGAGGGCGAATCCATCAACAACTCGAAGCTCATGGGCTTCATTATATGGCAAATCAGTTTTGCGGAAACATCCAAGGTAGAGTAAAAAAAAAAAAAAAAGAGTGACCCTAATTTCAAGGGGCATTGACACCAAAATTTCGCTGCTAAGATAGCCTGCGGGATCGATTTTCGTGGACATACAGATGTCATCTACCAAATCTCAATGGCGAACACAGCTCCGAAGGTAATTTAAATGAATATTGAAGTTCACATGCGCAATCGAGCGCTAGACGCCGTACATCGCGACATCGACAACAGCAAAGGTGACCTGTAGGGGACCCCCAACTTCCGGGACGTCACCACGGCAGCCGAGCTCCGACAGTGCAGCTAGCAATGATGACGTCATAGCCGCCATTGCTTATTCGCTGCGACTGTGTTAGTAGACTGCCGGCGACGCCAGACCTCAAGAAAATAGTTGCCGCCCAACAACGATAACAGCAACAGCGACAACAACGCGCAGGACGTGCGACAGGCGAAAGAAAACGAGCACGCGGCGGTTGTCGTGCAGAAGTGCGTCACAGTTATGTGTGCTCACGTGGTCGAACTCGTTTACTCCATTACGAGTGCTAGATGGCGCCAGTTGCACCGGGCCGCCTTGTTTTTTGAGCTCTCCCAAACCAAAACTGAAACTATTGGGTAATAAACAGGCCGTAAATAATTATCTGACGCGCGCTGGAGCAAATGATGTGCCGTGTTATGGCTAACAGGTCCCGAGCTACGTATTGCAGCGAAAAAACAGTAGACGAAAATTTTCGTGTCAGTGCCCCTTTAAGGTCGGGCGGACCCATGCCGCCCATTTCCCACAAGGGTGGGTGACCTCCCAAGCGTACAGTATACCTTCCAACTGCCGAGCACTAGGCGGGGAAGCGCGCTTGTCCCTATTTTACCGGTAGGCACCCCGCGGCAGTGGCGGATGCCTCCCTGCCTACCACAGCAACTATTTCACCAAGGCCGTGCCCAGGGAACCTCCCACGTCCTCATGTGGCCACCCTTCGAGATAAGTACACGAAAACCGAGCGCCAGGTGTGTACTCCTCTCCCCGTTTTTTAAACCGGTGGGTGTCTGGCCGGCACTGGGATATGAACCCGGTACCTCCCGCACCGGAAACGGACGCTCTACCATTGCGCCAGCCGGCTCCTCTTCAGAAGAAGCCTCGCGCGCCCGTAAGGGTTGCCAGGGAGACGACGACGCGTCGCGCCCAGTACCATTGTTGTCGGCGTCTGTACATGTAGGAAAAGAGCGACTTCGGAGATGAAAAAATCCTGTTTTAATAATTTCTACTCTCTGTAGAAAGTACTGCACGCTGGGGCGCTTCGAAAGGTGTGATTTCTATTAAGCCAATGAAATGGAGAGCGATGAAGCACGGTATAGACAGTCCCCTTAAGAAGAAAAACTCCAAGAACTAATTTTGCTGGTCAGGTGTAACGGGTTATTTTAAAGACGATAGTCTTTCTTGGGATACTTCAAAGCAGAAATTTTGGTCTGTCTGTGTCTGTGTGTGTGTGTGTGTCTGTCCTGCTGCGAAAGGTGAACCCCTTCCTCAACGACCACCCAGCTTGAACTGGTGGCTACCTTCATACTTCTGAACACAGTCGTCCAAAAAGCAAATATTACGCATATCTGAGGCGCGAGATCAATACGTATGTATTGGATGGTGTGTTCCCTTAGTAGAAAATACATAGATGCGTAATTCTAAAGACCCTAGTGCTTGTTAGGATGCGCAAAAGCGGACGTTTCCTGTACTAGGCAAGCTTCTTGCGGTTCCCGTAACCATGGCCAGATGGCGCCCTTATCTCGCGCTCGTGCCGAACGGAAGGCAGGGAACGGCCGCCCGCCACTCCGGCCGGTCCCTTTCTCTCCTCGCGTCTCTTCGTTTTCCCTCTCGCTTGCGCAACTCCTCGGGGGGAATAGAAACACGCGAAACGGGACTCATGTAGTACGGCCGGTAGAAGGCTATCGTCTTTTGACGGCATTTGCAGAGAAGCACGGAGATACGCGGCCAATTTTTTTTGAGTATGAATATATTGGTGGACATGTCCCGGCATTTTCAGTGCGGAAACATTTTATTCACCAAAATTACTCGTAAATTAAATGAACGGAGTACTGCAGACAATACGCTGTCAAATATTTTGTCGACATCAGCCCGCTTATTCACAAAGCAAGCTATAGTACCACCGACTGCGCTCCCGATGGTATAATTATCAATGGTAATATCAATATTTTATCGATAGTAATACTATCGATTGCCCTATTATAGTACTATCTATAATTTAACAGTGTTTTGTCGATAGTACTTTCGATAGTTCACCGATAGCTTATACACTATCGACGGTTTAAAGAACTATCGATACTGTCAACAGACATTTTACCGATAATTTTGCATCCCTACTGTAGAGATCAGCGGCAACTCGTCACCGCACAGAGATCCTAGCCAAATGTACACAAGCGAACGTTCTCGAACGACTTCCTTGCCTGCGGAGACACTGCATTGCATGCGCCAGAGCCTTGCGCAAGCCTTTCATAAACGAGGAGCGTCTGCAAACGGTGGAACCTTGCAAGCAAAACCGAAGAGGTCGCCAAGCGGATCGTTTTGTGAACACACAGTACACTGTATCGAAAGGCGTTATCATTTGCTTGTCGACGGCCCTCTTTGCGTTCCTGGAGCAGAGCACGTCGCAATAAAACTGGCCACACAAGACAAATTTTGCAGCGGCCGTATAGTTGTACTTCGCCCAACAACGCGCCGGCAGGACGCCGCCACGTCACGCCCTTGGTCTGCGCTGCGATCGGCGCGCTGTGACTACCGCCTCCTCTGTTTTGTCGATTGTGGTTCGGCTAAGGGAAGGAGGCTAGTTTCTGCAGCGTCATTCATCTCTGCAGCTAATTTCGTTGAGGTTTCGAATTCCGGAGGGTGGCACTTCATTTTTAAATGTGTATTCATTTTTTCAGATATCCACTTCCGTGACGGAAGTACGTCAGCGATTTCTTGGTGGACCATGGCATAAAACACTTTCGTGTTAAAATGTTGAGCAACTGCCGGAACCATCACGCGAAACACCTGGCACCAGTCTTGTTACTTTAGCGTGTAAGTTCTTCGGTTTGCATAATGGGAAAGGTGCGCAAACACGGACATAAGAGCAGTAGACAGGACGTGTTTGCCCTCTCCTCTCTACTCCTCAGCACAATCTTCGTGCTCTCTGCTTCTCTTGTGACCATGTTTGCAAGCTTTTTTTTTTTTTGCATAATTGACCCTTACTAAGAAGCTCAGTTACCTCTCGCTATTTTCTTCGGGCTTGTATTGACAGGTGCGGTTATTTTCGTTTGTTGAGGAGAACGCCGTTATTAATATCCTGTGACACCACGCGCGCTTCTTTTGATTGTTTGCGGGGAGTGCCGTCATCACTTCCTGTTACGCCCAGCGCAGGCCACGTTTATCTTGCATGTCACTTCGTGAACCGTGTCGAATATTCTTGAAATCTTGCATGCCTGACGCGCACATTTGAGCGAGTTCTGGAATTCCAGAGATAATGCGAGAACGCGTTATGACGCGTTTATAAAAGCCGGCGCATCACGCCGCTTGTCAGTTTTTCCGTCGACCGACGACTGCTCATAGCGCTATTACTGTGCATTGTCATTGGCTTTGTTTTGCTGAGCACAAGTTCTCCTAATAAACAGTTCACCTGACATCGTCTTGAGTGCTGCGTGCATCACGACCGCGTGACAGTATAATAGTCCGGCGTGTTTGAGGAAATTGAACAACATTTTCGTGTCGCAGTTGTTTAATTTATCGTGGCGATATTTTAGACGAAAATGCTGTATCGCATGGTCATCACCGATGGTTGGTTAGTAAGACCGGAGTCCCATTTATTGTACAGAGGGATAAACAAGCTAGAAGCAAATTCCAATGCCAGGCGCGAGATAGCATTTGTATATTATGACTGGAACAGTGCGGTGGGCCTCACACGGAGAAAGCTTCGTACCACCACCAGTCAACCGTTTCCACTTCTTGGATATCGGGCACAGAATGGCAAGCAGGTTCCATTAGGCAAAATGCATGTATAACTTTTGACATATCGCTGTAGTAAAAGACATGTGTAGGCTAAGCTTTCTTTTACAGGCACGGCGTTGAGTGTCCTTGTTGGAGTTTAAAAAGAAAATAGCCGGTTCAGGTTATATATAGCGTCGGAGTGCTCAAGATTTGCTTTCGAAGTGATCCGTGGTACTCTGCAGTCAAGGACTTCCGAAAAAGCATAAGCTCGAAATGGTCCAATAGATGACGCTAACGTAAGAAAAAGCAAAGCCAACCAAACTCCGCCAAACCTAAGAGCAAAATTCAAACAGCATGCGGCCAGAACTCAGCGAAAACGGGATGAGTGTGGCTCGGCATGCACTTGAGAGTACACGCAAAACTCCGGCGAAAGTTTCTTCCGAGCGACGCCGAGAGAGCCATCGGCAGCGGGTCACGTAATCCCGTGGCCCTGAATCCAATTTCGCGCTATCGCGCGATGTGGAAGCCACTTTCTCTCGCGCCGAAGGGAGCGCGCGCCGCCTCAGGTCTCCGAGCAGCGGCTATGGACCGATGATAACCCCGGTCGAAGCTGTGCAGTGATGGCGAAAAAAAAAAGAAGAAGAAAACCAGCCGAGAAGAAGGGTAAAAGATGGTTGGATTCTCTCAGGAAGACGACAGCGATATATCTCAGGCGGTGAGAAGCCATCTGGGAGAATAGAGTACTCGTCCGCGAAGTGAGAATCCCTCGCGAAGGCGAGTGTCGTATAGCAAGATGCTGACAGAGCGGTTGTTTTTACTTTTGAGCATACACGATGGCTTCATCATGCAGCGCTGGTGACTACGGTGGAACAATACTACCTTGCCAGGTAGATCTGCATTGAGCGAAGTCACTTCAGTTTCTCTGTCGACCCGATGTCGTATATTGAGCGCGCAACCAACTACGCAAGATCGTTATGTCGGGGCTTGTTGGTTGAACATCACGATATTGGCAATGCAGAGCGCACAATCTCGAAAACGATAATACAATTAAACACATCATTCGACCAATTTGCGCGTGCATTTATACTAGCGATAGTAGAAAGCGTGATTACATGACGAGTTTATGTCAACGACCTTTAATCTCCATTGAAAAAAAAAAGAAAAGAGTGACCTTAAGTAAAGGTCGGGCGGTACCTTGCCGCCTATTTCCCACAAGGGTGGGTGATCTCCCAAGCGTACAGTATACCTTCAAACTGCCGAGCACCACGCGGGGAAGCGCGCTTGTCCCTATTTTGCCGGTAGGCATCCCGCGGCAGTGGCGGATGCCTCCCAGCCTACCACAGCAACTATTTCACCAAGGCCGTGCCCAGGGGACCTCCCACGTCCTTATGGGGCCACCTTTCGAGAAAACCGAGCGCCAGGTGTGTACTCCTCTAACCGCTTTTAAGCCGGCGGGCGTCCGGCCGGCACTGGGATATGAACCCGGTGCCTACCGCATCAGAAGCAGGACGCTCTACCATTGCGCCACCGGTGCCGGTCACAACAGCCCCTCTTCCTCACGTGGAAGTAGCAGCTGTTGATACAAAATTCATATACCAAGCGCATACTGCGGGTCAAGGACTTGTTGCTGTGTTCTACAAGGTAAATATCTGTCAAAAATGTGTGTATTAGTGTCCCGCACGGGTGGCGCGTAGCTTTGCTAACTTATTGGCAGCTGTAAAAACAGCGTTAAACTAGCGCCTATACTTCTTCCATATCTTCTGCGATAAGAATGGATGTGTGGAACACTACGACTCATTTATTGTTAGTATTGCTTTTTGTATCTTCTCTAGCTATTAACAGACCCGAGGAAATGATGGACGTTTTCAAGCCTTCAATGGCAGTGGCGGGTTCTATATTTCATCACAGGGGAAACATCAGCCACAATGCCTCCACCGTGTACACTACAATATCCGTGGTTATTCTAGAGGACATTCGGTCGTAATAGTTTTAAAAAGGAAGCCCAAAGGTAAGAACTGTGGGAGGCCCGCTATAAGAACAGAACGCTAGAAGTTTAGTAAGCACGGAGATCGATCAACTGTACAAAAAGAAAAGGAATGAAAAGGTGATTTATGAACATAAAAGAAAGACGGCGTCATAACTGAATGATACATTAATTAATGCGAAGACACCAAGTTCATTTTTAAAGGTAACCTAAAAAGACTCAGCGGTGACATTTTAAAACGTGACTTACGGTGTTTCAAACAGAAATTCCACTGAGACAGACAGTTCACCGTAATCTGTAGCAACTTTTGGTAGGAGAATATTCTATGAGAGAGTATACCTGGTTGGATATTTATTATGATGGGTTGTGGTATTGAAAACGCTTGATGGACACGTTTTCAATAGGTGGCCTTTTATTTTTATTTTTACTCACGTGTGTAAACCATGCCGCGAAACATCGCCCGGCCCTCACTATCACCTTGACACGACCAGGTCCAGCATAGACCCAGGACGAAAGTCCGCCTCCCTTTCTTTTTCCTTTTGAATCGAAGCTTCGTTGCTTTGGTTGCACCGTTGTGGTCGGCACGAAAGAACTCAAGGCACGCGGTATAAAAATATGCAGTCCTGTGGCGGATTCGAACCAACCAATCGAATTCGAACCACCGGATTCGAACCACGGCGCGAGCGGTACCATCCAGATGGCGCTCACCCCGTCGCGTTCCACTCTCAAAGTGGAAGCTTAAGCTTCATCCAACATCTTTTTATCAACTTTACATGTTTTACATATGAAAGGATGTGCTGCTGAGCTCTTTCCATTGTTTATCGCATACTTGATGACTTCCGCTTCTCCGTTGCCGTTCTGAACTCGCATTAGCTGTGTGATTTCAGATGCACCTTTTCTAGTCTACCATGAACATACGACACAGGCAAGAGACGTAAAACAATAATATGAACGCTGACAAGTGATAGTTTATTCAGGAAGAAGAGGTTTTTCGTGAATAAACGATGAGTCGAGGACCAGTTCAGGATATACAATTTGTTCGCTGAATAAACGATGGCTTGTTAGTCCGATCTCGTGAGGCCATTTCTTTGTGTGTCTTCTCTGAACTGGGTTCCAGAGCGTGCTAGCGAAATGAATCCGCTCCACCAGGTCAGGATGCATAATACATGCTTGCGCTAATGCCGAGTCTGCGATGTGCGATTCAGTGAAAATTTAATTGTGACCCACATAGCGCGCCTAACGCAATAGATAAAGCATTTATATTAACGCACGTAGTTCTGGCTTTCCCTAGGGCGACTTTGCCGTGGTCATCACAGCTGCGTTTTCGGCGCTGACCGCGCTTGATTGTATACAAGCAGATTCGCGAATGTTGCCGACTGTTGCGCTATAATATTGCAGCACGTAGCTTGTGGTCAAGTGCTGTGCGGATACTAGGCGAACATCGGCGACTAACGCTGGAATGTACTAAGACACATTCAATACAGCCTAACGCGTTTCGTTGCTGATGAGATCGACGACCAAGCTATTTTGCTGTGCACGGGTTCTCCCGATAAAGAGTTCGACCTTTACATTGACCGTGCAACGCATTTTGAACTAGATAACAAGACGGTGCCTATCAGTGGCCCTGTGAACATGTCATCTAAGTATTATTTCATTGAATGCGCCACGGAATTCGCAATTTGGCTCCAAACACGGCTGGAAAGCGCCCGCTCTTCTTTCAACGAAGGACGACATCGGAGGCACCGACTCTGAGGAAAAAATAGCATTGGATGATTTAATGATCGCTGAAGGATAACGAGATAATCCTTATTTGTTCATTGTGCATTGAAGAAATGAAGAAAATGCGAGTATCTCTCTTAAAAAGCATCGAAAAAAGACAAGCGACGTAATCGGTTGAAAGGAAAGCGGGCGCTTTCCAGCCGTGCTTGAAACAAAATTGCGAATACAATGGTGAGTGTAGTGCACTGATATTTGGCTCGCATGTGTACCGGAGCATCTACGACTGATCGGTAGCGTTTTCTGACTACGTCAAAAGATGTTGCAGGGGCCTTTAGGGTTTGGTTCCCACGTATTGCATCGCCACAACCACGTGACATCTGGTGGAGGTGCTTTGCCGTTCATGTAATCGGCACCCCGTCAAGCCGTGACATTAGCGCAAGCCGCTGAGAAAACGACTCCAAAAGGCCCTTGGAATTTACCCAAAGCAGGAAAGGCTGCACCTCTTCAAGACAAGGACTGACTACGACGAGCCCGACAGTTATAGGATAACGACCGCAATATACTGACTGGGCCAACAGTGATGCAGCGGCACAGGTAGGCGCCAATCTTCTGTGGACCATTATTTGATGGTCCTGAAACCAGGTAGAAAACATTTAAGCTGGGTTGTCCATTTCGACAAATGGGACTGCGATGAGAAGTTGAGTCACGTCTAACTCGCCCTTGAAGACGGCGACCGAACCTGGTTCATGAACCGAGATTGTACGTTTTCACTCTCGCGCCTTTCTCGTCCTGTTATTTCAACTCTATCGCTTCATGTTATGGACCGAAACAATTAGCGGAAGAAATTGTACTTATGGTGGCCTTCATCGCACAAAAGTTCTGCACACATTTTCTAACGTCGTCTGTAATGAAAGGGCCTTGATGAAACGTGTGCATCTCCCGAATGACTCGCTTCTTCCGACCTGCCGACCCTGCCAGGTCCGAATGGAAGGCATGGTGGGGTCGGCGAGTACAACGCACTTCAGTTCATCACAAGGGGAGACAATCGAAAACTGCTGGTAGAAATCGTCCGGAACCCATTAAAGATTGCCCAAAGTTTTCTATTTGAGGCGATGAAGATTGAGAAAGGGCTAGGAATACACATCCCACCTTTCAGTCACCGGTTCGGCGCGGATAGCTGCGCTAAGAACTGCGTCGGATCTTCCAATCCTCGCAGGTTCAAGTGGCTTCGATCACCAACACGCGCTCACCCCCCCCCTGGCCATACACCTCAACAACCATTTAACCAGACCGGATTCGTGCTGGGGGGCTGGAAGAAAAGAGCCAACAGCCTTAATGAAGGCAACAAAACAAGGAATTTAGTATGCCAACATGATCAAAGTATACAATTAACAATTAGTAGGCAACGTAATGATGCAAGGCAAACAAAGAGCAACGTAAACGCATAGTGCAGCACAGGAATTAACAAGATAAACAAACTCGTGAATGACCGGCCGATACGATGGGTAAAACAGCTCATAAACTAACGGCGCAATGTCCTAAGCACGCTTCCCACCGCCAACGAAAACAACGCTTATCTGGGTGGGCTCCATCGGCGCGTAGGTCTCGTCGCCGGCCTGTGGACTGGTGCTTTGTTAGAAACCCCGATGTCGACCACCAAGTCACCGTAGCTCACGGATTCTCCCCGATCATTGCTGCTCGCATCATGCTCTCGCAAAGACTACATCGTCTCTCCGAGGTTGGCGAGCCGAACGGCCAGGCTCGCACGAGGGATCGCAAACGAAGCTTACTTCTTCAAATGACGGAAGGTCTCTGCCTCTCTTCAAGTCTGTCGGATCTCCAAAATTCCACCCTGTCCTCTGTCCCGAGGCGAGTTTTTCTCCCTGACAGCCCCGCCTCACCAGGGCGTCTAACAATTGTTGTCTACGGCAACGTCGCTGGTAGAAAACGCACCAGTCCAAGCCGCCGTGCGACTGTTGTTTGGCACTCGCCTCCACAGTAACGCAGTACTGGTCAGCTCCTCTCCAAAAATATAGAAAGCAAAATATACACATACACGAAACTCGACATTCGGACAGGATGTCGGACAGCCTAACCGACGACACTTGTGTACAGATTACCGTAACGAGCGTTAGCTACCACCGCTTCCATTCCGAAACACTCCAGGTGCAGGCAATTTGGCACCGTCTAGGCGCCCTCGCGCTGGAAGTGCCCGGTGAAAAGACGCGCCTGTCGGCAGTCGCTCCTTTGTGGCCGGCCAAATGTGCGCGTCCGAGAAGCAGTTCTACTTACTGCATTGCATGGTTAGAGTGTACTAGAATATTTTGAGTGGCGCGACCGCCGGCTGGAGAGTGGCCCTCTCCGCATGGAACGCAGCGGCGGCGCTGCAGTCGTCAGACCTTGGTTGCTCCGGCCGGCCGGCACGGCCGGCCCGCCTCGCGGGCGTCTGCTTGCCGGCGCGCTCACAAAAATGTTCGCAAGAGTGGCGCGAGTTTATATGAAAGGAACGTAAAAACGAACCGTTTCATCACACCTGAACTGCATTACCACCCTGATGGCAATTAATTTGCGCCGGGAGAGCGCCTCGCAGGTGTAGATAGGTTTATTTTGGTTTTATAATGAAGCGCGAATGGATCACTTGAGCAGATGCGCCACATGCAGCTTCATCAACTTTTAGCTAGGCGGTCGATGTCTTTTCATATTGCTTGCCTGCTTACTTCCAAGGTTTCTGCTCAAAACGCAATGTTATTACCTATGAACACGGCGAGCGTGCGAGCATCGCAATCATCAAATATAGTTTTAAATCAGCCCGCAGTTCTACTGCACGCTATATATCGATGCTCATTTTTGGTATGGGCATTTTCACTCAAACACAAAGAAGGTTCTACCTATCGCCTACTTGTGAAAAGTGAGATATTGTTTTGCTGCGTGTCCACATCACCCTTTCGGTGTGACGTACCTGATATAAACATGCTGTACCAAGCATAATTATTCACACTGTTACTTTCGTTTTCTATAAATATAGCTAAACTCAGGAAACCATACACTCACTCCTATAGCTCAGAAATCTTAGAATGTTGAGTAATGAAAAGGGTGTAGTGTGACAATGTTACGTTTAGGTACTAACGTTCAAGTGTGGTGAAGAAACTTTAAGGATCAATTAAGGTATTCTATGAAAAATTAGGTCCGTGCTGTGCGAAGTCGTGAGAGATAAACTATTCCATTCAGAGATGATGCGAGGGAAAAATAGATATTCCGAAGAACTTGTTTTGGTACTAAAAGGGATTAAAGATTTAGTATGGTGATGTCTCCTCAGCTGCGACCGCAGTGGTAAAGCATACAGCTCAGGGAAAGACATTTTAATCAGTCTGGATTTTCTGGCACACTCAAAATCTTCATACATGGTGCTCTTTAATTAGGTCCGAAAGGTCAGTTCCGCTACTACTTAGAATATAAGCAGCGAACGGCGTTGCGCTTTAAATTTTCTCCGGTCTTTGTACTACGATTTATGCAGGAGTCCCAAACTGCGCATGCATGTCCATGTCCTGGTCTGAAAAACGATATGTATACTGACAAATTAGGTTTTGCAAATGTTTCTTTTAGTTATTATCTAATGGAACCAAAATTACGGACTGGTGACGCTCTGGTGAGAATAGTGTGACCTTTCCAAATGAGAGAGTGAGTAATGCGACGCCTAAGTACTGGCATTCAGATATACCAGGGAGCGATTCCGATTGAAAACCGTAAGTAAAGAAGGTCTTGTATCGTGTTCTTTTTTTTCTTATAAACACTGGTTTATCTCCATTCAGCTACATGCCGTAATGAGAGCACCAGGGAGAAATGTGTCCATTCCTCATAGTTGTTGATTTCGTTAAGATGGACGCAATAGTCTGCTAATAATTCGATCTCAAATGGTGCCCTAATAAGTTATAACTTCCATCAATATGTCGTTAATATGTCTTAAAAATAACAGCGGATTCCGAACGTTAGTCCAAAGTACTCAGAAGTAACGAGTAGCTCACGAGAACAATCACTGTAATGCTGTCAATGCGAACGCATCTATAGATACGTAAAAGGTCATCTATTAAGAAGAAAGTAGGTAGACGGGTTGAGACCCTATGAATTAGTATTATACATGTGGAACCAGTTCAGTAGCGCACCCAGGATCTCTGCCAGAGGGGGGGGGTTCAATCTTTCACGAAGGGCCGGGCATGCGATTACAGAGTTGTTGCGTGTGTAAAAAAAGTAAATAAAATGCCAAAAAATAATAACACCAATGATGATGATTATTTTATTATTTTTTCGGCGTTTTGCTGAGACATTAGCGCCACATTCTTCTAGGACACAGGTGCAGTTACGGAGTGGGAGGGGGTTAGGTCGGCCTCAGGGGGGTTACAGTTAGCATCATATGGGGGGTTACAACCCCCATAACCCCCTCCCCGTCGGTGCGCCACTGAACCAGTTAAACTGCTCTCTTAAAATATAAAAAATGACGTCGACTTCGCCTGACATAACGAGAGCAATTACGGCAGCAAAAATATACAAAAACAGAAATTACAGAGGTATTTAAGTTGGGTCATTTTCAAGAAATCTTTACGAACGATATGGCTGCGATATGAACATAACTATCGGTAACGAACTAGCTAAATAATTGTGAGACGTATTCAATAATTTTACAGGATGAGAATAAGGAAGTTGGTAATTCCGGGCAGTAACTTGTAACAGTTCAGTATTATCCAAATGGGACCCTGTACTCAGCATAAAACAGACCTAGAAGGTCTTGCCGTTTTCGACATTGGCCTACTAGAGCAGATTGAAACTAACGTTGCTCATTTCGAGCTCTCTTCCCGTACTCTCCACATATATGTATAACATCGGGAATGGCGGACATCCGTGCCTCCACTCTTACGACGTTTTCCTTGTTTTTTTTTTCTTATTCTTTTTCTTATTTTGTGCAGGCTGCGTTTTTGCGATGTTATCCCCATCCTAAAATATGTGCCGTCGTCGCCTATGCCAGATTTTTGCAATATATCCCACAAAGTAATTCATTGCCTGACGTTTTCCTGCACGCCAATCATGTATAAGGAAGTTCTGATTAAAAACTGCTTTATTTTCAATAAAATTAACGCCTCCATCGCGCCCCGCGAGAGGGGATCGTGCAACGAAGCTGCGAGCGCATCAGATGCTTGCAAGGCTCACCGAACGGATCTTTATTTTATTTTATTAGATGTATCTGTGAAAACGCCGGCCAGCGTGACTGTGCTGCCGTACCTATGTTTACACAATATTTATTGCAATGTACATGGCACAGCACGCACGCGCACACGAAAAAAAAAAGAATTAGAATGAGCACCACAGCTCGGGCCACGCTGGCCGTGCCCGCCGCGCGCCCGCTGCCCAATGGTTAGGCACGCCAGCGCCACCGCTGCTTTCCATGCGAGAGGGGACACCGGTTTGCACGGCGCGCCCGCTCCGGTCGCGCCACTCAAAATATTCTAGTACACTCTAGCATGGTGATCGAAACATGCCGGGGATGCTCCGTTGGCTTTGTTCAAGCACTTACGAGCGTGCTGGGTTCGCTTTCGTGTCGGCATTCTGTCGTCTTCAAGGTCGCCGCCTAATACACCCTCTCATCTGTGGCCGCCGCGCAAACGTCCGCTCTGCTGTCAAAGCGCGGTTTCCGCAACACTCGCGGGTAACGAAAGCTCCAGCGATTCCCTGACCGCAGCGGCAGCCGAAAAATATGATTGCAGAAGGCCGAAAATTACCGCTACGCGCGTTCCCGTGTCTTGCCCCGCCGACACCCCTCAGGGCGTCGCAATGGCACAAGGATCGGTATTAGGTCCAATATTTCCTGTATCAATGACGTTCGCCATAGCTTTCAACTTACGAAGTTCACAAATGTACTAACTTGATGCAGCACTAGCATCGACAAATACTAGGTTATCAACTACTACTAACCCTGTCTCACTGGTTTTTGCAAACAGAAGCGTTATATGTTTTAACCTTACACGCGATCGCTTGCTGCGCTGATTTGACTATATTACATGCCTAGCGGTCGATTTAGGCACATCAAGGTAAAAAAAAAAGATTTTTAAAAGAAGGCTTTCTAATGGTGCTTATATTTTCCCTATGACCTTTATCGGGCTGAGTACGTTTTTCTTTCTTATTTCGCTGTCAATTAGGTTGCTGTTGAAAAACATGGGGGCTGATGTAAATAACTTATTTGGCTCCCTTACTAAACGGGGTCCAAGAATAGTGAGTTTCCTTCCGCCTAACAGAGAAGTAATATCCCGTTCAGTGAGTTACATGTTACAGACATGCCATATTTTCGTCCCCGATTCCGCGCACCAGCCAAGCAAATAATGGTAGCGCATACTGTCTTTATTCTTCTTTATTCAAAGGTTACCCCGCATTGCCCAAAGGCGTTACAGCAGGGGGGTTACAGAAACGACATAAACAATTCTTCGTTCTTACAGCACACTTGCATGGCAGACAATCCATTCCACTCTTTAACAGTTCTAACGAAAAATGAATTCGCGAATAGGTTCGTCCTGGTGCGTAATTCTCTTATTTTAAAAACATGGTCAGTTCTAGATGAACGGTAATGAGGTTCCTTAATGTATTTTTCTTTATTAATTCCTGTTTTATCATTATATATCTGAAAAAAGGACTTCAGTCGCAGCTTTTGCCCTTAATTATAATTATACACCCCTTAATTATAACTATTTCAATGGCGAATAATTTCAGGAATCCCTCGCTGCTTTAACTTGGAAATGGAACAGTTGCGCGAAATTTTCGTATTTCATGCATCTGAACACTAGTTTTAAATGCGGAGCATTTCTTAGTCGCACGATGTCGCGCTTCGGCGTCGGCGGCGCCGTCCACACCCCCACTGCGCATGCTCGGCTCGTCTCGTGCCGGCCCACCGGGCGTTCAGCAAGCCGAGCATGCGCACTGGGGGTGCGGACCTCTCCCCCGTACTCCTCTCCCTCGAACGCGGGCGGTGTGTATATAAGCGGCGGAGCGCGCGTTCGTAATTCAGTCAATGGCGTCTTTACTTGGCTTTCGCTTGACTTGACGCTTTGCTTGACTCGAGTAGATGCGATGGAAGCAACAGTACCTTCAACCAGTATTGGGTCACAACCCAACATCAGCGTCCCACCACTCGTTGAAGGCAACGAGGACTTAGCCCCACCACTCTGCGACGCATTTACTCGAGTTCCCCCCGTGGGAAGATGCGGGCGGCATTTTTTTCAAAATAAAGCGTGCTGATAAATCTGTTTACTTGAATGAGCAGAGGCTCGATGTGGGCAAGTTTGTTTTGCATGCTTGAAATGCTTGTCCTTTGTACGTGTTTTTTCGTCCCCGTTCTCTCTCGATCTTTTTTCTTCATGGAACTCATTTGCACTTTTGCTTGATATGTAGCCTTCTCTGTTCGATTTGTTCGACCAGATACTGTAGCCGAGAAAGGTATTGGTATAAAGAGATTTCTTCGCGTTTTATTTCCCATTGGCCGCTCATGGATTGTCTGAAGTAGTTACTGATTGATCGATCAGTCCTCTCGGCGACTAGTTATTTCGGCTGTTATATTTACAACGCTGTGTATTGTGTTAAAGAAAGGTGTCACAGCCGCCAGGTGTTCTCGGCCGCCCTCGTGTCCAACGAGATAAGATACGGCGTGGGAATGTGCGGAGCGAGGTTCGGCGTCCTTTGGAAAAAGGGGAAAAGCCGCTAATTGCCTCCCGAGGAAAACGTTGGCCTTGCGGGCCATTTTATCGCCAACGCCTCGGGATGGCGCCGGCACCGCCAAAGAAACGCAGCCGCCGGGCTGGGGCCCCCCGCAGCGGGGCGGCGCGCTTTGTTCATCACGCGAAAAGGAGACGATGATTCTGGCCCGATTTGGCTGCCACGGCAGTTGACGTCTTGACCAGCAAGAGAGCAGTCAGCGGTGTCGCGAGTCTCGCGTAGTCGTCGGGTATGGAGCAGCCGAAGTGACGAAAACAGTCGTGCACAACATCGGGCCCTCTCTTCGTCTACCGAAGCCGGCGAGACATCAGTGACACCCGTCAACTCCTCTACGTAAGCGCCACGACCGTTATTGTTGGACATTTCCGTAGGGCATAATTATTTTCATTTAATGTTCTTTTTATATTCACCGAATTTCGGTGTCAGAACGAAGCGTGCGCTGCGTCGCACCAGAGATAGTGCATCGAGTTAGTTCTCGTTATGTTTTCTTTTCATCTAGTTATTTTATTACCAGTGTTAACTCCTGCGTTGTTTATACTTATATTGATACCTTGTCGCATGTATTTCCTCCGAGTTCCTGTCGCGCGTGTTCCTATAGTCTGAGTTCATTTATTTTGTAATTGCCTATTGCCTTGCTCGTTATTAAATGCTTTTGCTTCTAAGCACCTATCCGTGTCTGTCTGAGTGTGCGTCAGTCAGGACCAACACCACCACACGTGCCAACCGCACGGGTCGGCCGGCGAACTCAAAACTAAGTGTACCGCTTCGAGGCTTTTAGGGCGCCGCAGGCCTAAGCGTAAGTGGAAGCCTACGGGTCTGCCGAAACGCCGCTACTGAACGGCGTGCCTGAGCGAAGTGTGTGACAAAAGGAAATGATTCAAATTAATTTCGTGAAATTAATAAGGCATCGTATGACCTCTTCTGAGCAATTAAAACATCATCAGAGAATCCACATATAATCCATCCAGGTCATCTTAGGCACATTACAAAGCCACTGTATTGTCAGAGGATATAAGGTATCATGTAAGTACAAATCAGTTGAAGAAAAGGACTTAGCATTCGAGATCTCGCTCGTTTGTTGGCGCTGCGAAGGTGAGCTTCCCCAGAAGACAGAGAGCCGCTGCTGTCCTTGAGACATATTGCCGCGAAAGCGACGATACGAATATGGTCACCTCTTCTTGAATGCATATGTCGCGACCACCGTCTACTGGTAGCGGAGCTGTTGATCCTTGTGCACGCTCGGCGATGAACCACAGAGCGGTCTTTTTGTCGACTCGTTATGCCGTAGTTCACTTCCTTGTGAAGAACACTGCAAAGCAGTGCTGTCCAGTCGGAAGGTTGGTTGAAATTTCCTCTCTCTGCGGCATCGTCCTCGGAAGGGGACACGCCGTGCGCGCATATTGCGGCCATATGTAAGTCGTCAAGAAAAATGACGAAAGCGAAGCTGTATTCGGGCCACCCTTGCAGGGGTACTGCTCAAAAAAAAAAAAAAGTGCATGCACTATGCGCGATATTCCTCACGCGAGCGCATACAACGCACGAAAAGCGTCAGCGGCCAACAGAAACAGGAATAAGAAGGGAAGAAGGGTCGGGCAGCACAGGGGAAGGCGTTGCACAGGGAACAGCGGAATACTTTACTTTGTGCTTGGTTCGCTAGCTCGATGACCTTAGCCTGCATACGTTTCAGCCGCAGAAAAACCACGCGTTTCCGGGTACGCAGACTCGCCATATTCTTCCATCACCACAGAGAGCTAATTGTCAACACATTGCAGAAGCGTCTGCCTGCCGCGGCGCTGAGCTGCAGAGACTGCAAGCTCCCCTTTCAGGCTCTTATCGCAGCACTCTTTGCCGATAAATGACAGGTGCCCCTCGTTTGTTACCACTGTTTCCTGCATACAAACTACAGTCAACTTCCTTTGCTTTCTTCGTTTTTAAGGCCACCGCAGAGAAGCGAGTGCCCATAGCCGCACCTTCGCAGAATGGGCACCTTTCTTCGTATATGTGATGGGCCAGCACAGATAGGCAGAGGGAACCGGCTGGAAAAATTGCGGGGGGGGGGGGGGGGCTTCAGCCCGGTCAGCCCATGCCTGCCTACGCCACTGGCTTGAAGAGCCGTCTGACGATCGTGGTGAGAGCTGTGGTTCAGGCGCCACTGGTAGCTCACGACGCAGGCGTAAAACAATGAGGAGACGGAAAAAAACAATATCGTGAAGGAAATTCCGAGACTTCGCTTGCGACAGCAGCTCCTAGTGTTGGCTTACGACAGGGACAAACACTAGCGCCATACACCGAGCGCTAGACTGCAGAATTCAGCTGGCCTTCTCACCGGCGCCGCACAATGACTGCCCAAGTCCACACCACCCAGACGTCCGCATGCAAGACGGTGCTGCCAGAAAGCCAGAATCTGGAGGAACAGTTCGTCAAGTGCTTCAACAACCGCATCAAGTGCCTCGAAGTTCAGCTCCTGCCACACCTGTGGGAGAAATGATCCAAGCCCGTGTGGACTGCTTTGTTACTCAAGACCTGCCAGAAGGACCATTTCCTGGAGGCCACAAAAACAGAGCAGAAATGCGGACTCCTAAAGTTTCCGCTGGCGTCAGGAAATGGACGAAAGCAATTACACGTAGACAAGCCGAAGGACATGAAAAAGGTTAGCGTGGTCGACGTATCCCTTAGCCTGCAGAGGAATAACGCTACTGACAAGCTTCTTGCGTTGGATACCGCTGTTGGCAACCTTGTGCTGAAGGGTACCACAACCAAGCGACAAATGACAACGGAGAGTACCAATGTGGTTAGAAAGGTCGCAAACTCTCAATTTTCGGCCTCCTGACATCGTCCATTGCTCAGCAGCCCGAGATGCCAGGGCAGTCTGCGACAATGCGTCCAGCATTAGACTCGTGATCCCGGTGACATCTCTTCTGCGCAGCAGGCTTGCGCGTCACCATAAGGACAGACCACTGCGCAAATCAAGGAACTGGAGTTCTGGCGTGTTCTCGCCCTGAACCCTACCATGACCGGTAAAAGTGCTCCTTTTGCACAAAGCCACATGAACTGTACCCTGTCTATGAACATTGCTTGACTGTCGACGAGCGCCGTCTCCCATTAACCCCCACCTCCCTGCCGGTGAAGAGATGTAACGGAATAAAGTGACTGCCAGTGGGGCATGGGCTCGGGACAGAGCTAGATGGAAGACGAAGAGGTTGAAGAATGAAAATGGCGGAGTCAGAAGCAATGTCCCTTGATAAAGCGGTGTTGGTAGTGCATTTTAGCGACGTGTGAGTTGTGTTCGTTACAATATTCACAAATTGACACCGTATTTTTCTAGCGATTTAAACATTGTCTTGATATTTACACATTGATTTGTCCTGTGCTCTTGTGCTGTAAATCGTCCTGTTTTAGTTCGCTAGAAAAATATGGAGTCAATTCGTCACAGTACAATCACAGCCCTAGTTCGTCACTACGGTACATAGTGCTCATTTTTTCAGACCGCAGTATAAGGAACGTGACTATGACACACTTAAACGTATACCTTGGCACATTTGCCTAGGTTTAAGCCATCCTCGGCACCTTCGTGCAGTGGGCCCCATGTCTGGTGGACTATCCGACTCTATCGCTGGATTCATCTAGTCGTTCACATCTCTGTCTTCTGCACAAATCAAATTCATCCGTATGTTTTCGGACGCACTTACCGTACGCTTAATGTCATGTTTAGAAATTAAAAAAAAATAAAACACGCATGAGTCAGTTTACACTTATTAAGAAGTGTATTGTTCGTAACTTAGCCATCATAAGTGCACAATGAGAAGAAATGGACGAAAAAAAAGAAAATTTCATTCTTGAACGCTGCGCCGCACCTACAGGAAATGCATGTCAGTGTGACGTTAGGGATTTCAAGTTATTTCTTGTTTTTCGCATTTCGGCCACGTTGCCTCCATGAAATAATCTCAAACATGCTACGTCAAGCGTCTGGCTCTCTTAGAAGTGAAGACAATTAATTTTTGCCCTTAAATAATTACAGAATTTCCAGGAAATGTAGATCGATGCGCGAACAATTACTCATGTGTTTAGCAGTAGAGGGAGCCAAATATACGAGAAATTCACTCGGTTTAGAGCCCAATGTGCTAGTTGCTTCTCCTTCCCTGTTATGTCTTTGTTTTTGAGCTCGTTTTGCCGAAGAATATTCCTCACTTCCTTAGTCGTCCGTCTCTGCCCTAGAAACAGATTTTACTGAGCAGTAGTCCACGTACCAGGATGCAGTTTGCTATGCCACACAGTTCGCAGGAAAGTTCGTAGTGGGGCTGCTTAGTTACGCTGCTGCTACCTGTCGTAGCTAGGTAAACGCCCCGACACTGTCGGCTGGGCACAGCGCAGTGTCGCAGCGGTGTTAACAGTGTAACGATCACCGTTAGGCTTATCCAACGACGTCACCGCCACGCGCTGGGTGCGCGAACGGCAGCTTCCGCGTCAGCAGACGACGACACGATCGTTGTCGCTGCTGCTGCATTTTGTATAAGGTGACCCGAATGGTGCGCTTCCGCGGCGCCGTCTTTTATTATTCATTCGCTATTACTCTACTTTATATTCTCTCTCACTTTCAAAATACAGCACGTGTGGCCCCCTCGTGCCTTTCAATAATTCAAGGCGCGGCACTTCATCATCTTCCAACCTGTCCGGCGTGTCAGCCACATCCCATAATGTTCGGCCATAACGCTTCATATTAATAGCTGTCTCCGCGTAGCGGCTGCGGCACGACATCGCTTGCATTGTTCTTTCCCCACTTCGGTCGCTTATTTTTGTAGCCGGGTTCTGGAACAGCGCCCCGTCTTCGTCAGAGAATTGGATTCGTTTGTTTGTTTCTTGCGTTTTTCGACGAAAATTGGACAGCAGCACGACAGATCGTGCACGGAAAGCCGTGACACGCTTATTTATCAAATGGCACTATGCCACCGATCTTGCTTTTTTGCAGAATCCTCGCTCGAGTACACAGTCATCCAAAAAAGAAAAAAAAAAGAAAAGAAAGGAAAGCCACTATACCATCTAGGCGTTTTATGTGTGGATGTGGTTCTTGAGTGCTTATGCAAAGATGCGAAGTGTTCTAAGGCAAGGATGCTACCATGGGTGAGCTTGTCGACTCATAAATGACTCGACAATCAACGTGGGAAATTGTAATTCCCTTGGCCGGCAACTACGGCTAATGATTACGGAAATGCAGGATTTAATTAAAAATACCTGCGTAAGGGAAGTCACAGCTACTATGCATAAATGTAGGGATGTGTGAATATTCGGAAAAATCGAACAGTGCATATTCGAAATACTCCATCTTTTCCTAATAGTTGGCGAATACTCAGCACCTACGAGAAAACTTCAAAGGAAGGAAACGTGAGAACTCCCACGAGTGATTTTTTTAAAGCTGAAGATTTCTGTGTGAACTTAGGTCACTTTTACCATATCTGACTATATCTGTCTATCCCCCTAGGTCTTGGTGTTCTCCTGGTCGCCTCGTTCACATGGTATGCCCGGATAGTTGAAAGGTAGGGTACAAATGTGTTACAAACGTGAATTATAACACTAAAGTGATTCACTCGTCATATACGTCGCCATTGACGATACTACAAACCACGCACAGTTTTCTGCACCTCAACAGTGTGCACTGACTGCCTCCAGGATTGATCGACACACTGGACTTAATGAGTTCCGCTCTTAAAACAAGGAAGTATGTCCTCACTTGCGATTGAAATATAGACAGGCAGACATGCACGCAGACACACGTGCAACTTACCAAGCGGTATGTGTATCGGACACGGGTCATCGAGGTGACAGGAGAACACGCTACCACTAAGCTACGTCGGGGAACCTATTGCACCTGCAGTTGTAATGATGGCGCTTGTGTAATGTGAACGGCGCTTCTAATGCTTGATAAGCACTATCATAGCAATTCATATGTTTTTTTTTTGTGGAACTTTGTGGTGGATCCCGTAGGAACTCTTCAACGAACGACGCTTACGGTAGCACATAAGTGCACCGTATAGATAATTTTTCTTCGGCAAAACGGAAGTCTGTGCTTTGAACAGCCACCTGAATTACTGCATCACGTCATGGGGTACCACTTATCCAACACATATAGCACCGCTACAACATTTACAAAATCAGGCCATCCGTATACTAACGTTCAGCTCATTCAGCTGCTGTGTTTCTGACATCCTTCATAAACACAGAATCCTTTCACTGCATAGCCTTGTTAAATACAATTTATGTATAGTGTTATTTAAACTGATGAACAACCCTCCTCCAGTGAACATATTTCCCGAAGCTATTCTCATTAACACCAATCGAACAAGGTTCGCAGCAAACAATAATTTATTACTGCCACTAGTCCATACTAATTATGGAAAACACTCTGGTTATTTCGCGTCATTATCGACTTGGAACAGCCTTCCTCCTAACATTAAGCAGTCTTCATCGTTAGCTCTTTTTAAAAAAACATTATTAACATTTCTTCTTATAGATTAGAATTCGGAAATGTATATTACATCCTCTTCTCATTCGTGTACTTTTCGCACTGCCACAGATTTTAATTTTTATTTTTTTTATTTTTTATCATTCCCTTATTCATTTGGTTAATGTTTTTTAGAGCTTCTTTATTTTGCAAAATGTTCTCAGCAGTGTTTCTCTTGTCCTTGTAATTGCTTAATTTTGAATACCTGTAGTTTGTATTACATTTTCTTCTATAACTTTTTCCACGTTGTTGACATGGTTGCATTTTACTTGTTCATATCTCACACATTTTTCTGTCAGGAGGTCCCCCTTCAGCCAAGTGCTCTGGGATCTCCTTCTGGATACTTATCTAAACATGTATGTTTTTTATGAAAGTAAATAAACTGAAACTGAAACTGAAACTGGACTAACGTGAGTGTCAAAGCTCACGTTAGTCCAAATTGTAGTTCGTTATTCAGAACTGTAGCTCATGATACATCGTACCATGAGCTACGATTCGGTCCCCACGGTACGGTGCTGTCTACGTTCCTGGTTGGGCCAGGTTAAGCATACTCATGACTGGGTACTTATGAACTTTGCACAACGACCTTTATCCTGCTCGTGACAGTTGGCTGAATTCCAAACAATTCTTAATAGGCAACTTCTCACTGACTGCTTCGCAAGGCACCGGTTCCCACAACTGCGTGGGATCTGCAGGATGTCTTTTAATCCGTGAACTGCTACGGAACACACAGCGCGACCATTCACGGGGCTGTGAAAGTTATATGGATCCCCATATCTAGACCTTTTTGCTTAGAACTGCTGTGTCCCGAAAGCGAAAGTGTCATCAATCTACTGCCATCACCACGATATCAGTAGTTTTGTACGCCAAGCTCTCGGCGATACGTTCGAACCCTCTCTAACGCGGTTCTGCACACGGATGATGAAAATAATATAGGAGAGAGCGTCGCGTGTCGACCTTGCATATATAGTCATAACATCTTAAAGGACGATCATGGCTTATGGGCGTCGGTTACGTGATAGGCAAACGGTGGATTAATGTATGGTCAAGCGCCACTTACGGTTACTTAATACCCCAAGGCTTTGGTCCCTGCGTCATGCAAGTCTACCTGACTTTTCATTACTGCAGTTCATGCAATCATAATGTTTAATTCGAAAGATATGTACAAACATTTCTTTCGAATAGAACAGGTAATTTTGAGGTCATTTCGGATGTATTTGCCCCATTATTCGAAAGCTTTTTGAATGGTATTCGGTTCATATTCCGTTCGGTTCTAAGATTCACTATTCGCACACCACACTCGTATATTACAGACAGTCGACCGCGCAAGAGAATCGCCTGACTTCTTTTATTTTGCTGCTGCTTCGCCATAAGCCAAAATAAATAAATAAATAAATAAATGAATAAATAAATAAATAAATAAATTGTTGTGAGTGTGTCAAATCAAAGTGTGTCCCAACCATGGCAGATGTAAATCCTTATTGGGCGAACCTGCGTTGAGCAAAGAAAGTAGCCTCAGTGTACAACAGAGCGGTGAGTAGAATAGTTCGTGGTCAATAAAAAATTACACCATCTCCCGCTAAAGGGGACCATGAGGCGATGCGAAGCAGCACGGGGGGTGCACAACGCGTTTGCATCGGTTTGAGTAGGTGTCGCGTTTGCATCGGTTTGACGCTAGCAAACGCTGCCTGTGTCAGCGTTGTCTCTCGAGGGCGAGGGCGCGTTCTCGTTCCTTGCGAGCTGGGAAAGCGCTCATCGAAGATTTCCGTCAGGCGGCCGTGGCGGTCGCATTTTCGATGGAGGCGAAAATGCCAAAGGCCCGTGTACTGTCAACGCCACCTAGACAAACTCCGTCAAGGCCTGGAAGCTGTTCGAGTGACGTGTCGCTAGTGGGCTGACGCTCGACATGCGTGAGCTACGGTATTCGTGCTCTAGCAGCCGTTTAGTTCATTTAATATACACCGAAATTGGTATGGCGGGGCAGGAGTGTATGACAAACAGGACTCATAAGTTGTAACATGTAAATTATGACATGCATGTCATGTAAGGCTTGATTTACATGACACACTCTTGGAGCGCTCGCTGCCGTTTCATTGAATGTATGTATACCAAAATTGGTATAGCGTGACATGGTTGTATGGCGAACATAAATGACAGGTTGTAACTTAAAAATCATGACAGTCATGCCACGTGCGGCACGACTTGCATGCCACACTCATGGTGGGCTCGCAACCGTTTGGCTAGCAAGAATGTGTACCAAAACTGGTATGCCGTGACGTGACTGTATGAGGAGCATAAGTGACAGGTCCTGGCATGCAAATCATGACATATTTGTCAAGTAAGGCGTGAATTATATGATATTGTCTAAGTACACTTCCGGCTGTTTCGCTAACTGGATTTATACTGAAAGCGGTAGGACGCGAAATAAGTGCGTGACGAATATAAATGAGCAACCATGTATTGTATATACCAGAATGTAAGTTCTATAGCACGGTATTTAACATTCAATAGTGAACCCATTGTTACGACATGAAGGCCTTCACTCTAAACCAGAATTGGGAAAAAGTGGACTAACTGCATACATTTAGACCACCGGTCGAACGGTTCATCCGAAAGGATGAACCGTTAGACCGGTGCGTGTCGTGCGCAAACGCCCGCCACGAAAAGTACCAATGGGGGGTCTAAAAGCACCCGTTGGTCTGCGCTCGTTCGTCTGCGTCCGCGCTGCCTGGCCGCGCCATGTAGTTTGAGTGGTTCAGGGAAAATTTAGACGCTTCTCGTCTGCTCCCCCGAGTCCGTCTGCCGATCGTCGTTCGCATGCTTCTGCCCCGCTGCGCCATTCTTTAGCCCCCCTTCCTGTCAGAGGCTCAAGCACGTGAGTTGTCAAAAGAGCAACAAAATACAAAAGCAAGCAAACATGCATTCTTCAACAACTGGAGGACACCACTCGCTCGGCTGCCGTCTCAGGCCTGCGGAGGCTCGCGTAGTGTTACGGCGAGTTTGCTGGCGTAGTGTGTGTGTGCCAGTGCGAGCTTCCAAGCCTACACGCTGTGGATACATTGCTTGAACGCGCCGAATTACAACGGATATTTACATCGCTAACAAAAGTAAGTTGTTTTGATCGTCAGCGGTTGCTTGCCGAGTGCCCGAAGAGTAAATGGCTGCAATTTGTACGCGAAAAGAAACTTCGCATGCCGTCGGCATCGAGCCCGTCGGCGGCCGTCGTGAGCTATCGCCGGCGCAAGGAAAAGAAAAGTACTTTTTGTTTTCCGGGAAATACTGTCTGTATCGTAGAATAAAGTGTAATTAAAATTGTGTATTTCGCCTCGTGCGACGACCACTGTGAAGCAGCTATCGCGAAGGCGAGCGCTGATACGTGGCTGACCGAACCAACGTGCTGCCGCCGGCGCGCTGCGACTACGCTGCATATCGTGACTGCGAGCCGTCTCGTTCGTTGTGAGTAGGGTAAGTACATCAGATCTCAGCCGCGACAGTGACGATGAGACTTGTTCTTCAGTTGTGTGCGGAATAACGACCGTAGAAATAGCACAGGACTGGGTATTTTGTGAGCGCCGGTGATCGTTTGTTCTACAGCCGTGCTCTACGGAAAAGGCCTACGGACGACTTCGGCAAGAAGGTACACCGGCGGGGCAACTGTGCCTCGCGTTTCTTCGCCGCCGCGGGAGAATGCTTGCCGTTACTGTGTTTGTGCGTGCTCAGGGGTGTTTTATGAGCTCGCGCACGGCATTGCGAACGCTCGTTCGCTTCAATCGACGAGGTGCTAGCTACTAATTGGAATTCGTTAATTAAAAACGCGCTCACGATATGGCGTGTTTAGATTAACAGATCTGTGCGGTGATGGGTTATCTAAGAGCCGACGCTAACCGCACGGCTCTTCTGTGAATATATATTTTGTAACTGCGCTGAACAGCAACTTGCCACCGGCACTACATGTGGGGCAATATATGTGAGTATATATACCCGACCGTCGGTGTGCGGTTTGAGTGGTCTATGTGGTGCATTACTTTGATATGCTTGCGTGTAAGCTTGAGTGTCTACGTGTGTGTGATGTTCCTTTGAATGCATTGGAGTCTGTATATGCGATATTAAATGCTGATAAAGTATGCATGTGTGATATAAATGCTGATAGATCGAGTGAAAATGTGATCGCAATCGGAAGCCTCCATTTTTCTTTTTTGCGTTTGGTCTGAACTGGTCCAACAGTTCGTCTGCCTAGAATGGTCCACCGAGGGCAACCGTTAAGCCATCGAGTGGTAACTGCAGGGGACGAAAAACTTGAACCGCTGCTGTTAGTCTTGCAGTTACTCCAAAATTGGTTCAAAATCTGTGGCAGCCCACTTAGTCCCCGAAAGGACGAACAGCATACCCCATTTTCGTCCATTTTGGCTTAGAGTGTTCATTTGCCTCACAGGCATATAATGCGATATATGCAGCTCCTTGCTGACTGCTACGCATTACATCAACTCCCACAGTGCGTGACATGCGGCGACTTTTATATTCGATTGGAACCCCCGTTATTTGCATGCCAAATGTTCTAATGATGAAAAACAACGCATGCTTCATAGTATATAAATAAGCATACACATCTCGTTCGGCTTTTGTGCCTTGTTTATTTCAAACGCTTGTGCACTCATTTTTTGGTGAGCGTAGAAAGTTTCCTTTTCCAGGTTTTGTCTTTTCTGTCTCGTTGCTTCTCGTTAAGGAGTCGGCAAAATTTTTTCAGCAAGATGTTTGTGCTGCACCAGAGTACACGTTTTAGCAGTAGCTCACTGTCGTGGCCATTTTCACATTCATCGAAGTCTGGGAACTCTTGATCTGCCAACAAGTCTAGTGTTAAGTCCGTCGCTATCTGGCGCTGCCCGTGTGCTTTTAAAAACTCTGGCTTTGTTGCGAGTTGCTCCACAACAACATAGTTGTGTGTAACAGCATTCACGGCTGACATTGCTGGATACACAAGACCACCTCTGTCAATTTCTTTTACGAGACTGTAGAGAGGAAGTGCGGATGAAACAATTATTGTCCTGTTCTCGGTTAAGGCATCTTTACAGCTGTCACATTTTACCTTCTTCCGGGTCACATGCACTGCGTACCCTGCAACGTATGCTATCACCGGTAAAACGTCTTTTAGTTTCGATATTGCCGGCGCAGTCACGACGACGTTCAAGTCAGCTTGGTGTGTGCTTGCTCGTTCTTGAAACGCCTCCCAGTTTTGGTCTTCGTCGGTGTGATTTGCGGTGGACGTGCTAACCCGTGGCAGGGTGCTTTGCAGGCGAAGCTTATTTTCGCTTTCGTATAGCTGCCTGATAGATACGTGGTAATGAGACCCAGCCAGGCGCCTGTACTTCCCAAAGCGATCTTCGAGAAGGTCTGTCTGGAACTTGCCAAGGAGGACAAAAGACAGGTGAAGCTCATCGAAACAGTATCTCGCGATCTCCACGAGTGCCTGTGCTGTCTGGTAAAGAGCACCATGGGTCTCGTCGGTGAGTCTGCAGGCGTTAGTATTTTTTTCCTGCCATGCGTCCAGCCAGTCCAGAAGGTCGTAGAGGAAAGAATCCTTTGGGTCGCGTGAGGAAGGAAATACCGGCTTTTGGAATTCGTCCCTCAATCGGAATCCTTTAAAGGGTGTTTTTACGTTGACTACCTTCCACCACTTCACAATAATATGAATGAATGTGGCCGTTTCTTCGTAATGATTTAGCTTGTGCTTTCCACCCACGACACGGATGGCATTAGGCCCAGATTCAGCGAATATTTGCAGAGCGAGTGCCACATTCTGCTTTTCAATGTCAGTGGGCGAATAGCCTTTCTTGATATGGTGTAACCATACCGCAGGAGCTGGTCGCACTCTAAATTATAAGCGTCCTCAATGGTTTTGAAGTACGCGCATAGCATGCGGCCTGCTCCAGTCACATCTGCTTGAAATTCTGGATACCACAAGGACTGATCATTTTGCTTGAGCCAGTTATTCCGTGCACATTTCAGTATATGCACAGGATCAATCACGAAAAACAGTGGCCTTTCAGCATCACAAGGGTGTAGAAATACAAAGTCGTTGGGAGCCCTCGGGAGGGTTCTGTGAGCCGTTCATCATCATCATCATCATCATCATCAGCCTGTTTAGGTCCACTGCAGGACGAAGGCCTCTCCCAACGATTTCCAATCCACCCTATCCTGAGCGAGTTGGTTCCACTTTATGCCTGCAAACTTTTTAATTTCATCGCTCCATCTAACCTTTTGCCTGCCTCTGTTACGTTTTCCCTCTCTTGGTATCCATTCCGTTGCTCTTACTGTCCATCTGTTATCTTTCCTTCTCATGACATGTCCTGCCCAGGTCCACTTCTTTCTTTTAATTGATATAATAATATCGGCTATTCCTGTCTGTTCTCTGATCCATGCCGCTCGTTTTTTATCTCTTAGCGTTACCCCCAACATTTTTCTTTCCATTGCACGTTGCGTGCTCCTTAGTTTCATCTCTAGTTTTTTCGTTATCCTCCACGTTTCTGCACCGTACGTTAGTACTGGGAGAATGCAGTGATTGAATACTTTTCGTTTTAGTGAGAGCGGTAAGTTTCCAGTCATAATTTTGTAATGCCTTCCGAATGCGCTCCAGCCCAACCATATTCTACGGAGAATTTCTTTTTCATGGTTAGGAGTTCCTGTTATTAACTGTCCCAGGTATACGTATTCGTTTACACATTGTAAGGGTTCATTGTTGATTTTAAATTCCTGTTCCTTAGCTAGGCTATTGAGCATAACTTTGGTCTTTTGCCTATTCACTATTGTTGAAGGGTAGCATGGCTTTGCGATTGATGCTATTGTTATCGGTCACAACACACATGACCCGGTATGCAATGTCCTCCAAGCCACAAATGACATCTCCATCAGCTTGTGCAAGAAATCTGCTTTGGCTTTGTGAACAGGAACAATGTGGGCTACTTCTTTGAATTTGGCATAATACTATGAACCATAAGAACGAACGCACTGTGCGCTGCCTCCGAGCAGTTTGTGGCGACGCCAGCAATATTCCCCGCTTTGTAATGAAAGAACGGCTTGATGTGAATTTCATCCACCATTAGCGTGACATATCGCTGATTGTTCTTTAGGTCGCATATTCTTCTGGACATATAGCTTAGAAAAGCTGCACCTTCCTGTTCCAATTGAGGGTTCATTCGGAGCGACGAACATACAGAACGGATTGTTCTGGGACTCGGTAAAATGATACCACCGTGGCTTCGTATGCACCTGTACCCGTGAGGCGACATAGTGTGCAAAAGACAGGAGACGATCATAAAATCCGGAGAATAACGCCGTCGCATATTTTTCTCGGATAGAAGTTTCACTTGCTCCATTAAAAACTGAACATACGAACATTCTTCCTCTTGAGGTACAGCTAGTTTGGCAAGCAGATGTGATACGGTATTGCAGATCTCCGCCTCTGAGGAATCGGAAATGCACAAAAGGTTCTGATCACTATTCCTGCACACTTTCAAGGAGTTGCGCCAGGGCGCGTTTGCTGTTGGCTACAGATGGTACAACTACACTACGGCCAAGTTGCTTCACTGCCGTTTTTTCGAGGTTTAGTGTGATGGCCAGGTCAGCCTGCACCACAACGGAGTACTTTATCCACGGCGATGTGCCTCCGCCAAAGTGAAGCAGTAAAAGGTGCTCATTTGCTTCAACAACATGCCAAAACGCAGACGGCAGGCTTCTCATGTAGTAAGCCAATTCTCCTACGTTATGAATCTTGTCAGCGTCTTCCTCATTAGGCAAAGTCACAAGAGATTCCCTTGTGGCTCTTTGCAGTGCGGATGCCTCCAAACGTTTTCCGCTTGGAGTCCGGGTCCTTCGCGTCTGTGTTTCTCGTTTGATAAATATCGAGGACACCCAGGAAAAACGCATGGTACTGCTCCCGGTCGAAGCCGCACACGCGAAAGAGGCACAGTCACTTCACGCCCGGTGCTATCGTCCGCCGCTTACTTCTCGTAGAATATGGTTCGGACTGAAGTGTTTTTCGCACACCTGCAAGTGACAAGAAAGTGACAACTTTACGATTCGTGTTTCTGCAGTTCACCCTAACATACTGCGAAACGCACGCACGTGACAAAATTGAAACCTAATACCATCACACTACATGAAACGGAACACACGAAAAACAAAAAAGAAGGTGGGTATTTACCTTTGAATGATTTGTTGGGCTGAAATTATCCCTTGGGATAACACGTATCCAAGCCTTCCGCGGGTCTTCATCGGTTGGAAATCCAAATACGTGTACCTTGGGCCTCGAGTCAGTAGTTGCCACAACAATGTGGAACACAACACTTTACTGGCATTGCAGCCTAGTCAATCAACGACCAACACGCGCACAAACACAAGCAGCACACATCACAGCTTCGAAGGAACCGACGGCACTCAGAGCAACGCAGCATTAGCGTTTCTCGCACTGCTTTCAACTGAACTCGGCATCGGATGGCAGCCAGCGCGTGAGAGATTCGATACACGTCCAGCTTTGAACACTAGTAATGCCAAGGAGGTTCCATTAAACTTCCGGAGTGGAAGTCCCTGCAGCTGCCTACGGGGCCAAGTGAAGCCGGCGGCGGCCATGTTACTAGAGCAAAAAGTACGCGGGCGCGCCATAGACGGCAATGTATTAAGATAGGCGCTCGACTTGTTTTGCAGCCTCACGATAAAACATTGAGACAGAAACGAACTTTATGCTTATGCCAATTACCAACGGTGTTTTCTAGTTGAGAAAAAAATTTTCCCGCGTCCGTACTTAGCTGCAGGCGTCGAGGAAAACAAAAGAACACCGCTGGCTGAGAGGTTCTATGCAAATCGTACCTGCTGTCTTACTCTGTCTGTTAGTAGAAACTAGGTTTTTGTGATGTGGTGATGCGATATAGCGCAAATATGCGGCACTGTGCTACTGCCAGCTGACGTGAAATGCACTCGTGCCCTTTATTTAAGCATGTATCCAACCGATTGAGTACAGAGCATGTTTTCTGCATGTTGCCTTAACTAACCGCGCACGCTCTATTTTCTTTTTTTTTTCGTATTTCACGTACATTTTTCCAAATGGTTCGTTGCTCTTAGCGTTTGCGAAGTCTTCTCAGATCCGCGTCTGTCAAGACCCGATGGGTGCGTTCGGAAAACTTTCTCATTTAGTTCTGACTGTAAACGTACATAGGAGATTTCTTACACGGGATACGCGCCGAAAAGCATGCACTTGAAGACAGAGGTTGGGTTGTTCGGTATCACTAGAGCAGAGGTGATCGAGCGGCTGTTTTAAGCTTTCGTAGCACGGAGAAACACGCCATACGTACGTCCTCGCTGCATTTGCGCATTCGTCAACACGTACGCGTAACAAATCTGCGTCTATGCTCCGGAAAGATGCCCTTCCTCTAAAGTTCGCATACAAACACTGCAGTGACTATCCAATATGTGCATCAGACGTGTATTTTAGCAGAACACGAGCCTGTAGCAAATCCTGTATGCACGCATCTGAAAACGAAGCACTAGCAAGTATTTAAAACTTACAGTTATCTTTCATACAGGCGTAGGGAGGTAATATATGGATGTGAATGTTTAAAATTGCCCTCTATTTAGCAAAATGCACTGAAAACGGGCAGCCGTACGTGAAGAAAGTGAGAAAAACCTACACGTGAAATGTCCTTCCAGGCTTCTTCTCAACGCGATTTGTGCAGCCGAACGTGACGCGCGAAGTCACCGTTGCCTTCTCAGATATTTAGATGCTTAGGAAAAACAGGACACAGTGTTTAAACACCACGAAACAGCGTCGCGTTGTCTACGCGCTCTGCCGTCTGCGTGGTCGTCTGCTACTGTTTCCTTGAGCAAGATGGCGGCGACGGCTTCACTTTCGGCGGCACGCTTCCACTCCAGAAAAGTAATGTATAACCTCCTTGAGTAATGCTGAAGTGACCAAAACGCCGATGCGAACACGCCGCCGAACGCTGGCGTAGGTGATGATCCGCCACCAAGCACAGCGCACAACGCAACCAGCGTCGCAGCCCTGTTGTGATGCATGGGTCTGTCGAGCAAGAGCGGCCCACTGAAAAATATCAGCCCACTACCTCTGACGACACGAGACAAATGGAGTTCAGCTTCCCGGCCTTGACGAAGTTTGTCTAGGTGGCGTTGGTACTGTGCGTTGTCAGTGCACGTTAAAGAACCCCAGGTGGTCTAAATTTCCGGAGCCCTCCACTACGGCCTTTCTCTCCTCTCTATCTCTTTCACTCCCTTTTCCCCACCCCCACGGACGCTTAGCCGTGCTCCCTACATGGGCTGCAGAAAGTAGCGTCCTTTCCTAACCAAACCACAATCAATCAATCCGTCAGGCGGCAGCTGCGGGCGCTGCGGCGAGAGCGCGGCAGGCGAGGGAGAGAGTGACGTCAGCGCGCACTGCGAGGGGAGCGTGACGTCAACGCGCAGCATGACCTACTTGGCACCGCTCCAACACCTGCGGCGAGGGGAGCGCGTTGCGGCGCGTTCGTACGGACGGAGGGACAGCGTTACACAGGCTAGTCAAAGAGCTGCTTCGCATCCACTATATGTAATCGTTGAAAAGGTTTCGGTTTAGTAAAAAAGCGGAATAGCACACACAGAATGTGCAACGGTGCCGGCTACGGAATGTACAAAGGTGATGCGTATGCGCCGTTGTACATTTTACCTTTATTGCTCATGCTCGCGCTACATCTGGAACGAAACAAGGAGCGTCCCTAAACGGCGGAACGCGCTGAGCGCTCGAAGGCGACGGACGCTCTCCGCATCGGCTCCGTCAATAATCACCGATTATTGCGGTCCTTCACGTCAGTGGTGAAAAATCCTGGACTCATCGCCACCGGCAAGTTGTCTGCTTCAACCGGATACCACCCGCGTCCAGGTGGGCCCACTTTTCGGCAACTTTTGCGAGTTTGATCTCCACACCGACGCAACGCCGCGCCATAACTCGTCGCGGTAGGCCTAGCTCCGCAACGCCCGGGTTTTCCCGGCGCGATGGCGGCCGCCACCACGGTTACGGGCTATGACCCGACCTCACTTCAAGTTGTGACGATGGAGACCACCTCCTCGAACCAAGCTATGCCCTCGGAGAACGAGTACTTAGCCGACATGGTGAAACTCTGGGAGCGAAAGCAATCCCAGCCGCGCGCCGGCACCCGGCAAAAGGCGGCTGCTTCCGGCTCGTCCTCGCGCCCTTCCGCAGAGGGTGCGCGCACTGCAGGTTCTTCTTCGCCGAAGCATCAACTCAAGTTACGACCCCGCCATACGCCTCGTCTTTCCCGTGAAGACTACATCGTTGTGCTGAAACCTCGCGCTCCTTTCGAGCTCAAATCCGTCCTCCCGTGCGATCGTGCAGGCGACGCGATACGTACATACCTGGGAGGACCCTCGTCCGGCACTCTCCACGTGTGGCCAGTGTGGGACCAAAATGTTCTTGTGTGCAGTGTCACCTCATCATCTATGGCGCAGCGCGTACTTGGGATATACAGTCGCTGGTGGGAGACCAGCAACTCCCTTTTCGAGGCCATGCCAAGGCGTCTGGGGAAATTTGCCAGGGTGTCATCACCATCAATCCGGATGAAACCCCGCAACGCATCAAATCGGAACTTGAATGGTCGCAAGGCACTATCCTGGCGGTCCGCAAACTCGGTAACTCTACTGCAGCGGTGGTGACCTTCGAGGGCACGAAGGTCCCGCGCTTCATCTTCTACCACAGTGTCGTGGCGTACGTACGCCCCTACAAAAAGACCATCCCCGCCTGTACTCCTTGCGGCACCATTGGGCATCGACCCTCGGCCTGCCCGCGACCCACTCCCGGTCGCTGTACCCGCTGTGGCACTCAAGTTCAAGTGACTCCGCAAGGACTAGCTCAACATGAATGCAACCCGACCTGCCTCCTCTGCTCCGGCCCTCATGAAACCGGTGCTCGGGGATGCCTAGGGAAGTACCGGAAACCAGCACCACCATCAACCCGAAAGCCGTCAGCACCCCCGTCAGCGGGCCTGCAAGCGGCTTCCCAAGCCAAGCCTGGATCACCTCTCAACACGCCGGCGACCCCACCACCGGCCACCGCAGTGCACTATCCGCCGCTTGTCACGGCATCACCTCAGGTAAGCAGCCGGGCAGGGATGACTGCTCCTCAGCCTCTTCTTCCCTCTCCTCCTCCTCCTTCCCCAGAGCTCTCTGCTCTACGAAAACAGAATGCCCTTCTTCAGCGGCAAATCGCAGCTCTCACTAAGCAGGTCGCAGCTCTACAACTGCAACAGCAGAAACCGGAAGGGCCTCCCAGTGCTGCCCCACTAGTTGAACCCGCTGTGCCTAAGCTTAATTCTCCTGCTACGCCCAACCCGTGTACTACTTATCCCGCGCCCCCGACCACGGCGCCGAAAGGTTCGGAGGGGTCGCCTCCGAACCTTTCTCCTATAGACCAAACCCTACCACTAGAGGACCGTATTAGTCGCCTCGAAAGCGCTGTCCTCAGCCACATGTCTGCCATTAATGTAGAATACATTGTAGCTGAGGTGGTTCAGGCGGTTCAGGCCTGGGCTCTCACCCAGTTTCGCACCAAATCAACGCGGTCACGCTCGGCTTCTACGGGCAGCAGCTCTGCCCCGCGTCGACGCAAAGTTGCCGGTTCCTCTTCCCCGGCCCTCAACCCGGCTTCCATCCCCCTTCCCGCTCCGCAAGGCCAGGGGCAGGGCATGGAGGATGACCCATAAAAATTTGGACTTCCATCATGGCGACTCCGCCATCTGCATCTTTAACATCCTCTCAATTCGAAATCATACAGTGGAACTCCAGGGGCTTCGGGAACAGGCGAAAGCGCGCACATCTTCTTCTCTTTCTTCAATCTCGGGGCTCTCTTCCGGCCGTCGTTGCCCTCCAGGAATCCGGCCCAAACCCTACCCTCTCAAGCTACTGTTCCTATATTGGCGGTACCACCACCAGTTTACTTGTTCACAAGTCATATACGGCTGTTCAGGTCGATCTAGACCTTACCCTTCCCTATGATTACTGCATGATCTCCGTTCTTCCCCAAAAGCGCGGGGCTCCGTCTATTCATATACTTAACGTGTACTGTCCCCCGCATCTGCAAGGGATCACTTTCGCGGACCTCTTTTATCGGGCTCTCCAAGTAGCGGCTCGACAACCCCTAGTCGTGGTTGGAGATTTCAACGCTCCTAGTCCGCACTGGGGATACCACTTTGAAAAGGCTCGGGGCCGCAAGCTTAAAGAACTCATATCCACTCTTGGTTTCACTCTGCTCACTGACCCAGTGCACCCCACACGTCTGGGAAATTCGGTGACACGCGATACATGCCCAGATCTCTCACTCACGCGTAACATTCGACAGGCTACATGGGAGAACCTCGAGGACACACTTGGTAGCGATCATTTTCTGCTTAAGATCGCCTTCCCGACGCAGAAAATGCGCCAAATATGGGGCAAAGCCCGCATCACGGACTGGTCAGCATTTCGCACCAAACCTTTCCCCCTGCTTTTATCCCCGCAGGACTACCAGGCATGGGCATCATACGCCCTCCATACACAGCAATCATACACCAAAAACGTTTCGACCTCCACCTCCGCCCCTGCAGTGGATCCTCACCTCCTTCACCTGTGGGAGGTACGCCACAGCCTAACCCGCCGGTGGCGACGATCCAAGCTAAATCGTAAGCTTCGCGCCCGCATAGAAGCACTTACAACAGAGGCGGCGGCCTACTCTGCCCAGCTTGCGGAAACGAACTGGGTCGATACCTGCGTAAAAGCTGCAGGCCAGATGACCTCCAAGAATACGTGGCGACTCTTTCGGAGCCTTCTGGACCCCTCAACCACCCGTGGGGAAACCCAACGCCAGCTTCGCCGAGCCTACTATGCATATCAGGGCCCGACGAGCCAACTCGCGAATGACCTCTGCGATCGGTATCTCTGTCGTACCGTAGACCCGATGGGCCCCGAGTACGTCTACTCCGGGCTCCCCAACCCCGAACTCGACTCCCCCTTCACACTTCCCGACCTTCGGGCGGCGTTGGCCAAAATGAAGCGAGGTACTGCACCAGGCAGGGATGGCATTACAGTCACTCTCTTGGCCAACCTTCCTGATTCAGCACACCTCTCGCTCTTACATTTGATCAATACAGTATGGGAGGGCGAACCCCTACCCGTGGAGTGGACCACTTCGGTGGTCACATTTATTCCTAAACCCGGCAAGCCCGTCAGCATTGAGGCGTTGCGCCCCATCTCGCTAACCTCTTGCACGGGCAAACTAATGGAGACCATGGTGCGAGACCGCCTCTCCGCATATCTGGAAAGGAAAGACGTCTTTGCTGACTCGATGTTCGGGTTTCGCCCTCATCTGTCTGCACAGGACGTCCTTCTCCAGCTCCAGCAAGACGTCATTGTACCTAATACTATGCACCACAATGACAAAGCCATACTGGCCCTCGATCTCCGAGGCGCCTTTGATAACGTGAAACATAGTAGCATCCTTACCAACCTTAGCGCCACGAATTGCGGCTCTAGGGCTTTCGGGTACATCTGCTCATTCCTCTCACATCGCACCGCTTTCATCCGCATCGACTCTACCGAACACGGTCCGTATACATTAGGCACCCGCGGTACACCCCAAGGAGCGGTCCTCTCACCGCTTCTCTTCAATCTAGCCATGCTCCAGCTTCCTAAGCTCCTCGCCCAGGTCGAGGATATACATTACGCTCTATACGCGGATGATATCACCATCTGGACCAATTCAGGATCCCCCGCAGAAATTGAAGACCGCGTACAGCGTGCGACACTTATTGTAGACAAGTACGCCTCGTTGTGCGGCCTCGAGTGTTCTCCTACCAAATCATCTCTTCTGTCGATCTCATCCCTTCCGCCACCTCAAATATCTCTGCCGTCTGGCCCGATACCGGTCGTCCCAGAACTCCGCGTACTGGGCCTTCACATCTCCTCTAATCTCAACCCTGGCTCTACCATTGCGCGTCTCCGGCGCACTAGCGAGCAGGTAGCCGCATGATTCGGCGGGTCTCCACCAAACGTGGCGGCCTTCGCGGTCGGCACTCCCTCCGCTTGGCTCACGCGTTTGTGACCAGCCGAGTCCTGTACGCTACTCCCTACCTTCGCTTGCGTCGCCACCACGAGAACCAGCTGGACGCACTGCTCCGCTCGGTTTACAAGCGAGCGCTAGACCTTCCCATCGCTACCTCCAATCGCCGCTTTGCGGCCTTGGGAGTACACAACTCGTATTCCGAGTTGCGGGAGGCCCATCATGTAAATCAAATCAATCGTCTGTCCCAGACGGCTCCTGGGCGCCGCCTTCTGGATAGGCTCTCACTGAATCCGATCTCTACCCCACCTCCCGATGCCTCCGTTCCGGAGCTGTGGCGGCAAAAACTTCAGGTCGAGCCTCTTCCTCGCAACATGGATCCCAGTCAACACACAGGCAGACGCCTAGCCCGAGCACACTTTCTTCACACTCGATACTCCGATACCCCTGGCGTTTTCTATGTAGATGTTTCAGGACCAACCCCCTCCGGACACTTTACGGCCGCAGTGATCTCCGAGGGTCACCACATTGACGGCCTCTCTTTCCGCTCACCAAATGCAACTCAGGCTGAGGAGGTGGCCATAGCTCTGGCCGCCTCTCATCGCACAGCAAGGGTAATTATTACGGACTCGCGCTTCGCCTGTTCCCGATACCAGCATAATACTATAGCTTCTCTGGCCGCCCAGCTTCTCCAGGCGGCCTCATGGCGCTTTCACCCCCACTCCATCCGCATTGTCTGGTCCCCTGGCCACGCTGGTCTCCCCGGTAATGAAGCGGCTCATGCCGCTGCCTGCGTCTCTCTTTCCCAGGCCGTTACCCCCTCCGATCCCGCGTCTCCCCCAGGCACCTCAGCTATTACGCAGTACCGCGAAATTCTCGATTATTATCGAACCTCGCGCCGTCTTTACCCAGACCCTGCACGGGGCCTCTCTAAAGCGGACGAGCGACTCCTGAGACGCTTGCAGACGAACACCTTGTTGTGTCCTGCGGCCGCCCAGCACTTCATGCCGGGTATACACGGCTACTGCGCGCACTGTGGGGTCCTGGCCGACACCTACCACATGATTGCAGTATGCCCTGCCCTACCTCTTCCTTTTTCACCCCCCTTCCCCCTACCCACAAAAGAGGCTTGGGAGGAGTTCCTGCTCGGCTGCTCTACCCGGGACGCTCAGCGCTCCTTGGTGGCGCGCGCCCGAGCGGCGATCATCTCCAGTGGACTTCCAGAATAGGGAGACCACCCAAGTGCATCTTTAGTGCAACTCTCTGTATTTTCATGAATAAACGTTTTTCCACCACCACCACCCTAAACGGCAACAGCTTGCAAGCGAAACCGAACTGTTTGTCAGCGGATCGTTTTGTGAACGCACACTTCGCTGTGCGAAAGACGCATCATTTGCTTGTCGGCGGCCGTCTTTGCGTCGCTGGAGTAGGGCGCATCGCAACGCAACTGGCTTTCATATACGTCACAAAGAAAAATTATGTAGCGGCTGTGGCCGAAGCAACGCGCCCGCAGGACGCCGACTCCTGCGTGGCAATAAAGGTATCGAACTATTGAAGCGCTAACTGCCGGCGCGCATATCAACATGAGAATTTACGACTTTCCTCCCTCATTTCTTGGTGGCGGAGCTACCGCCGAGAACTAATCGTGCAGTGAAAGGGAGATGTTAACTTAAGAACAATTCTGCTTCCTAAATACCTCTGCTTTAACCAAACGTCAATTAGATGCAAATTAAAAAGCGGTGTAGTAAATATATAAGGCCCGTTTTTTTCCTCCACAC
Source organism: Hyalomma asiaticum (assembly GCA_013339685.2). NCBI lineage: Eukaryota > Metazoa > Arthropoda > Arachnida > Ixodida > Ixodidae > Hyalomma > Hyalomma asiaticum. The sequence goes on along the minus strand of CM023491.1, from coordinate 73,439,423 downwards.
ATGAAGTCTCTCGGTCGTGTGGTGGTAGCGCTTCTAGATTATACCGTCGCAACCTGACTGCGTATTTCTTTTCAGACATCTACTGTCGTTACGGGAGTACGTCACAGATTGCTTAGTGGACCCCGGCATAAAACACTTTCGTGTTAAAAAAAATCTCAGCGCCTCCCCATAAAGGGAACCCTGAGTAGTATGCAAAGCAGCCACGAGTCGACTTAAAGTTGTGTAAATCTTTTACTTTCTTCATCACTGTTGACGGTCCTTCCATTCGAGGTTCCCCTGATGTTCCTCCACCGGGTTGAGCTCGGGCAGGTGCTCAGGTTTCGGCGGGTAGCGGTAGCCGTGCGTCACGCTCATCGCGGGCAGTTTGCCTGCCACCAACGAATCTTTGCACGTAGAGCAAACGGCGTACTCACTATGATCGTCGTTGGCGGCAAACTCCCGCTGCAGAACGGCGATGGCGTTGGCACGGGACTGCTCGTTCTTGATGGTCGAGATCTTGGTCAGATTGTTATCGAACCACACGAGGTCGCGTACTTTACATCTGTGCCCGAACGTCTGGTCGAGAAAGTCACGCTTAAAGCGCACATCGGCGCCACCAACATCAGGTAGCGACCGCATCCAGCGCTTGGCAGCCGCTTGGCAATGCTTGCCAGCGCGGGCTCGCAAAGCGGCGGCGCCGCCGCGATGCGATCTTCGTTCCTCGAAGCGCACTCCATAACAGCTGCTGTAGAAAGCGCACCGGGGGAGAGCGAGCGCTTTTATTTGTTCGCTCTTGAACTACAGTGCCCCTAGGCGGTCTCCACTAAAACTAGAGAACACGCCGGAGTGGAGCGAGCGCTCTACTGCAGAGCCATCAAGCGGGTGCTCTGAGTACTAACGGGGGCAGGCTACGCACACGCCGGAGTGAGGGAGGGACAGGCCTCGTTCATAAGCCAGCTGCTTCGCATCTAAAAGAAGAAATCAGCGAAGCCAGCACGAGTAGCGCGAGGCTAGCGAAACTGATGGACGCTTGGCTGTTCCGGGTTTGTCTCCGGCGCACCTGCATTTCATCGTGGTCCGAGGCTTCGGGAAACGCCTCGCAAAGCACTGCGACGCCTAGCGAACGCTTCTCGGAGTTTGGCACGGAGCTCAGCGTAAATGCGTTCGCGTCGTCCCATAGATGGTGGCAGACGCACCACGCGTGGCCTCGGCTTGACGCCGTCCCACCCCTTTGCTATTCTACGCACGTCTATGCTATTCCACGAGCTTGGACGCCACGAGAGGACGCACGCTCTCGTATTCCTTTTAGGGGCGAAGCGCCTTAGGGCCGAGCCTTGTCCGCCGTCCCTCGTCGTCGCCGTGTGTGGCTGTGGGCCGATCCTGGAGGCTGTCCACCCAGACGGTGTCTTCTACTGCCGTGAGAGAGAGCGCACGGCGCGCGTTGACTATGGAAACGCTCTTTCTGCGATGAACGATACTGGCCGCGGCGGTCGCGTTTTCGATGGAGGCGAAAATGCCAGAGGCCCGTGTACTGTGCGTTGTCAGTGCACGTTAAAGAACCCTATGGGTAGTCTAAATTTCCGGAGCCCTCCGCTACGGCCTTTCTCTCCTCTCTATCTCTGTCACTCCGTTTCCCCCACCCCCACGGACGCTTAGCCGTGCTCCCTACATGGGCTGCAGAAATTAGCGTCCTTTCCTAAAGCAAACCACAATCATCATCATCATCATCATCATCATCATCACTGAAGTGCACACGGAATCTTGGGGTGCAGAACTAATGGTGGTGATAGTATCTCCGTCTTTCTGATCTGACTGACCATGTACCTAAACTGGAATATGGATCTGTGGTGTGGGACCCTTTCTACAAAGAAAAAAAAATATTCAAATACTTGAAGTGCTTCAAAGACGCACAGTGCATTTTATGCTTTCTAAGTTTAAATGAACTGATATTCTCCTACAAAATTAATGAAAGACAACGACATCCCAGTGCTTCAAGTTCGTCGCCCGAAAGTTCAAGTTCACGCCCGAAATTTTTGCATTCCATTTATAATGGCAAGCTGAATATTCCTACCCATAAATACCTACAACCATTTTCTCCTAGCGCATCCAGGCATCGTCATATGCACAACCTGCTCCCATACACCACTCGTACTAACATCTTTAAAAATTCCTTCTTTCCCCGAACAATTATTCAATGGAATAGCTTACCATCTGATGTCGTTGCATCAGATCACTTCGAGAAAGCGTTGCTCGGGAGCATCCCAACTGTGACATAATTGCATGCCTTCTCTGTACTTCTAATGCTTATTATAATGTTTATACTCTATCTTTAAGTGATATCACTTCTTCCGACTTTTACTGCTGAGTATTTGTATTACTTGAAGCGTTTCAATGTGTATAAATATGTGTGTAAGTATGTGTAGAGACACCACTTCATTTCTGCTACTGTTATGTTTTGGTTACATAATTTGTATTATCCATTGTGTATTCTTGTAATTTGATTATTCCTTTGATTTCGTTTCGATGCCTGCATATGTGTTGATTGTAATGTTCCCCACTTGCCTGGTCTTCAGTGACCGCAGTATTTCCTAAATAAAATAAATTTTCGCTGTTAAAACGTGGTGCATGAGAAGCTACTAGAACATTCGGCTTCATTCGCGAAACTGCAAGCGAGTTCAAACGCGGCCTGCGCGGAGCGATAACACGTTCGACAGCGAGAACAAAAGGCAGTCGCGCCTGAAAAGACTTGCCTATACAGCACTGCTTCGCTCTAAAATTGAATATGTTGCTGCCATGTGGGATCCCGATCAAGGATACGTCATCGACAACATCGAATCCTTTCAAAGCCGAGGCGCTCGCTTCATCTGTTCAGATTATTCAGGCTTCACGAACGTCTCTCAATTGAAACAGCGTGCCCAGTTGGAAACACTATCACGGCGACACCACGTTGCTCGCTTAGTGCTATTTCATAAACTATATCGTCAATCCACGCTCCCCGGCCACTTATTTTCAGCACCACCTGCTGTTTCCCGCGCCGTGACCTCGACAGCAAAGTTAATAGCGTAAAATAAGTGAATGTCAATAGCGTATAATCACACGTAGCAAACGAAACTAACTCATCTTTTCAGATGCTGTTACACGAATGAGGTTCGGCCTAGCTGATATGTTTCACATTTCGTTTCATGCTTCTATTATATTTTGTGATTGTGCAATATAGAGGCGCAATTAGTTCATTTGTTTTGTAAATTGTTGATGTCAATTATGCAACGGTAGGTTGTAATTTCATCAAAGTGTTATAGGTGCGCGTGTCTCCCCTTATGTAACACCCTGGCTAGAGGGCTCTTTTGGGTATTGTAAATAACTAAATAAATAACTAGATGTTGCGTAGCAACTCCTATAACAATTCATCCTGTGGAACTCAATGTCGGCCGATATAAAGGTTTTAATAAACACTTCGACACAGCGGCGCCAGAGCTTCAAGCCACGTTGGCAAAAACGCTTAGAGCATCCCTGTAGCGGCACTAGTGTTTACAAGGCAAGCTCGAGGCTAAGCAAATACGTACCCTGTACTTTCTTCCTAGCAACTGCGAGGAAAACAGGAGGATACACTGTAGGGAAAAGAGGCGTTCTAAGAAGGCCTAGCATCGCCTAATTAATTTACCCAAGAAGAGCGTGCAGATTGTGCGCTCCAAGGTTTGTAAGGACTTCGCAGTTGATTCGAAAGGCTCGAGTACCATTGCGCGCAGACTTAGCCCTGCTATAACAAATGCATTCTCGGGTTTGTTAGCAAGCAGCCAAGAACATTTTTGGACGATAGGAGCTTGTTGGGGAAACGAGGAAGCTCGCGCGATACACTTCGCTAATTCAGCGCAGCACAGCCGTCCGACGAAGCGCGTAGAATGCGGCGGCGCTTGTTTTCGGCACGGAGGAGCAAGAGCACGTTGGGAACAATTGCAGCTTCGGTTCACTACTTCCTCAAGAGAATTAAGAGTAGCTGAAGTATTACGAACTTGGTCTACCGAGAGGCGGCACGAAAGCGCACTTGAAACAGTAACGCGAAGGAATGAAAACTGTCTAATGGAAGCGTAGGATAAGTTTGGTCGGCGGTCCCAGGAGAAGGGCCTTGCACAACGCCTTGACAGAGTTAAATATGGCCTCAGAAATGTTTGTCAGACAGTAGAAACATTATTTCGCAGCACATCCTCGAGAGGGACCAGGTTTTTCAGGGTAAATGGTGCGTGTATGCAAGGTCGAGCAGTAGTATCCTAACTACCCGCGGGCCACAGACCACTTCAGATAGTTAAGTGCCTGTACGTAACAGCACGAATATAAGTGAGGAATTCTAAAGGCGCAGTTCATTTAATGCAACAGGCATAATAGGTGTCGCTGTGGTCAGTGTGATTTTTTGTATCTATTTGTGTAGATCTCTTAGGCTAGAGCACTGTGTGCGCCTATAGACACGGAAATGTAAAGTTCTTTTATATGACGGGAAATTTGTCCTGGTGCGGGGGTGCGAACCGGGTAATAAAGCCTGTCCGGGAAGTAGCTTCTTTTCCCCTTTCATAATTGTTACTCCACATGGTGGAATCCCGCAGAACTAGTTCGCCATCTTATTCATTTTGAATCGCTTCCGTACTTCAAAAATTAACACATTCGTGCGAGCGCTGCTGCAATTATCGAGAGCTTCGTCTATGCCGAATTGACGGGGGCTAACTTTCTTTCCAAGACAAGGCCTGAAAACTTGCTCTAAAGCTGGAACGGAGCAAAATAGCTGAAACAATCGATGGCGAATTAAGAAACTTCTTCGCTTCGAGAGTGCTCGTTGGTTGCAGATAACGGCACCTGCGCGGTCGCTGCCCGGGAGCGTGCTGCACGGGTTGCGGGCGCCGTGCGAGTCGAGGTACGGGGTTGGGGATTAGCGCCGGCGGGAATAATTTAGGCGTCGGAATACTTAAGTAGGCACTGGCCAAGTCTGATGCACGGAGACGTGGGCTGCAGTGCCGGAGAGTCTTAGCCGAGCACGCGTGCACCTGTTCAATATTTTCTGGCGCTTCCTGCTCGCAGCAATTTGTACGTGCTTGCCTCAAGTTCGGTGTCGCAATTATTATTCATACGAGTGCCCCGCCCGAGCCAAAAGTCCGATGAATTCAGTCATTACGTCTGCCTCGTCTGGAATGACGTCGTAGGTGGCTGGGCGCCTTTGTTTCGAGATTTCTTTGTATTTCATGCGAAATAACTTGGAGATCAACCCCACCGGATCATGTGCGGAATGCACTGCCTTTTTAAAAAGGACGAGGAAAGCACAGAGACCAAGGAAGGCGTCGCTAGAATTTGAACGTTGGTGGGTTGCTGTGAGCACTTGGGAGCTATTAATATGACCTCCGCGTTCGTGCGCAACTACGAACTCTTCCTCTCAAGAACCACGCCTCCTATTTTGTTTTTGCCTTCGTTATCTCCTGATTGAGCGCGTAGGAAGCAGTTGCTGCTTGAGCAGCAGCCCCAGCCAAGTCCCGTGTATACTTGTCTGTGCTTGTGTCGTTTTGCTCCACGGTTTTTCCTTCTGAAGCCATGCACCGACTCGCCCAACAAGGCGTATGTTACTGAGCCATGTGTGGGAGCTACACGCGCACGAACTAGAAAATATTTGGGCGCAAGTATGAATGGAGCCTTCGTCGGAGCTCAGCTAGCGCTGCCACTCTGCAAACTCCATTTGTCATATACATCATAGGGGAGTGCACATAGGGTTTGACGGGCACAGGGGGAAATAGCTCCCCCCCCCCCCCCCCCCCTATAGTTACAGGTGGACGCCAAATTGCCTCATGGCAGTGGCCTCATGGCAATAACCGCAATGGCCACAGTGGGAAGAGTTGGGAGGAGAAGGGAGAGCTGCAGTGAACGTTCGTCTTCCCTGTAATGGAGAACCTTGTGCGCGCCTGTCGCATGACAGAGCCCGTAGGACATTTAGATAGCGCGGCGCTTACGCTGCAAGCAGTGTATCTCGATGTCCTCCTCTCCCGACGCTCCGTGCAGCGTAGCAACGTTCTTTGGTCGGTTGACGCAGGCGTCCGCCATGTCAGTGCCCACGCCTTCGCACGCGCGTGCCAAAGCAGCCTGCGGCACTGATTTCGTGACTGCGCTCCGTAATATATGCCTTGATGTTGTATCCTCATGTCCACGAATCACTCCCGCAATGATTGGAGAGCGTTTTCATTTCTGAAAAAACGAAAAAGATTTTTTTTCCGGACGTCCCAAAGAAAAAAAAAATCGCCACCTACGCGTTGATCGCGCGTTTGCACTGCTTGTACAAAAACAATGCCAAGCGACACTGCTTGACAGGTGCATGCGAATTTTTTCCGCAACTTCAAATGTGCGTTTCTTTATCCTTGGTGAATCTTGCAGGGCCTGCAGTGTAGAACCTGCAGGTTCATGCAGAGCCTGCAGTACATAAAACATCCAAAAAAAAAAGAAAATAATCAAGAGGATGCACCTTGTAGGCCCCCAAGGGTTAGAGTTAAATGTTATTGCAGTGGTAGCCTAATATGTGTTACGTCACTACGTAGAAAGTGGGAAACTTGCACGTGCGGCTCACTTGTTTTCAGAGCAACATTTAGTACACTTTGTGATGTGTTGTTTTCTGATGCAAGTAACATTCCTTTTTCATCACTACACGAGATACGCTCCCAGATCCTTGTTAAGCAATGAGCTATATAGACTGTTTCTTTTATTCTGCGTTTCAGTTTACCCTGCATTGCCCCGCCACGGTGGTCTAGTGGCTATGGTACTCGGCTGCGGATCCGAGGGTCGCGGGATCGAATCCCGGCTGCGGCGGCTGCATTTCGATGGAGGCGAAATGTTGAGGCCCGTGTGCTGTGCGATGTCAGTGCACGTTAAAGAACCCCAGGTGGTAGAAATTTCCGGGGCCCTCCACTACGGCGTTTCTCATAATCAGAGCTGGTTTTGGGACGTTAAACCCCACAAAACAACAAAACAACCCTGCATTATTTATTTGATAAGCTTCATTTTTCAGGGGCCCTCTGGCGGCCGTAATGCCATCATTCATTTCATGAATATGCCCCGACTTTCTCAAATTGTTGACTTCCTATGGATTGAATAAGCTATAACCGTTTCAGTCGGTTTCGAGGCTCGCCTTCATGAAAGCAGTTTTGAGAAAGCTGAGGGTACACGCCACGCAACAAGTAGCACGGCATCAACACTTGCCATGGAGTTACGCTTCATCGTTTGAGTTTTAAGCAACACACACACACGCACGCACACGCACGCAAGACGCAGAGAATTCATTTAGATTCCGTTTTCACCACTATCTATCTATCTATCTATCTATCTATCTATCTATCTATCTATCTATCTATCTATCTATCTATCTGCCCACGTCTCGGTGTTCTGTTTGCGTCGCTCACCTGGTACAGTCAAGATATATGGGAAGTAAGGTATACACGTATCTTGAACGTGAGTTACTGATCCTTACATCACTAACATGATGTATTTGTAATATACGTCATGATTAACGCTACTGCAGTCACGCGTAGTTTTATGTACCACAACAGGGTGCACTGCCTCCAGCATCGGCCCACACACCGGACGGTTGACTTAAAGAGCTCCGCCATGGCCCCTCAATAAAGAAAAAAAAAAAATGAGCGGCCGTGGCTCCGCTCTTAAAACAAGAAAAGAACGCCGTTTTTCTTCGCTTGCGATCGAAATGTTAGACGGACGCACTTACACACACGCACATAGACACGCATGCAACTTACCAAGCGGCAGGTGACAGGGGTGTCGAACACGGGCCCTGCAGGTGGTTGATCCCTCTGTGTATAGGGATCTGCATAACACGAAAGTGAAACCAGTTTTCGCGAAGTTGTGAAATGCATAAACGGCAATCTGGCAGATCGACGGGCGGGAGATGGCTTGGGTACTGTGATCACGTGAACACGCTGAATCTAGAGCAGCACCTCGACACGGCACAGGGATTCTCGACTGTTGTACACGAGAGAAAGTTTTCGAGCGACTCGCATTGCTCTGAAAACATTGAACTGCACGCGCCAGAGCCGTACGCAAGCCTGCCATAAGCGAGGATCGTCCGCAAATGGTGACGCCTTGAAAGAGAAACCGAACGGATTGTCAGCGGAGCGTTTTGCGAAAACACAGCCCACTGCCAAGAAAGGCCAATAATTTGATTGTCGACGACCGTCCTTGCTATCCTGGAGTAGTGCACGTCGCAACTCGACACATCTGGCCACGCAAGACAAATTTTGAGCGTCCGCGTTCGCACTTTGCCCCTGGAACGCGCCGTCACGACGCCGCCACGGCCCCAATTTCCTCGGCGGGCGAGGCGCGAACGCTACCGGAGCGCTGACTGCCGGCGCGAATCAGCACGACAATCTGCTTCGCTCTGTCTATCGTTCCTAGATGGCGGTACTACAGCAGCGAACCTAAGGGAACCATGAGAGCAGTATATCCCGGTTGAAGGTGGGTTCGAGTCTGCCTCGGCGGAGCTTTTTCAGTGTGAATGGAAGCTCGTTTTTTCAAAGATCCACTTCCGTTACAGGAAGTACGTTGACTAATTTTTTGGTGGACTCCGGCATGAGACACTCGTGTTAAAAAAGAAAAGCTACAGTAAATATTGTATAAGAACCAGGGCGTCGAACCAAACCCTGTTGTTGTTTTGTTGTTTTGTGGGGTTTTACGTCCTAAAACCAGTTCTGTTTATGAGAGACGCTGTAGTGGAGGGCTCCGGAAATTTCGACCACCTGGTGTTCTTTAACGGGCACTGACATCGCACAGCACACGGGCCTCAACATTTCCCCTCCATCGAAATGCAGCCGCCGTGGCCGGGATTCGATCCCGCGGCCCTCGCATCAGCAGCCGAGTGTCATAGCCATTAGACCACCGTGGCCAAATAACCTCTGGTGGTAAGAACTTTCGGAGCCACCAATACGGCATGCCTCGCCTTTCCACTCTTCCATTCCCTTTCCTGCAAAACCCTGGGCGACGGCGCTTATAAGGGCTACAGAAAACGGCGTTCATTCCTAAAGCGAATCATTAAAATTTATCCGTTCTCTTCAGAATCTCCTGTGAAAGTTAACACATTCGGCGCGCTGGAATGGAGCAGGAAAACATGCATTGTTTGGACCACAAGTTCTTCATAGCTAAGAAACCCATTCTCTAATGAACTTCCGAAAATATACTTAGTGCATCTTAAAGGGGTCCTGAACCACCCTCCGGGCTTGGTGAAAAAACATATTCTACGGCTTGCCTACGCTGTAACGAACATCTCAGCCAAATGCTGTAGTCATCCGCGAAGCGTAGCGTTCACAAGCGGAGCACAAAGCTTCCACTTCTTCAGGAGCCCTCAACTCAAAAAGCGGCTTCTCCTCACGCTCCTTGAATATGCTCTATTTCGTCATAGAGCATTTACAAGGAGCGTCGCTGCTATTGGCCGATGACAGACACGCCCGCCTCGGCTGTGTGCGAGCCCTTCGCAGCGCGCCTTTTTTAAAACCGTTACCGCGTGCGTGCCATGCGTGCCGTGCGCTAGCTTTTCCTTGGGTTGTGAGCACCTATATAGGCAAAATAGTTGCTGGAAATATGTAAAAATATATTTATTAATGCGCGAGCCTCATAGATGCCATTGCAAGGCATCCGTAAACTACCTCGGCGTGGACGCGAACGGTGCGGTGCATAAGTCACCATAAATATAGTTTTCCGAGAAGCCAACAAATGCATGCCTGCAGCCTGTAATAAATCAGAAATTAATCCCAAACTTTAATTCATCTGTGATTGTAGGTGGGTTTATTCCCTATGGTACTCCAATGCGCCACCTTTTAGTACTCGTACTCAATAATATGGCTGGAGTCGAACCCAAAATATTTCTTCTATAAGGTAGATTAAAGGACTAGGTCTACTTGGGTGGATTAGAGCTCATTAAGGCGCGTTAGGGTGGATTAAGACAAAGGTGCATTAAGGTGGAGTATGGCATATTATAGAGTGGATTACGCTAGACTTAGATTAGGGTGAATTAAGGATTACAGCAGATTAAGGTTGACTAAGGTAAATTAGTTTCGAATGAAATCACTACGTCTGTAATGCTTGGCTTAATTCGGTGTAACTTAATAATCTGATCTTATTGAGACATGACTTATAGTCTTTAATTAGTTGGGACCTAATTAGTATTACACTAATTAGGTACGGTAATTAACCTATACCTAATGATACATTGTTTAATACGCTGGTCTTCATGAGTCGTGATGTAATTATGCTTGGGGTAATTAGTCATATCTTAATTATACATGGCCTAATTTGTACAGGCCTAGTTACGCTGTTCTTTGACATATTATCTTAATTAGGTATCGCTTGATGAATACTACCTGAAATAGGCCTGATTTAATCAGTGTTAGCCTAATTAGTCCTGAAATGTTTAGTCTCAACTTAATGAGGCTTGACCTTGAAGTCTTAGCATAATTTACCTTCGATTAATAAGTGCTAGTTTAGGTTTGACTTAACTAGTAATAACTAGCTATGCGTGATTTAATTAGCACTATTTAATTAAACACGGCCTAATTAGAAGCTTGCTTACACTAGATATGTTCATATCAGCTAAATTAGGCTGCGCATAATTATATTTAGCTTAACTGGACATGGTTTATTAGTATCATGGCTTAATTAATTATAAGTCATTAGTAACCGCTTAATTAAGTGTGAATTTCTTGTCATAGCTCAATTCAGGTTGAATTAGTTCAGTTTGGCTTGGTTTGGCTTAGTTGGCTTAGTCCTGTCTGAACTAGGCTTCAATTAATTGTTCCTGATTAGGCTCCTTTGAATTAGACTTAGCCTTACCTAACTAGTCCTAGGAATCTTAATTAGGCTCCATCGAATGAGACTTAGCCTTACCTAAATAGTCCTAGGGAGCTTTGTCTTTACTACAGCGTGCTAGTGTTATGCTAGCATCACATAGCTTAGCGGAGTTTTCGGCAGATTTCCCAGTTTCACCATTAGCTTAAACAGCTTCACTTTTAAAATTGAACTAATGTATTTACACATTAAATTAATCCATCCATCTTACCGCATGTCAATGCACCTTATTCCACATTAACCTGTCGGCAAGGGTCCGAGTTGTGAAGGTCTTCCTTTCGAGTCATAGTAGTCACGTTCGAGCCCGACAGCATGATTGTCCCGTCTACAATCACTAATCAACAATTAACTAACTTGGGGTTATGCAGGACAAGGTGGAGCAGCGTTGGTAGTTACGCTGTTTGTACTGACGCCGCCTTATGCGCAATATCGACGACAAGCAGCGCACTGACAAAGTAAACGCTCACACCTGCGAGCCTAAACGTATGTGATGAACGAAAACAAAGCTTCGGAGGATCGAAAAAAAAAGAGAATGCGGTGATCGCGAGGGCACGCGACCGAGCCCAGGCGCGAAGCGAGCAGGCGGCCACAAGCGCGCTGCGAAGAAACAGTCCCCCGTAGACGCGCGCTTTTCGTCAGCCACTCTGATACGTCGCTGAAGTCTGGTGACGTAAAGCGGAAGGCGGGGCACCTCCTTCGACACCGCCCTAAGGAGCTCTGTACCCTCTATTCCGCAGAGTTGAAACAGGACTGGAAAGGGAAGTTTTCCGGTCGCAATATCTTCGCTCCTAACAAACCGTTTTGAAAAATTCTTTCGGCTGTGAATTTCTGAAAGGCATTCAATACACGCCCAGCCGTTTTCAAAACAAGCCCGAGCGGTGGTTCAGGACCCCTTTAACAAAACGAGAGAAAAAAAAATTCTGCGGAAAGAGGCAACCACTAGACGTAAATGCACACTAACGCATTTTATCCCCCCTCCCCCCCTTACATATTCTATATTCTACAAATAGTCACCGAGAATGGGCGTCACACCTAGCACCGCTAATGAACAGCGCATCCTAACAACGCTCGTCGATGAAACTTAATCTCGCAGTTGTGCAAAAAATATCGAAGCAACACTGACACAGCCGTTTCTTTTCTTTCTTATATGATGCGCCCCACAATTTTCCCTCCCTTCACTATCGGGGCACCGGCTTAAAATCACGACATCAATCAGGATCGTCTCACATGTTGATGATTTGTGGGGTTTAACGTCCCAAAACCAGCTGTGATTATGAGAGACGCCGTAGTGGAGGTCTCCGGAAATTTCGACCACCTGGGGTTCTTTAACGTGCACTGACATCGCACAGCACACGGGCCTCAACATTTCGCCTCCATCGAAATGCAGCCGCCGCGGCCGGGATTCGATCCCGCGACCCTCGGATCTGCAGCCGAGTACCTTAGCCACTAGACCACAGTGGTGGGGCTCGTCTCACATGTGCACGTAGTGCTGTAGATAGGAAGGTACCTGGTCATGCTCACGCAAGCGCGCATTCACGTACCTTCCTGCTTGTCCCACGTAGACCTTTTTAGAAGAAAGCGGTATCTCATACAGAACGCCGACACTGCAGTCTACGTAGGGAATGGTGGGCTCTTTTCCGCACCCTATCCCGCTGTGTTGGCATCTCCGACGCGCGAGCCCAAACTAGCAGTTTTGCTAGGAGCCAAGAATACCGCCTGGACTCCGTATCGTTTCACAACCTCCTTTAACGGGGCCCCGAAACCATTGTTTAGTCGTCGAATTTTGCACCGAAATGGGTTCTTTGTAGTGGCCCGAGGTAAACGCAAAAAAAAATTTTCGAGATCGATGCAGCCAAAGGGAGGTTATCTAGCTTTCAAATTCAAAATGAAAGCAGACCACAGATATCGGCATTCGCTTTCGCATTTCACTCATTCAAAGATGTGCCACGCTGCTTCCAATCAAAACGCGGCTTACATTTTGCGGAATGGAAAGCGTTCTACCCACTGTGGCCTTCCTACCACAGCAGCCACGTGGGCCGCACACAGCTCCTTGTATCAGTTACACGTAAAATTAAATTGCGATGCGCAATATTGCCTCTTTTAGCAGCTTTGGCAAACGTGCTTATATTTTAATATTGATTATAGTCAGCACATTATAAGCCTGTGCGAGGCATATATTTATTCCTGACTGTTCGCAGACAATCACAACGGACACCGCAGCCACAGTGTAAGCAAAAGTTGCCCGGTATTTGGGTTTCTGCGGCTCATGAGCCTTAAAAATTCCCTTGTTTTCAAAATTACTACGTCTTGTTGAGGTAAAATGAGCATATATGACATAGTTTTACTACCACCTGTTAGAAAGGTAGTAAAAGGACGTTATTGCCCTATTTTACTACCTAGGGGGTTTTGTGTCACGTGATAAAAAAAACCTCAGTCTAGAGTTTAAAGCCACGGGATCAAAAACTACGTACCGCGTCACGTGGTAAAAAACTCCAAACTGCCGTGGCGCAGGGGTGGAGGCCGTGATAGCCCTCGAATGACTATTTAGGCCTAGCCACATGGTACCCGTTTGCAAGCAACTGTTCGGCAAAAGCGTCGGCGCGGAAGAGGGGACGCGACGTCTCGGGGCATGAGTGTGAACGGCGTGAGTGTGATCAGCGCGCATGCGTATCGGCGCACGCGCCGATACGCGTACGCCGGCGTCCGTGAACCACAACGTGATACCGCGACATCTCCGGCAGCTATGCCTAGTGGCCGTTGTTTCGAAGGCACCGCCGAGTTCTGGGAAAGCACGGAAACTACGGTCGCAAACGTTCCTGACTGACGGCATCGTCAACCAGTACGACAACGGCACGGCGAACTACCCCGATTGCTACCAGAGCGGCTTGATTTTGTGCTGAGTTCGAGCGATGCTGGCTGTCCTAGCGCCGGTCTTGGTGGACGGCGGCCAAGTGAAAACGCGCTTTCGAGCATCTCTGCTCCCGCGCTTGTGCTTGTGTTTGTCGCGCTCTCAACGAGTGAGAACGTGCTTCCAATGTTATAAGTTCGAAGGGTGAGTCCTCGTTTACTGCTCAATAAATTGAGTGATGTCGGCATTTTGCGTAAGCCTAGTGTTTACCCAGCCACAGTAAACCTCGAATGAGCTTTAAAAATAACTAAAAAAAAAAGCCGAGAACACATTGTTTAGGCAGTAAAAAATTACTCCGCGTACAGTCGCTGAAAACCTCCAGAGGGGTAAATAATTACTGCCGTTTCTACGTTCAAAAACTCGGTTAGTGTGAGAGTAAATTTTTGCCTTGACTGTTACGTAGTAAAAAAAAAAAAACCCAGAACAGGTAGTGCGCTAGAGGACAAGCTGTTTACTCCCGTTCCTGGTTATTTTTGTTTAGTGTGCAGTACAGAATCATCACATCCTCCCCAAGAAACTACTGATGTACGACGCTGCCATCGGCGCAGCACGTAAATTCATGTACAAATTAAAATACAATACGCTTTGACTTCGCGACTTTCACTGATGCTACGGTCATCATTGAGTCTTGAATCAAGTAAATGTGCAGTAACATGCGCAATTTGCGTCTCAGTGCCCGTTTAAATGATGGGCTGTTTTGTGCACATAAGGCACAACTACACATTTCTTTTTATCATACTACTTCCTTCGAGCTTCATCATTCGTATTTTCGGCCTTTATTTTAACACCAAAATGTTTTAAGCCGCGTTCCACCAGGACCCCGCGCGTCACTTCCGTAACGGATATGACGCAGTAAGAAAGACATTTAAGAACAAAGAAAAACACGCAGAAAAATTTCCGTTGATGCGCTGGGAACCGAACTCACCGCCCCCCGCTCCATGACGAAAGGTGACCGGTTGTCTACCACTACGCTGTCGGCGAAAGTGCTCGAAGCTGCACGAAATCGCCTTATATTCCTTCTTGCTTCGTGCTTTCTTTGCCCCGCCACCGTGGTCTAGTGGCCATGGTACTCGGCTGCTGATCCGAGGGTCGTGGGATCGAATCCCGGCCGCGGCGTCTGCATTTCGATGGAGGCGAAATGTTGAGGCCCGTGTGCTGTGCGATGTCAGTGCTCGTTAAAGAACCCCAGGTGGTCGAAATTACCGGAGCCCTCCACTACGGTGTCTCTCATAATCAGAGCTGGTTTTGGAACGTTAAACCCTACAAATCAATCATGCTTTCTTTCTTGATGATCTCATCCGGCTCAACGCATGCCCACCGAGGCGCAGTTTTCCTGGAACAGTGCCGCCATCCAGAAGAAGCGAAGTGAATCACTGCAGCCTCACTTCGCCTCTACTGGATGCACGGCGGCTTCATTCCAGGCGCGTTCCGTAGTGCGATTCGATGCCCGCTCGCGGAGCCGGACCAGCGCATCGAGGAAAGACGCGAGATAAGGAAGACGCTTTCATACAGCTTCGAGCGTGAGCCTGATAGCAACAAGAAAACTGCTGTGTTAGGCGCCCAACAACGAATGACAAGAACACTTGTTATCGCAAACACACGTTGACGAGTGAATGTGGCTCACGTAAACATCCTTGATGCCTTTGTCACACGCCATTTACTATCGACTGTCTCCAATTGTTGCGTAAACTATTAACCACTTCGGTTATCACAAGGGCTTTGTCGCAGATGTTATGGAGGCGATGCGTGCACGCGGGTTCATCCACGTCAAACGGCATGCCGTACCAGCGAAACACCGATAGGCAAGTTCACCTCGATGTACTACAATAAAGGTTCAACTGCTTATGCGAAGACGCATTTCGCTTTCGTGTTATGCCGATTTCTCTGACAGAGGTATCAGCGAGCTTTTTGTAAAGGTTGCCCCTCCGCAACTGCTGATAAGACAGATTGCGGGGAACCCGCGCTTTTCAGCCTAGCAATCTGCGCGTCAAAGGCGACTGCGCGTTCTACGACCGCGGTTAAGACGAGGTCGTTTTAACAGCGCGAGCTCGTCTTAACGTCAGTAACGGTGGTTGGTGTGACACACATGATCTGTCATTATTTGTGGAAGGTACTTGCAGGTGAATTGTATGGAATAAAATGCAGTAGGAAGACTGCGCTCGTGTGTATGTACGTCGATGTGGTTGTCAGTTTGCTCAGTTTTTCCCTTTTGTTAACACGCACCAACTCGCCCAACAACAAGGAACTCAGCACAATCTCAGTAGAAACTGCGATATCTACACGAGCAAGCGCGGAATTTATATGTACTAACGAACAAGGCCAACCGACAATCTGAGATGTTGGTTTTCCTGTGTAGCTCCGCGATGTTTGAGCACAGCGTTTAAGAAACTTGTCATCAAGCAAGTCCCCTTTTTATACAGTGATGAATTCTCTGTTTTAATCTAGACAAAGCTAATTATCTTCTCACCATTCTCTGCACGCTCTAATTCACTTATAATTGCGAGTTTGCCCAGCGAGATGTACTCCGCAGTACACGTAGCTATTGCAACCTCTCTTCATCACTAATTTCAACGTGAATCTCAGGATGCAATCGTGTTGTGGTGCACATTTATAATAATATTATATAGGGCGGCAGTTGTGTGAGCAGCAGACCCTCGGAAACGTTCCACGTGACTTCGTTTTGTTCGATATGACCTACTACATTTCTCTATCTGTGTTAGGTAATGCGGCTCGGAAATTTAGCTCTTCGAACTTTATATGAATTTTCGCTGTTTTTCTTCTTTCCTTTATAACTACCACTATAAAGAAAGACATGCAAAAGAGAGCTCATGGGTGGATATTTAAAGGGGTTCTTGACCACCCCTCGCGTTTGGTTTTGGAGAAGGCTTGTGTGTATTGAATACTTCTCAGAAATAGACATTCGAAAGAATTTTTCGAAAAGGTACGATAGGAGGAAAGCTATTGCGACTGGAAAATCTCCCTTTCCCACTCGGTGGAGCCGACTGATTATGGCTGTGGTGGGCGGCGCCAGAGGAGGTGTCCTGCCCACCGCGTTACGTCGCTCGGATTCAATGTTGTGTTGTTCAATGATTCAATTCAAACCAGGCCATCTTGGAAGCAGTATACTGGGAGGTGACAAAAATCGGCACTAATTTCGAGGGAGAAATGCACAAGCGCATGCACTTGCGAGGCATAATGTGGTCTTCACATGCTTTCTTCTTGCTTACAGAATATATCGATTTGTGGCATACCGGATGTTCACGAGGTGGATTTGGAAAAGGCTTGACAGGTACAATAGAGTTGTGCTGCCTGCTTGCGTGGTAGCCAGGATTAGGAACGAGTTCCCGTCACCCTTTTATGTCAGCTCCCAGTACTACATGCTATGAATTGTGCAAAAGTAAGTGCAGATACCTTTACACAAGACACAAGAAAGCATTCGAATAGTTCGCTCAACTCACAAAAGCAATTATGGGCGCCTTGTGCATGCAGTCGGATTTCAACACTCCTTGAGCACTTTTTTTTATCATGCTTTCTGATTTTGTGTAGCACTGCGCTGGGTGTGAAGAATGAGACTGTAACGACATGACCAAGTGCAGTTCGGTTTATTTCCTTCAATTCCGTGAGGGCGTAAAAAGTGTTTCGAGAGACGGGTGCCAGGAGTATGAAAATTGCACTGTCAAAGAAGATCAACATTTAGGTAGCAATATCAGTTTAAAGGTTTATTTATTTATTTATTTATTTATTTATTTATTTATTTATTTAATGATGCTACACAGCAACCATTTCGCCCTTGCGTCAGGGGCTTTGCAATATATGAAAGAACATTGTAGTACATTGTTCTACTACATCGTATAGGACAAGATGTAGTAGAACAAAATATTGACCGAATCAAACCAAAAGTTTGTATACAGATGTAATTCATTCACTCATGGGAATGTCCTGCTAAAGGTTTCAGGAAGCTAGAGGATGGGAAAGAGGCCTTAGGAAGAAAGTTCCAGTCAGAAATGGTCCATGGGAAAGCTGTGTTTGAAAGTTGCAGTTCTTGAAAAATTGGTTTAGACTTGATGGCTTCCAGTGTGCTGTGTCCATCTAATGGAAATGCAGTACTTGATTTGTTAAATAATAGTGGACTAAAAACTAGATTTAACAAAAGGCACTGTGTGTGGTGATTGTGCATACACATCACATCTTCCATTATACTTTGATCCCCTCTCTCCAGTGGCGTAGCCAGAAATATTTTTCGGGGGGGGGGGGGGGGGTGCCCGGAATTTTCGACGGGCAGGAGGTAGGGAGTCGGAGCCTCACTTTTTATCTATATATATACACTTTCGGAACGAAAATCTGCACGTGACGCATTTGCGCGGAGTCACCCAATGAGTATACATTCGGACAGCATCTGCAGCCTACTTCATAATTCAGTTTTCATGTCAACTGAGCGCCGAAATAACGATACTCTCGCACGTTCAAAACTTTCGCAGGCGGCAATGTATCGATGAAATCTAGTAGAAAGACATTTATTTCCCCGCCACTGCGAAGATTCGTGACTTGCGCACGCTACTACCTTGATGACAATTTCAAAATAAAGTATAATGATCGATGTACACATAAGCATGAAATGCTGTAAAGAATTCGTGATAGAAGGCGCTGTCGGGAACACCGGCAGCATACCTGAGGCAGGTAAGCTGAAAATGACGCTATAAGAAATACATTTTTTAATAACCTTTATGAATTTATCTTGGCGTTGTCCTGATAAACTTCGGAAGACTCTCTCCAACCTAACATGCTAGTAGACATACAGGACGACATTTTAGTATATATTCCGTATTTATGGTTTCCTCACCCAAACTTTCCTCTTCGCTACATTATACAGGCGCTTCTTTCACCAAATTTTCGATACATTTGCAGGAAGAACAGAAATTCGCCTGCGATTGTGAGTCTAAGCAGATCCGGATCTGTCTGTCCTGAACATATTACCACTTCTTTTTTAAAGGAATGAATCCAATTACGTTACAGAAGAATGCCGTCCTCATTAACATGGTAGGCCTCCCGCAACATGGTTTTGTCTCCACTAAACTCACAAACACCACCATCCAGACCCTTTCACGAATAAATACTGACACATTTATTAAGCTGAAAAACGTGGTAAAATATCTTTTAATATTGAAGGAGCTTTTCATACGGTTTGCCACTTCACACTTCTAGCCAGATAAATTAAAAATCCCATGGTGCTATTGGGATTAACGCCAGTTGAATCCTGCAGTTACTTCGAGGCATGCGGAATGCAAGTTGCGATGACTAAATCTGATTTGGAACTCGCTGAAGTGAACTCCGGAATATTGAGACGTTCCTACTTCGCGCAAAGGGGGAGGCGGTTCTACGCAGCAACACTTCACAAGTACCACAACTATGCTACGATTCCGTTCGAAATGCTTCAGGTAATCCCACTCACCCCCTTTGGCCACACACCTCAACAACCATTTAACCAAAACGGACACGTGCTGGGGCCGGCAAGAAAAGAGGCATCAGGCTTAACTCAACAAAACATGGACTTTAATATGTGATCATGGTCAAAGTATACAATTAACAATTAGTAGCCAACCTAATGATGCAAGCCAAACAAAGAGCAACGTAAACGCATAGTGCAGCACAGGAATCAACAGGGCAAACAAACTAGTCAATGAACGGCCGATACAAGGGGGAAAGCAGCTCATAAACTATCGGCGATATGTCCTAAGTACGCTTGCTGCCACCAACGAAAGGAACGCTTATCTGGGTGGGCTCTCGTCACCGGCCTGTGGACTGGTGCTTTGTTAGAAACTCGGATGTCGACCTCAAAGTCGCCCTAGCTCAAGGATTCTCCCCGATCATTGCTGCTCGCATCATGCTCTCGCAAAGACTACTTCGTCTCTCCGAGGTTGGAGAGCCGAACGGCCAGGATCGCACGAGGGATCGCAAACGAAGCTTACTTCTTAACATGGCGGAAAGTCAGTGCCTCTTTTCGAGTCTCTCGAATCTCCAAAATTCCGCCCTTTCGTCTGTCCCGAGACGCGTTTTTCTCCCTGACAGCCCCGCCTCACCAGGGCGTCTATCCAATGGTTGTCTACGGCAACGTCGCCGGTAGAAAACCCACCAGTCCAACCCGCCGTGCGACTATTGTTTGGGACCCGCCTCCACAGTGCACCGCAGTACGAGCTCCTCTCCAAAAATATAGAAAGGAAAATGTAGACATACACAAAACTCGATATTCGGACAGGACGTCGGACAGCCTAACCGGTGACACTTGTGTACAGATTACCTTAACGAGCGTTAGACAACACGGCTTCCATTCTGAAACACTCCAGGCGCAAGGAATTTAGCACCGTCTAGGCGCCCTCGCGCTGGAAGTGCCCGGTGAAAACACGCGCCTGTCGGCAGTTGCTCCTTTGTGGCCGGCCAGATGTACGCGTCCGAGAAGTAGTTCTGCTTACTGCATTGCACAGTGATCGAAACATACCGGGGACGCTCCGCTGGCTTCGTTTAAGCCCTTATGAGCGCGCTGGGTTCGCTTTGGCCTCGGCATTCTGTTGTCTTCAAGGTCGCCGCCTAATGCACACTCTTATCTGGGGCCGCCGCGCAAACGTCAGCTCGGCTGTCAAAGCGCGGTTTCCGCAAAGCTCACGCATAACGAAAGCCCCAGCGATTCTCTGACCGCAGCGGTAGCTGAAAAATAAGATTGCAGAAGGCCAAAAATTCCCGCTACCAGCGTTCCCGTGTCTCGCCCCGCCGACGCCCCTCGGGGCGTCACAATGGCACAGGGATCGGTATTACGTCCGATATTTCCTGTATCACTGACGTTCGCCATAAGCATTGAACTTACGAAATACACAAATGTACTCGCTTGATGCAGCACCAGCATCGACAAATACTAGATTATCAACTACTACTAGCCGTATCTCACTGGTTTTTGCAAACTGAAACGTCATATGCTTTAACCTTACGCGACGCTTGCTACACTGAGTTGACAATATTACATGCCTAGCGGTTCAAAAAAAAGTTTGCAGATGAAAGCTTTGTTATGGTTCTTACACGCTCACCTGGCAATACGTTCCCTATGACCTTCATTGGGTTGTGTGCGTTTTTTTTTCTTATTTCGCTGTCACTTATAGGTTGCTGTTGAAAAACATGGGGGCTGATGTAAATAACTTATTTGGCTCCCTTACTAAACGAGGTCCAAGAATAGTGAGTTTCCTTCTACCTAACAGAGAAGTAATATCCCGTTCAGTGAGTTACATGTTACAGACATGCCATATTTTCGTGCCAGATCCCGCGCACCAGGCAAGCAAATAACGGTAGTGGATACAACCCTCAATTGTAACTATTCCAATGTCGAATAATTGCAGGACTTTCTCAGTGCTTTAACTTGTAATTGAATTAATAGTTGCGCGAAATTTTCGCATTTCATACATCTAAACACTGGTTTCTTTAAAATAAAGCGCCGTGATAAGTTTGTTTTGCATGCTTGAAATGCCTGTCCTTTGTACGTGCGTTTTTTGTCCCCGTTCTCTTGCGCTCTTTTTTTCTTCGTGGAACTCATTTTCACTTTTGCTTGATATGTAGCCTTCTCTATTCGATTTGTTCGACCAGATACTGTAGCCGAGAAAGGTATTGGTGTGAAGAGGTTTTTCTCATTTTATTTTCCCTTTGGCCGCTCATGGATTGTCTCAAGTACTGATCGATCAATCGTCTCGGCGACTGTAGTTATTTCGCCTGTTATGTTTACAACGCTGTATATTGCAATCAAGAAATGATATGATTTCAAATTAATTTCCTGGTTTGCTGAAATTAATAAGGCATCGTATGACCTCATGTTTGCAATAGCAAGGGACTATTCAAACATTATCAGAGAATTCACATATAATTCATACAGGTCATCTTAGGCACATTACAAAGCCACTGTATTGTCAGAGGATATAAGGTATCATGTAAGTACAAATCAGTTGAAGAAAATGACTTAGCATTCGCGGTCTCGCTCGTTTGTTGGCGCTGTGAAGACGAGCTTCCCCAGAAGACGGAGAGCCGCTGCTGTCCTTGAGACATATTGCCGCGAAAGCGACGACACGAATATGGTGACCTCTTCTTGAATGAATGTCGCGACCACCGCCTGCGGGTAGCGGAGCTGTTGACCCTTGTGCACGCTCGGCGATGAACCGTAGCGCGGTCTTTTTGTCGACTAGTTATTCCGTAGTTTACTTGCTGGCGGATAACACTGCAAAGCAGTGCTGTCCAGTCGGAAGGTTGGTTGAAATTTCCTCTCTCTGCGGCATCGTCCTCGGAAGGGGACGCGCTGTGCGCGCACATTGCGACCATGTGTAAGTCATCAAGAAAAATGACTAAAGCGAAGCTGTATTAAAGCACTCAAGTAGAGGTACTGCTCCAAAAGAAAAAAAAAACGCATGCACTGTACGCCATATTCCCCGCGCGAGCGCATACAACGCACGAAAAGCGTCAGAGCCTCACAGAAACAGGAATAAGAGGGGGAGAAGGGTCGGGCGGCAAAGGGGAAGGCGTTGCAGAGGAAACAGCGGCATACTTTGTGCTTGGTTCGCCAGCTCGATGACCTTAGCCCGCGAACGTTTCGCCCACAGAAAAAGCACGCACGTGCAGAACCACAGAAAAACCACGAGAGAAGAAAGACCACAAAAGAACCACGAAAAACCACGAAAAACCACGCATGTGCAGACTCGCCATGTTCTTCCATCACCGTAGAGAGTTAATTGTCAACAAACTGCACAAGTGTCTGCCTGCGGCGGCGCTGTGCTGCAAAGACTGCAAGCTCCCCTTTCAGGCCCTTATCGCAGCACTCTTTGCCGATAAATTACGGGTGCCCCTCGTTTGCCACCACCGTTTCTTGCTGACAAACTCCCCCCCCCCGTAGAGCCGTAGAGTGACAAGTCAACTTCCTTTGTGAGTTAAAAGAGCCGCGTTAGGGTGGCTAGAATGGGGAGGTGTGAGCAACGGCGGCGCAAACGTGACCCCAAAGCGCACCGATGCCGCAAGGGGCGCTGTAGGCATGAGCGCGGGGAACGGAGCAGACGACGCACTGCGACGCGCTCCTCGCACACTAAAAGCTACTTCCAGTTTAGAACCGTAAATGTGTGTGTGTGTGTGCTTTTTTTCGTTAGCGTGTGTACCAACGTAGTCTGACCGCACAGTTTTGTTCTTCGGTGATGTCCATTAAAGCACTTGCACTCAACAGAATCAGTGGTGCACATACTAGGGAAAACTGCATATATGCCATTTATTTGATGAAGCCTCTCACTAAGACTTTTCACAGCGTAGCACTTCTCAAAGCAGCTTAAATGTAGCTTTCTTGGGAAAACATTCAGCTGAAAAATGTTGTACACATGTGTCATTTGTTAAGTCGGTCCACTTAATGATGCTCCCGTCTTTGATCATGTCCCCACCAGTGTTCTCGTAGTTATTTACTAAAAGGTGGCTTTTTTTTTTGAGGGTGGCGGTTAAAATGTTAAATTTTATCGTAAATCTCCCACTCACCCTTCCCAGAGCGGTAAATATGCTCCTGGCAGTGTTTTCTATATTTGGACGTTTATATTTAATATTCCATCACTTTTCTACTTTTTATGCGGTACCTGTTATACCTTTTGCGGCTCAGGAACGGCATTTACTTGTCCTGTATAAGAGTACGCCATCTTGCCTTCTAATTAAGTACTGATTTTATATCGTGCGGAAAAGGCGCATGCCTCAAATGCCACATTAGCCACTTCAGCAGTTCTTGACAGTGGACACACAGCCGTACCTTTTGTAACGACGAGGCATGTCATTTCGTACTGATACAAGCAGTTTACTATGACTGCAAACAGTGAAACAATAAATATGGTTTTGACGTCGTTCATTCACAAAGGGGGAAAAAAAGGAAAACTGTCGGGAACATTGGTCTATAATACGCAAGGTTTCAGTGTTCGCTCGGTCGACAACGCCCGAGATGGCCACATATAAAACGAACTTCGAGACCTTTGCGCGCATATTTTCTACAAATAATATATCTCGCTCTCACTGTCCTTATCTTTTAATACCTATTGCCCTCTCGCTCCATCTTCTGTCAGCTATGACATCATGCAGTTACTGCTGTCTCCAGTATATATTTCCTCGAATGAGCAACCGCTGCAACAAATTGCCAAGTTCTCCTGCAACACCTTGTCAGCCTTTGGCAAACGCTTGATTGATTGATTGATTGATTTCTGGCGTTTGCGTCCCGAAACCACGCTATAATTATGAGAGACGTCGAAGTAGAGGGCCATTTCAAGCACCTGGGGTTTTTTAACCTGCACTGACATCGCATAGTATCACCACCAGCCAGCCTACGTACACTGGAGCGCAAAAGTTTCTTCGTGATAGATTATTTTCAAGCAATATCAGAGCGACCCGTGTGTGCGCGCAGCACTACGGTAAATATGTGTGCGTTGACGCGATCCAGGCGACTCCCGCGCACCCATCACCCGCCTACCTGTGGCACCCCCTGAGCACGAAGAGAGCACAAGGCCGATTTTTAGATGCGAAGCAGCTCTTTGACTAGCCTGTGTAATGCTGTCCCTCCGTGCCTCCGTACGAACGCGCTGCAACGCGCTCCCCTCGCCGCAGGTGTTGGAGCGGTGCCAAGTAGGTCACGCCGCAGCTGCGCGTTGACGTCATGCTCTCCTCGCAGTGCGCGCGGACGTCACTCTCTCCCTCGCCTGCCGCGCGCTCGCCGCAGCGTCCGCAGCTGCCGCCTCGTCCGTTCGCCCGCAACACCTGCCGCTACCGCCGCTCGCTACACCGCCGACTCGTCGGTTCACGCGCAAAAAAATTAACACCATCTTCCCAAAGCGAAACCCCGATGGGATGCGAAGCACCCGCGTTAGCGCCGTTCAACCCGTGACGCCACCCGTGCGCAGCGGAACGCGCTGAGCGCTCGAAGGCGACGGACGCTCTCCGCATCGGCTCCGTCAATAATCACCGATTATTGCGGTCTTCACGTCAGTGGTGAAAAATCCTGGACTCATCGCCACCGGCAAGTTGTATGCTTCAACCGGATACCACCCGCGTCCAGGTGGGCCCACTTTTCGGCAACTTTTGCGAGTTTGATCTCCACACCGACGCAACGCCGCGCCATAACTCGTCGCGGTAGGCCTAGCTCCGCAACGCCCGGGTTTTCCCGGCGCGATGGCGGCCGCCACCACGGTTACGGGCTATGACCCGACCTCACTTCAAGTTGTGACGATGGAGACCACCTCCTCGAACCAAGCTATGCCCTCGGAGAACGAGTACTTAGCCGACATGGTGAAACTCTGGGAGCGAAAGCAATCCCAGCCGCGCGCCGGCACCCGGCAAAAGGCGGCTGCTTCCGGCTCGTCCTCGCGCCATTCCGCAGAGGGTGCGCGCACTGCAGGTACTTCTTCGCCGAAGCATCAACTCAAGTGGCGACCCCGCCATACGCCTCGTCTTTCCCGTGAAGACTACATCGTTGTGCTGAAACCTCGCGCTCCTTTCGAACTCAAATCCGTCCTCCCGTGCGATCGTGCAGGCGACGCGATACGTACATACCTGGGAGGACCCTCGTCCGGCACTCTCCACGTGTGGCCAGTGTGGGACCAAAATGTTCTTGTGTGCAGTGTCACCTCATCATCTATGGCGCAGCGCCTACTTGGGGATATACAGTTGCTGGTGGGAGACCAGCAACTCCCTTTTCGAGGCCATGCCAAGGCGTCTGGGGAAATTTGCCAGGGTGTCATCACCATCAATCCGGATGAAACCCCGCAACGCATCAAATCGGAACTTGAATGGTCGCAAGGCACTATCCTGGCGGTCCGCAAACTCGGTAACTCTACTGCAGCGGTGGTGACCTTCGAGGGCACGAAGGTCCCGCGCTTCATCTTCTACCACAGTGTCGTGGCGTACGTACGCCCCTACAAAAAGACCATCCCCGCCTGTACTCTTTGCGGCACCATTGGGCATCGACCCTCGGCCTGCCCGCGACCCACTCCCGGTCGCTGTACCCGCTGTGGCACTCAAGTTCAAGTGACTCCGCAAGGACTAGCTCAACATGAATGCAACCCGACCTGCCTCCTCTGCTCCGGCCCTCATGAAACCGGTGCTCGGGGATGCCTAGGGAAGTACCGGAAACCTGCACCACCATCAACCCGAAAGCCGTCAGCACCCCCGTCAGCGGGCCTGCAAGCGGCTTCCCAAGCCAAGCCTGGATCACCTCTCAACACGCCGGCGACCCCACCACCGGCCACCGCAGTGCACTATCCGCCGCTTGTCACGGCATCACCTCAGGTAAGCAGCCGGGCAGGGATGACTGCTCCTCAGCCTCTTCTTCCCTCCCCTCCTCCTCCTTCCCCAGAGCTCTCTGCTCTACGAAAACAGAATGCCCTTCTTCAGCGGCAAATCGCAGCTCTCACTAAGCAGGTCGCAGCTCTACAACTGCAACAGCAGAAACCGGAAGGGCCTCCCAGTGCTGCCCCACTAGTTGAACCCGCTGTGCCTAAGCTTAATTCTCGTGCTACGCCCAACCCGTGTACTACTTATCCCGCTCCCCCGACCACGGCGCCGGCTGCTCCTGCAGCTCAGGGGTCGCCTCCGAACCTTTCTCCTATAGACCAAACCCTACCACTAGAGGACCGTATTAGTCGCCTCGAAAGCGCTGTCCTCAGCCACATGTCTGCCATTAATGTAGAATACATTGTAGCTGAGGTGGTTCAGGCGGTTCAGGCCTGGGCTCTCACCCAGTTTCGCACCAAATCAACGCGGTCACGCTCGGCTTCTACGGGCAGCAGCTCTGCCCCGCGTCGACGCAAAGTTGCCGGTTCGTCCTCCCCGGCCCTCAATCCGGCTTCCATCCCCCTTCCCGCTCCGCAAGGCCAGGGGCAGGGCATGGAGGATGACTCATAAAAATTTGGACTTCCATCATGGCGACTCCACCATCTGCATCTTTAACATCCTCTCAATTCGAAATCATACAGTGGAACTCCAGGGGCTTCGGGAACAGGCGAAAGCGCGCACATCTTCTTCTCTTTCTTCAATCTCGGGGCTCTCTTCCAGCCGTCGTTGCCCTCCAGGAATCCGGCCCAAACCCTACCCTCTCAAGCTACTGCTCCTATATTGGCGGTACCACCACCAGTTTACTTGTTCACAAGTCATATACGGCTGTTCAGGTCGATCTAGACCTTACCCTTCCCTATGATTACTGCATGATCTCCGTTCTTCCCCAAAAGCGCGGGGCTCCGTCTATTCATATACTTAACGTGTACTGTCCCCCGCATCTGCAAGGGATCACTTTCGCGGACCTCTTTTATCGGGCTCTCCAAGTAGCGGCTCGACAACCCCTAGTCGTGGTTGGAGATTTCAACGCTCCTAGTCCGCACTGGGGATACCACTTTGAAAAGGCTCGGGGCCGCAAGCTTAAAGAACTCATATCCACTCTTGGTTTCACTCTGCTCACTGACCCAGTGCATCCCACACGTCTGGGAAATTCGGTGACACGCGATACATGCCCAGATCTCTCACTCACGCGTAACATTCGACAGGCTACATGGGAGAACCTCGAGGACACACTTGGTAGCGATCATTTTCTACTTAAGATCGCCTTCCCGACGCAGAAAATGCGCCAAATATGGGGCAAAGCCCGCATCACGGACTGGTCAGCATTTCGCACCAAACCCTTCCCCCTGCTTTTATCCCCGCAGGACTACCAGGCATGGGCATCATACGCCCTCCATACACAGCAATCATACACCAAAAGCGTTTCGACCTCCACCTCCGCCCCTGCAGTGGATCCTCACCTCCTTCACCTGTGGGAGGCACGTCACAGCCTAACCCGCCGGTGGCGACGATCCAAGCTAAATCGTAAGCTTCGCGCCCGCATAGAAGCACTTACAACAGAGGCGGCGGCCTACTCTGCCCAGCTTGCGGAAACGAACTGGGTCGATACCTGCGTAAAAGCTGCAGGCCAGATGAGCTCCAAGAATACGTGGCGACTCTTTCGGAGCCTTCTGGACCCCTCAACCACACGTGGGGAAACCCAACGCCAGCTTCGCCGAGCCTACTATGCATATCAGGGCCCGACGAGCCAACTCGCGAATGACCTCTGCGATCGGTATCTCTGTCGTACCGTAGACCCGATGGGCCCCGAGTACGCCTACTCCGGGCTCCCCAACCCCGAACTCGACTCCCCCTTCACACTTCCCGACCTTCGGGCGGCGTTGGCCAAAATGAAGCGAGGTACTGCACCAGGCAGGGATGGCATTACAGTCACTCTCTTGGCCAACCTTCCTGATTCAGCACACCTCTCGCTCTTACATTTGATCAATACAGTATGGGAGGGCGAACCCCTACCTGTGGAGTGGACCACTTCGGTGGTCACATTTATTCCAAAACCCGGCAAGCCCGTCAGCATTGAGGCGTTGCGCCCCATCTCGCTAACCTCTTGCACGGGCAAACTAATGGAGACCATGGTGCGAGACCGCCTCTCCGCATATCTGGAAAGGAAAGACGTCTTTGCTGACTCGATGTTCGGGTTTCGCCCTCATCTGTCTGCACAGGACGTCCTTCTCCAGCTCCAGCAAGACGTCATTGTACCTAATACTATGCACCACAATGACAAAGCCATACTGGCCCTCGATCTCCGAGGCGCCTTTGATAACGTGAAACATAGTAGCATCCTTACCAACCTTAGCGCCACGAATTGCGGCTCTAGGGCTTTCGGGTACATCTGCTCATTCCTCTCACATCGCACCGCTTTCATCCGCATCGACTCTACCGAACACGGTCCGTATACATTAGGCACCCGCGGTACACCCCAAGGAGCGGTCCTCTCACCGCTTCTCTTCAATCTAGCCATGCTCCAGCTTCCTAAGCTCCTCGCCCAGGTCGAGGGCATACATTACGCTCTATACGCGGATGATATCACCATCTGGACCAATTCAGGATCCCCCGCAGAAATTGAAGACCGCGTACAGCGTGCGGCACTTATTGTAGACAAGTACGCCTCGTTGTGCGGCCTCGAGTGTTCTCCTACCAAATCATCTCTTCTGTCGATCTCATCCCTTCCGCCACCTCAAATATCTCTGCCGTCTGGCCCGATACCGGTCGTCCCAGAACTCCGCGTACTGGGCCTTCACATCTCCTCTAATCTCAACCCTGGCTCTACCATTGCGCGTCTCCGGCGCACTAGCGAGCAGGTTAGCCGCATCATTCGGCGGGTCTCCACCAAACGTGGCGGCCTTCGCGGTCGGCACTCCCTCCGCTTGGCTCACGCGTTTGTGACCAGCCGAGTCCTGTACGCTACTCCCTACCTTCGCTTGCGTCGCCACCACGAGAACCAGCTGGACGCACTGCTCCGCTCGGTTTACAAGCGAGCGCTAGACCTTCCCATCGCTACCTCCAATCGCCGCTTTGCGGCCTTGGGAGTACACAACTCGTATTCCGAGTTGCGGGAGGCCCATCATGTAAATCAAATCAATCGTCTGTCCCAGACGGCTCCTGGGCGCCGCCTTCTGGATAGGCTCTCACTGAATCCGATCTCTACCCCACCTCCCGATGCCTCCGTTCCGGAGCTGTGGCGGCAAAAACTTCGGGTCGAGCCTCTTCCTCGCAACATGGATCCCAGTCAACACACAGGCAGACGCCTAGCCCGAGCACACTTTCTTCACACTCGATACTCCGATACCCCTGGCGTTTTCTATGTCGATGTTTCAGGACCAACCCCCTCCGGGCACTTTACGGCCGCAGTGATCTCCGAGGGTCACCACATTGACGGGCTCTCTTTCCGCTCACCAAATGCAACTCAGGCTGAGGAGGTGGCCATAGCTCTGGCCGCCTCTCATCGCACAGCAAGGGTAATTATTACGGACTCGCGCTTCGCCTGTTCCCGATACCAGCATAATACTATAGCTTCCCTGGCCGCCCAGCTTCTCCAGGCGGCCTCATGGCGCTTTCACCCCCACTCCATCCGCATTGTCTGGTCCCCTGGCCACGCTGGTCTCCCCGGTAATGAAGCGGCT
Source organism: Hyalomma asiaticum (assembly GCA_013339685.2). NCBI lineage: Eukaryota > Metazoa > Arthropoda > Arachnida > Ixodida > Ixodidae > Hyalomma > Hyalomma asiaticum. Next base: position 73,409,630 of record CM023491.1, on the reverse strand, counting down.
CATGCCGCTGCCTGCGTCTCTCTTTCCCAGGCCGTTACCCCCTCCGATCCCGCGTCTCCCCCAGGCACCTCAGCTATTACGCAGTACCGCGAAATTCTCGATTATTATCGAACCTCGCGCCGTCTTTACCCAGACCCTGCACGGGGCCTCTCTAAAGCGGACGAGCGACTCCTGAGACGCTTGCAGACGAACACCTTGTTGTGTCCTGCGGCCGCCCAGCACTTCATGCCGGGTATACACGGCTACTGCGCGCACTGTGGGGTCCTGGCCGACACCTACCACATGATTGCAGTATGCCCTGCCCTACCTCTTCCTTTTTCACCCCCCTTCCCCCTACCCACAAGAGAGGCTTGGGAGGAGTTCCTGCTCGGCTGCTCTACCCGGGACGCTCAGCGCTCCTTGGTGGCGCGCGCCCGAGCGGCGATCATCTCCAGTGGACTTCCGGAATAGGGAGACCACCCAAGTGCATCTTTAGTGCAACTCTCTGTATTTTCATGAATAAACGTTTTTCCACCACCACCCGTGCGCAACGCTGCTGCTTCGCATCCCATCAGGGTTCCCTTTGGGAAGATGGTGTTAATTTTTTTTACTGGTCTCATAAATGTAACTTTTTCTATATTTTGTATTAAAGTTTTCTTCTCTCTTTCTCACACACACACATAAATACCAAGCATATCCTAAAGCCTCCGCATATAACCACATGCATGAACTTTCAAAGTAAGAATGCACTCGGTGCAGGTGCATGTCGCCTCCCTCATTTGAAAGTTTGAAATTCTTTGAGCAATTTCAATCTTCTTTACTTTTTTTTTGCGTTACAAATGGTCTTATATTTTAGGTCACAAGCTGCGCGCATATTTGTAGTGACATTAAACACGGTCCGCAGATGAAGCGCCGCTATGTAAGTGAGTAGATTACATTGCGATATTTTGCGTTTCCGCTCTAGACGTGTGGTAGAGTTAGAGCGCTTCTTATTACCGCGAAAAGGTATAGAGACAACGGGGGCAATTTTATTCAGACATTGCGAAGGGAAGAAATCTCCCTGAATATTTTGTAGATAAGGGGAAGCACGAAAGAGAATGTACCTGGGAGCGATGAAGTATGCACTACGTCTGTGAAATATGTGCGATGTCTAATTGTAGTTGGTATGCATAACATTTATTCGGTAGTTGTAATTGATGCGGCTGAATTTTGGCCATCATGCGGGATTAATCTGTGCTGATAGGGCTGTAGACAACAGACGGTGAGTGCCGACTACGCTGACTCATCAGGGGCGAAAACACAAGGCGTTCAGGAACGCATACTCTTTCACCTGAAAGAATTCAGTGTGCAGCTGACTGCTGCAGCATGAGATGACAGCAGCGCTCATAAAGGACGGATCAGTGCATTACGCCGTGTTGCTCTCTCTGCTACATAATGTGTTAAATACAACCTGGTGCACGGAGTGAGAGAGAACTGCATGCAAGCCTATCGCAGTTGTGCGGCGGCACATGCAGTTTCATATGGTAGCCTATTTAATCAACCTATAATAGCTCCTCACGCGTAGGTATTTTTGGTAGCTTGTCGTTTTATTTATTTGTGTGTGTGCGAAGAAAATGCGCTGTTTCATTTCATATACAGCTGCAATGCATTACTCATCACGCTTTATTAGTTCAATCCATACATCAATGCTTTATTCCGTACACACTATCTCATGCAATGCTAACCACGACACATGGTTGACTGTCCCAGATTGTTCAGGGAAAGGAAAATAGAGCCTGAAAACACACGTGATTGCTTGAATTTTTCATGCTTATACAGTTACCTGTATACATATCTAGTGCTAGTACTGGATATAGGGGGGTATTGGGATACTCTTGGCATCCTGAGACGTTCCCCAGGAAAAGGGCTCACCTTTCTTCAAGAGATCGGTGAGTGGGCGTGCTATGGTGGCGAAACTGCTGACAAAACGGCGGAAGTAGGAACAAAGGCCCACCAAGCTGCGGACATGTTTCGTAAACTGTGGAACTGGAAAGTCTATCACGGCGTGAATTTTCCTGGGGTCTGGTCGGATCCCCGACGTGTCGACGACATGTCCAAGCACAGTGATTTGGCGCTGTCCGAACTTACACTTTTGCGAATTTAGCTGCAGGCCAGCCATGGGAAAAACACGAAGAATCAACGAAAGGCGCTTAACGTGCGTGCTGAATGTAGGCGAAAACACATAAATCGTCGAGATAGCAGAGACAAGTTGACCACTTCAAGCCGTTCAGCAATGACTCCATCATACGCTCAATGGGGGCCGGAGCGTTTCACAGACCAAAAGGCGTAACCATGAACTCGTAAATGCCATCAGGCGTTATAACATCGGTCTCCTCACGATCGAGATCATCCACAGCGATTTGCCAATATCCGGACCGAAGGTACTGCGCGCCATCAAGGGAACCAAGGGCATCGTCTATACGAAGCAGAGGACACATCCTTTTTCGTGATGCGATTCAAGCGGCGGTAGTCGACGCAGTATCGCAATGAGTCGTGTTTATTTTGACTAGCATGACTAGCCTGACGATGGTGCAATGATGCCTTTGACTTGATTGACTTGATTGATCTTGATTGATTGATTGATGGGGTTTTACGTCCCAAAAGGAGCTCTGATTATGAGAGACGCCGTAGTGGAGGGCTCCGGAAATTTCGACCGCCTGGGGTTCTTTAACGTGCACTGACATCGCACAGCACACGGGCCTCAACATTTCATCTCCATCGAAATGCAGCCGCCGCGGCCGGGATTCGATCCCGCGGCCCTCGGATCAGCAGCCGAGTACCATAGCCACTAGGCCACCGAGGCGGGGCGACTAGCATCTTGTCTAATTCCGCTTTGATGACTTGATGCTCCGAAGCGGAAACCCTGTAGGGTCGTCGATTGTCGCCTGTGTGTATACGATGTTCCACTAGTGAAGTCTAGCCCAGCCGATGGTCATCTAAGTCGAATATGTCTCTATAAGAAAGCAATAAGCTGCGTAGTTCTTCAGCTTCTACAGGTGCGCGAACGGCAATAAGCATCTTGGCAATGTCGTCGTCAGTGCAGTCTGCAGACCAGGAAGGTTTACAGGGGGCGTCATCAGCAAAGGGTTCAATCCGTCCATCCGCTAAGGGAGTGAGTGTAGCCAAGGTTATACCCATGGGCAGCATCGGCTTTGTGCGCTCGTACATGTTCAACCACAGAACCCTGGCAAGTTCACCGGCCTCCATGACATCGACGTTGAGGAGTGGTTGAAGATGTACGATCGCGTCAGCATGGTGAACAGGTCGGATCCAACCGTAATGCTAGCCAATATCATGTTCTATCTTGATGGAACACCGCTAACGTGGTTCTACAAAGCACCTCCACTAAAATGTTACACTAGCACGTAATTACGTACACTTGTCTCGGTTTGCCGCGGGGTACATTGTCAGAGGCAACTATAGCGATTGCTCGGGACCAACCAATACAAACGCACGTTGCGGTGGAAGTCTTGAGAACCCACATCAGGCATTTTGCCCGTGCCTGCTGTCACCACCTCGCAACATTGCCGTCAGACAAGCGGGACGCGTCATTCTGCAAAATGGTCTCCAGATATTCTGCCAAACTTCCGGCAGGCTTCGCCGCCGCCGCCAAACCGTCGATTCCCCCTTGGTGTCTCATTCGACCTACAGTACACCTTGGTGTGCCAGGAATCAGAAAGAAAGCTGAGCTGTCATCAGGTGCTCTGAAACAACTATCCCTGCTTCTTCTACACGAGAGGTACGCCGATAAAGTGCATATTTATACGGATGGGTCCTCGAACCTCCAGTCTTCGTTCGGAGCGGTGGTTGTCCCAGTGAAAGCTTCCACCATCAGTTTTAAGACAGACCACCCGACGACATTGACAGCTGCGGAACTTGCTGCTCTGCGTGCTGCCCTTTGTGTAGTAAATGAGGAAGCACCCCGACAATGGTCAATCTTTAGCGATTCAAAGGCGGCCTTACAGTCCTTGCTGGCAGCCCTGCGGCGCGGACCATACGAGCAACTGGTGCTGGAGATCAGATCTCTTCTCCATAAATCACATGAGAAGGGACACCACGTGACGTTTCAGTGGCTCCCCAGTCACTGCGGCGTCGTTGGAAACGAATATGCTGACAAGGCCACCAAATCTTCACTTGATGGCACCAAAGTTGAGACCATACCTCTCTCAAGGTCCGACGCTGCCAGGCAACTCCGAGGGATTGCACAGGAGATTACACTCTCGCTGTGGAGTGCCTCAAGCAGCCAAACTCGGAACAGTCGACAACACCACCTGCTGTCTTTGCGGCATTTTCGATTGCCACCTAAACTCAGCCGAGCAGAAGCCACCCTGCTTTATCGTTTGTGGTTAGGAGTGGCTTTTACTAACTCTTATTCCTTTATGATCGGAATGGCCGACAGCCCTCTTTGTGACACCTGTCTTCGTGAAGAGACGCTACAACACATCATATGCGATTGTCCTCGCTATGACTTACAGAGGCAATCACTGGCGTCCGCTCTCGCTCACCTTGACCGGCGACGGATGTCGGTTGATGCCATTTTGGAATGTCGACCGCACAAGACATCACAATTGAAGGTGACAAAGGCGCTGCTGCAGTTCTTAAAGACGACAGACTTGCACAAGTGACTGTAACAGCGATGTGTGATGTCGTGTGCCATGCAGCTGCCACTGACTGTGAGAATGTGCTATATGTTCGCCCACTTTCTCTCTCTCTTCCTCTTTCCTTTCACCTTTCAATCTCCCCTGTCCCCTTCCCCTCGTGCAGGGTAGCATACCGGTTGTCATACACTGGTTAACCTCCCTGCCTTTCCTTCTCTACTATTTCCTTCCTTCCTTCCTACAGAAATGTACAGGTGGCTTGCAGCCAGCAAAACTGCTGTTTCTTCGTCGTCGTCTAAGTAGTCAACGTTCTCTTCTTTGCTTCTCCGTAACAATACTGAACTTTTCAGGCTTGCTCGACTCCCACTGTCTACGCAGATCTCAGGCGTAAAACTGGCTTCAGTTTTCTTTGATACAATTCTTTTCTATACTCATTTGCGCGGTGTGGCCTATGTAATTATCTCGTGAATTCGAAAATGCTCTACATACAGCTGGAAGCTGCTCATTTCTAACGTTACTTACAACACGCCTTCTCGTGCTCACCAAATATCAAGCAGCATTCACTTTATAACCACTGAAATGTCTCATTTTTACAAACTGCAAACTCATTGGATTGTACGTAAAAAAATTAATTTGGCTTGGTGTACTCACGGGAGACCAAAAATATTTAAAATTCATCAGTCTAACCAGTAAGAACATAAATATGCTCTCTTAATTATCCCGAAAAAGAACGCCAGAAGACATGTGAGCTGCATAACGCAGTGCTAGGCGTTTCATCTGCGCCCTGTATCTTCTGTATTTTCAAGTACTAAGGAATCCAAACACCTTCATGTCATCCTAATAAACTATAGCATGATAGAAGGGCCTTGTAGAAGGAATGTCGTACAGTTGCATGTACTTCACTAAAGTTGCGATTTCTCTCTGTTGGTACGTCATGACGTAAATACCGCTGAGCTGAACACACATAAATGCAAGAGACTCGCACATGGTACATCTTCTCTCGGTGTGTTCCTTTCCTGTGGCAAAAGAAAGTGGTCTACGCTTGCCACCATGGCTACGAGTGGTGCTTTCTAAAACTCCAAGGATCATACGCACATAAATACCCAATAAAGTGGACTGTTATCTGACACGTTATCCGAAGATGGTAAGCTCGGTCTCTGCCGTAGGATGACGTGTTATATCGTCCGCTTTAACTTCTTTTCATCTGTTCCATCATTACAATACTACATCTAAAAACACCTATGCTTTTCTGGGCTTCATTGTGTGTTGACTTCGTCGTGTTGTTTATCACAAATAAACGAACCCTCGACCCATCCCCTGCTTTCGTTCCGTCTTCCGTGTCTTTTGAGCGCCATGCTGTTAAAGTTCCGGAGATGTATTTATTCGCCATTTTCTGCCCTTCTTTTCTGTGTTTATTGTCAAATACTGCATCCTTATGCCAGGACACTGTAGGAGTGCAAAACATAGAAAAAAAAGAGACATAGAACCAGTAAACATGTCAGAGATATTTCTACCAAGTGTCGTAGTGACATTTCGCGAACATGACCACGCGATCCATTCCACTTTCAATAGCTCACCGAAAATAACAGTGTTTGAAATGCTAGTGCGCTCATAGAAGGCCTTCAAGTTAACGTAGCGACGCCTACCCGGAAGAACACCAGCACACGTCGTATCGTAGTCGTTAGATAGTCGACAACAAGAGCGATCGAATGAATGTTAGTTTCCGAGAATGAATATTACGTCTGTAGCGTAAAGTGAGCTAACCTCAGAGTTATTGCGGACGAGGGTGACAACTCTCGGTAATAGCTATTATAATTATCACGAACAGCCTTCCCTTCGAAAGACTCAATTTCACTCATGTCTCACAGAAATCCATTAAATTTTTTCAGAATGGTATCATACACCATCATAAACGCGCGTAACGCACTGGGACATCGAGAGAAATGACCGATAGGGTGGAGTGATAGAACTGCTGCTCTGCAAGGCTCACACTGTAGGCGAACAATAGATGACACAACAGCTCACAATTAAAATTGAGAAGGTGAATGTGCACATATATACATGGAATAGCAGACATACACAAAGCATCATTCCCATGTCGACTACACTCGCGCTTAGTCGTAACTTCTGAACATAATTGTTTACCAATGCTTCGAAAAATAAGCACAATATTGTCTAATACAATAAAGAAGATTAATCACCCGATATAATCCAGGAGCTTTCGTGTAAGGACGCCCATGTAGACTGCATGTGATATGCCCTTCATGTCAGAGCAAACACCACGAAAATAGAAGCCAGCCCACTCTGTGTGTGTAGATTATCAACGAAGCTACGTGGCACACGGCACTGGTGCGACAAGATGGTGGCCAATTTCGCAGGGGAGGTCCGCTTGTGAAGTGGTCATTAGCGTTTAAAGCACGGAGATGCGTTTGCCGCGACATCTCGATGACAACGATATCGAAGTTATCAGTAGGCTGCACCGCAACAAAAAATTTGGGAACTTCAGCTCAAAAATACCAAGGTTACCCTAACCCCCTTGTTTTATGTCAAATTCCTGAACACAAATGTACTCCTCGTAAGGAACATCATCCAGGTGCATAGCAAGACATGTTCAGCCAGTATGAAGGTCCTAAGATGCTTTCCTTTTATTTTAGTAGTTCGTTACAATTCCCACTAGGCACCAGCTGACTGTGTTGACATTCCGAGTGCTGTTTTTTCGGTTCTCGGTGAGAGTGCTAACGACAGTATTTGAACATACAGTCACTCGTGTGGTTCAGTTACACTAGAACTTCGCAAGCTCGGGTACGGAACTTCGCAAACTCAGGCACTTACATGAAAAATAAAAATAGGTGTGTAACCCACTCGTTAAGACGCTTGGTTTCGGGACATGGCAAGCTTGGTTAAAACTCCAGCACGAGAAACAATTTCCTTCACACTTTAATGTAGCAGTTTCTTTTGCCACTTATTATATATCAGCATTTGGACGATCGGGCGAAGACGAGGAGAACGAAGCAGCGTGAACCGCGCTCTGAGCTCGTGACCGCGCAGCGTCTCGGCAGCGTTCCAGATGTAATAAAAAGCACCTTATAATAGTGACGACGAGGGAACGAGACCCCGAGGAACAACGTTTCCTTGAATACGATGCCTAAAGACAAGTTACTAGAATTTGTGCCCGGCACCAACTGGTCGTCATGGGTAGAGCGTCTGGAGTTCTACTATGAAGCCAACGACATCGTCGTATCTTCCAAGAAGCGAACGGTTCTGCTGACTCTCTGCGGTGAGCAAACCTACGAGACTCTGAGAGCGCTGGTGGCAACACTGAAGCCTTCTGAGGTGGGCTTCGGGGACTTCATCAAGCTCCTAAACCACTTCGACCCCAGGCCGTCCGAGCTACTTGGGCGCTTTCGCTCCCAGAAACGAGACCAGCTCGATAACGAATCTGTAAAGGACTATGTAACAGCTCTCCGAACTTTGTCAAAGGACTGCAACTTCGGCTACGTGGACACGACTGGAGGTCGTGATACATTGGGTGCAAGTTCGAAGAAGGGAGTACAAGTCTTCCTTTGGAACTTATGGTGCGCGACAGATTGGTATGTGGAATCGACGATTCTAATCTTCAACAACGGTTGTTAGCTGAGGATAAGCTAACGTTTAAAAAAGCGTACGAGATCGCCGTGACGGCCGAATCAGCAAAAGATCAGCAGAGACAGATTCAAGCCAGTCAGCAACAGGCCGGCAGTTTCAGTGTACGTCGTCAGACTTTTCGCGAGTGTTCTACAAGCAAGGTGCCGCAGTGCTTCCGATGTTTAGCAGATCACAATGCCGACAAGTGTTTCTTCATGAATGCTACGTGTGACTTCTGCCGGAAAAGGGTCACATCGCGAAAGCTTGCCTGTCTAGAAAGGCTAAACCAAGGAAGTACCAAGGAAGCCACCATTTAGAGGAGAAGGAGGAAGTTTTAGAGGAACAGGAAAACAGCCTTCTTAGTGCTTTTCACACGGGTCTAGAGATCGCAACAACAGCTAAGTTTGTTGTGACAGTTAGACTATCTGGTCGGTCACTCAAGATGGAAGTAGGCTCAGGAGCGGCCTTCTCTATAATAAGTGTAGTGACGTTCGCCAGTCTCTGGCCTGAGGATGCACCGGTGTTACGGGAACGACATATCACTCTGCGGACATGGTCGGGAGAATGTTTGGAGATCTTGGGCTCCGTTCTCGTGGATGTGTCATTCAACAACAACATGGCGCGGCTTCCACTGCTCGTGGCCAAAGGTGCTGGAGCCAGTTTGCTTGGAAGAAACTGGTTCGACAAACTGGGAATTACGCTATATGGGCTGAACAACCTCATGGAAACAACAGTCGACGCTATATTAGCCAAGTTCTCGTCGGTGTTCAGTGAAGGTTTGCTTGGACATTTAGGAACACCTGCACACATCGACCTTGCTGAAGGCGCAACACTGCCGTTTCGTTAATAGGGCTCCATCTACTGACCGCTACGTAGCACTCGTCGGACGGCTCAGTATCGCTGACATTGGCCGCTTGAGTCGCACGTATGAGACGCGCGCGCACGGTGGAAACCAAGGCGACAGTGACGCAAGCGTTTCTTCGCTGCTTTCCGGACGTGCTGAGAACCACACGAACGCTCGCGGCGTCGCCCTTTGGAACAGTTTGCCGCAGGTTTGGAGCGCGCGTCTCAAAGGAAATAAAACGAAAGAAGGTGGGACGGGCGGTCGCTGCTGCTATAGAGTTGGAGACGCGCATCGCGTTCGTGTATTTTCCTGTCAGTCTGCCCAATTTTGCTTCTCTCCGCCAGGCAGTGCATTCTGGCGCTGATGTCGCACATGGAAAACTCGACTGCACGGAGCCTATACGAAAATTGGTTTGGCACAACATGACTGCATGACGATCATAAATGACAGGTCATAACATGAAAATCGTGACATGCATGTCATTAGCGGCATGATCTACATGCCACTCGTTTCCTTAAAGGGATGAATACCAAAATTTCTATGGCACAACACGACTGCATGACGAACGTAAATGACAAGTCATAACGTTGGAATCATGACATGCGTGTATGAGCGGCATGGTTCACATGCCATAGTCTTGGTGCTCTTGCGGCCTTTTCGTTAACTTCATATGTACCAAACTCGGTATAGCGAGACAACAATGCAAATCCATTTTACGTTCCTTATGCGTGCTTCGCATTTCCTTGATTCCCACTGCACGTGGGATCTGCCAATTTTTTTCCTTTTAATTCCATCTTCGTTTTCGATCCTATGCGGCACCGTACACATGGCAGATACCCAACTCGACAGAACGCGTCTGTCTTGCTAGGCAGTGACTGAGTTGTGAGCACAGGTTCGCTCTAAATAAACGCCTTGTTTTATTAACCTGCGTTCATCAAATTCGCTACATTACTGGTGGAGGTGCGGGGTATGAGCCGAAGCCCCATCAACGAGGGTCGCAATAGTCCTAACCGCCAACGAGCCACTCCAGTGGAACTGACACCAGTGCACCAGCGAGCAAGCCGGCGTCTTCGAGGTGACTCACCGGAATTCGCGCCTCTTTCCTTCACACCAAGGGAAACTCGGACGACGGACGCCGCCACTATGACTAGCCAGGTACCGCAGCCAGAAATCGTCGTGAACCAACCTCGCAAGCCGCCGACGTTCCACGGTGACTCATTTGAAGATGTCGAGGACTGGTTGGAGCTTTTTGAGAGAGTGGCGAGTGTTAATGGATGGGATGAGAGACACAAGCTCCGCCACGTCTACTTCGCCTTGGAAGATTTCGCAAAGACGTGGTATGAAAACCACGAAACCTCTTTGACGTCTTGGGAAGAATTCCGAAGGCAAGTAATAGAGACCTTTGCCGTCACAGATCGCAAAGAAAAGGCAGAAATAGCACTTCAAGCAAGAAGCCAGCTGACTAACGAAAATGTGGCGATGTATATCGAGGACATGTCGCGTCCATTTCGGCGCGCTGATCCCAATATGACCGAAGACAAAAAGCTGCGACATCTCATGAGATGCGTAAAACAAGACCTTTTCGCTGTTCTCGCCCGTAACCCGCCTCGCACGGTCACCGAATTCAGGTCGGAAGCAACAGCCATCGAGAAGACGCTGGAGCAGCGGGCTCGGCAATACAATCGCGAGGTAAGCTGCGCTCCTGCACACGTCGTTTTTGGAGGTATGCGGAATGACTTTGACACTGCGGGAGCTCATCCGATCAGTGATCAGAGAAGAGTTAAGCAAGTTACAAATACCTCAGGCCGCACCTGCTTTATCTCTCGTCGACGTTGTCCGGGACGAACTGCGACAGGTCATACGGGATCCAGAGCCTGAGCCGCAGCCGGCTCGGCACGTGCCGACGTACTCCGACGTGCTCAGGCAACGCGCTGTACAAAGCAGTGCACCAGTGGCGACGACGGTCGCCTACCCGCCGACAGCGCGCAGTACACCTCGTGTGTTCCAACCGACGGTTGCCTACCATCCTCCAGCACGTAGCGTGCCCCGTTTTGTGGAGCAGAGGCCCAGGAAAAGGGACGTCTGGCGTGACCACGAGAGCAGGCCTCTTTGTTTTCACTGCGGAGAAGCCGGTCACCTGTGTAGGTTCTGCCCGTACCGCCAAGCTGGATTGAGAGGTTTTCCCATGAATGCGCCATGCCCCCGAAACGGCGAACGACCCGCGGAGATTGAGGAATACCTGTCGACACGTCAAAGCCCCATCACTCCCCGCCAGCATCAGCCACGGTCACCATCACCTATGCGCTACCGATCGCCCAGCCGCCGTGCAGCTTGAAGGCTGCCATGACGGTTACCAAGCCCTCAGCAGGAAAACTGAAGCAAGCGACCTGTGGAGGTGAGGCCGCTAATAATCGCTGTAACGAAGATCCTCCATTGCCGCTTCAGTACGATGAAGTATTTCCGGTAGACGGGTGCACTAGCGAAAAGATTACCTCAGACTTGCGATTGGTAGTAGACGGCCTTGAGCTGAATGCTTTAGTTGATACGGGAGCTGATTATTCGGTAATAAGTTGCGCCATGGCGAGGAAACTGAAAAAAGTTGGGACGGAGTGGACAGGTCCGCAGATACGCACCGCAGGCGGCCACCTTATCACGCCCCTTGGTAGATGCACCGCAAGGCTTGAAATAAAGGGATTTACTTACGTTTCTGACTTCATCGTGCTGCCAGAATGTTCAAGAGAACTTATACTAGGTATGGATTTTTTTCAAGCCAACGGCGCCATCATTAACCTACGTAGGTCGAGTGTATCCTTCTCAGCAGAGCAAGCTCTACCTGTAGAGGAATCGGAGGAGCGACGTCTTACAGCACTGCCTGTTGTCGAGGATGATGTAACGGTACCGCCACGCTCCAGTATAATGGTCATCATGGAGAACGAAAGATTTCACGACCGCGAAGGTATAGCGGATGGAAATGTAGGACTGTTTTTGAGCAAAGGCATTTGCGTGGCTCGGGGTCTTGTTCACCTAAGCAATGGCCGTGCGGATGTGATGCTTACGAATTTTGGAAATGGATTCCAGCACATCGCACAAGGAACAGCTATTGCCTATTTCCACGAATTCCAAGCGGCGACCGAAATATGCAGCCTCACGACAATGCAAACTGCCCTGCCAAAAACTTGCAGCAATGTCGACGCCTCGGTTACCATTAATCCACAACTACCCGAAGCACAAAAGCAGCAGTTATATGCCCTTATTGAGAATTTTTCTGACTGTTTCTCCACATCGTCGAAAGTGCGTCGTACGTCCGTCACAAAACACAGAATTATAACCGAAGAAGCCACGAGACCGGTCTGCCAGCACCCATATCGAGTTTCACCAAAGGAAAGACAGATAACAAAGAAGCAAGTAGAGGAGATGCTTTCAGATGACGTCGTCCAAACTTCCAACAGTCCATGGGCGTCTCCCGTAGTGCTCGTAAAGAAGAAAGATAATACACTACGGTTCTGCGTCGACTATAGGAAATTGAATGCTGTAACTAAACGGGATGTGTACCCTCTCCCCCGTATTGACGACACTTTGGAAAGGCTGCGGTATGCAAGGTTTTTCTCCTCTCTAGATCTCAAGAGCGGATGTTGGCAAATAGAGGTCGATGAGCGTGATCGTGAAAAGACAGCATCCGTAACCCCAGACGGCCTCTACGAATTTAAAACGCTTCCCTTCGGCCTCTGTTCCGCACCAGCGACTTTCCAACGAATGATGGACACTGTTCTCGCTGGATTGAAATGGCAGTCCTGCTTAGTGTATTTGGATGATGTGGTTGTATTTTCCTCTACATTTGACCAACATCTAGAACGTCTACGGCTGGTATTGGAAGCTATTCGATCAGCAGACTTGACAACTAAGCCAGAAAATGCCAGTTCGGTTTCGAAGAACTACGTTTTCTCGGCCATGTCATCAGCGCTGAAGGCGTTCGGCCAGACCCCGAAAAGACAGCCGCTGTTGCGAGATTCTCCACACCCATAGACAAAAAGTCGGTGCGGCGATTCTTGGGCTTATGTGCCTACTATAGACGATTCGTAGAAAACTTTTCAAGGATTGCTGAACCCCTCACAAAACTGACAAGAGAAGATGTGCCCTTCGAGTGGAACGCCGAACAACAAGACGTATTTGATGAGCTAAGAAAACGCTTGCAGGCGTCTCCAATCCTTGCACATTTTGACGAGACAGCAGACACCGAAGTTCACACTGATGCGAGCAATGTTGGCCTCGGTGCCGTACTCGTTCAGTGGCAAAACGGTCAAGAGAAAGTCATAGCTTATGCCAGCCGCAAACTCTCAAGACCAGAGACAAACTACTCCGCAACAGAAAAAGAATGCCTTGCAGTTATATGGGCCATAGGCAAATTTCGCCCCTACCTCTACGGTAGGCCATTCAAAGCCGTCAGTGATCACCATTCGCTCTGCTGGCTGGCAAATCTAAAGGACCCATCAGGACGACTAGCAAGATGGAGCCTGCGGCTCCAAGAATATGATATTACCGTTGTATATAGGTCCGGAAGGAAACACACTGATGCTGACTGCTTGTCACGCGCACCAGTAGAGACAGCTGTGTCGGAAGACGAAGACTTCCCGTTCCTAGGCATTGTTGAGGCTTCAGAAATCGCGGAAAAACAACGAAATGACCCGGAGCTCCTGCCACTTATACAGAGTCTAGAGGGACTTGAGGTTCAAGTTCCGCGTACTTTCGCCAGGGTGTTCTCCACTTTCTGTCTGCGCGGCAGTATCCTCTACAAGAGAAACTTCCAGAACAACGAAGAGAAGTTTTTACTTGTCGTGCCTACAGCTATGCGACAAGAAATTCTGCACGCATGTCATGATGAGCCAACATCCGGCCATATGGGCGTGAGCCGTACATTCGCCAGAATCCACCAGAAATACTACTGGCCTAAGCTCCTGGCATCAGTGCAACATTACGTCAAGACCTGTCGCGAGTGTCAAAGACGGAAGGCACCATCTGACAAACCGGCAGGCCTTCTCCAGCCAATAGATCCGCCAAAGGCTCCTTTCCAGCAAGTCGGCATGGATCTCCTCGGCCCATTCCCAACGTCATCTTCAGGCAAAAAATGGATAGTTGTAGCCACGGACTATCTCACCCGTTACGCTGAAACCGATTCCGTCCACAGTGCGACAGCTGCCGAAGTAGCAAGGTTTTTTGTAAACAACATAGTGCTAAGGCACGGCGCTCCCTCGGTTGTTATTACTGATCGGGGTACAGCGTTTACTGCTGACTTAATGCGATGCTTAATGCGAATGACGCATACCGATCATAGAAGAACAACGGCGTACCACCCTCAGTCAAACGGTTTGACTGAACGCCTCAATAGAACGCTATCTGATATGCTTTCGATGTATGTCGATGTCGAACACAGGCTGTGGGATGAAATTTTGCCCTACATCACCTTTGCTTACAACACCGCTGTTCAAGAAACAACCCGAGTTCCACCGTTTCAACTTGTATTCGGCCGAAGAGTAACAACAACTTTGGATGCTATGTTGCCCCTGGACGAAGAAAACGACCATCCATCGGACCTGGAAGATTTCTTGCAACGAGCTGAAGAAGCACGACAGATGGCAAGGTATCGCATACGCCATCAACAACGTGTCGACTCTAGCCGGTATAACCAGCGTCGTACTGAACCGAATTACCAGCCCGGTGACAAAGTATGGATTTGGACGCCGGTGCGACGTCGTGGACTGTCTGAGAAGCTCCTTTGCCGATACTTCGGCCCTTACGAAGTACTCCGCCGTATAAGTGACGTAAATTACGAAGTCAAACCCGCTGGTCATCAAAGCCCAAGACATCGAAAACCTACGGAGGTTGTGCATGTTGTTCGCATGAAACGCTTCTATGAAAGGACGTGAACGCAACGGACAAAATAAGAACTCTTGCCTTGCCCCCCGCATCGGGACGATGCGTCTCAGGAGGGGGATAATGCCGTGACATCTTGGCCGCATTCTAATAGCCCGCCATCATTCTTATATTAGGAAGTTAGCGCGCTGTGGCAAGGTGCATTTCACCAACCACAGGCAAGGCTCATCCCGGCTTGCGCGCGCCTCTGGCACGAGACGACGGAGAGAAGAAGACGACGGTACGACGCGAGCATTAGAACGCGTCTGTCTTGCTAGGCAGTGACTGAGTTGTGAGCACAGGTTCGCTCTAAATAAACGCATTGTTTTATTAACCTGCGTTCATCTATATATATATATATATATATATATATATATATATATATATATATATATATATATATATATATATATATATATATATATATATAGGCACTGGATCTTGACTTCCCATGAACTGCCGGTGGGAGATTTCACTTGTGCGTAGTTGAACCATAAGGATTCGTAGCGTGCGCGTTAACTAACTCAATCCGGAACTCGGCACGATCTACGATGAACTCCGGAGCTTCGCCCACTCATCATCATTCACTCCGTTCATATGCTGTGAATTTGTGTGTGTGTGTGTGTGTTTGTGTGTGTGTGTGTGTGAATTCGTCCTGGTAAACTTCTCAATGCCGTCATTTGAGCAGTGCACCTTGGAGTGTTTCAGCCTGTTATAAACAGAGCTGTCAAAGTGAAATGTGAAGTTTACTATGCCTAACCGGTCCTTGAACAGGTTCGTGCCACGAACCGGTTGGCGAACCCCTTGAAAGCTTTATTTCTCGGAACTATAACTGAACAGGTGCAAAATGACGAGTGTTGAACCCGAGCCTTACACTCTAAAAACTAGAATCCCTGCAGTAAGAGTGAAAAGCCTTGCTACTCCTGAAGGACTCGTTCTACTCTCTCGTTATGCTCCGTCTCGTTCTACTCCACTTGTGACTGGTTGGATGGATGGATGGATGCTATGAGCGTCCCCTTTGTAACGGGGCGGTGACATGTGCGCCACCAGGCTCGTAAGAAAATTTAAGAACTTTTCTTTTTTTTCCCTCTTTAAATTGCCCTCATGCCTTTTAAAACTACTTCAATCAAATCGATCATACTACAGCTAAAACCCATGGCCGTGTGCCACAAACACATATGGCTGAAATGGCTCTGGCATAGCCTAGCTCCATCGCTGCCTACTTTTTGGTAATTCTGTTAAGGTATTATATGGTAACTTTCAAGGTATCTGGCATGTCCATTGTGCGTTCGTAACTCTGTTCACAGTAAGTGGGGTCGCTGTGGTAGCCACATTTTATGTACCTCCTACATTCGCTAGACACATGTGCTACCAGTAACATACTGATCACCACCAGACTCATGGCCGTGTGCCACAAACACATATGGCTGGAATGACTCTGGTAGGCAGTGGGTGTAAACCTGCTGTCGGTAGGCGGCGGGACTCCTCAGTGTGCCTGTGTGCTCAGCTAGGGTACCCAGGTTGGGTCAGAGCCCCCATCTGCGTTGGCTTCGCTCAATGTAGAATGTGTGGTTGGCATAGCCGTAGCTCCATCGCTGCCTACTTTTTGTTAATTCTGTTAAGATATTATATGGTAACTTTCAAGGTATCTGGCATGTCCATCGTCCGTTCGTAACTCTGTTCACAGCAAGCTGGGTCGCTGTGGCAGCCACATTTTATATACCTCCTACATTCACCAGACATATGTGCTACCAATAACATACTGATCATCACCAGACCCATGGCCGTGTGCCACAAACACATATGGCTGGAATGGCTCTGGTAGGCAGTGGGTGTAAACCTGCTGTCGGTAGGCGGCGGGACTCCTCAGTGTGCCTGTGTGCTCAGCTAGGGTACCCAGGTTGGGTCAGAGGCCTCATCTGCGTTGGCTTCGCACAATGTAGAATGTGTGGTAGGCATAGCCGTAGCTCCATCGGTGCCTACTTTTTGTTAATTCTGTTAAGGTATTATATGGTAACTTTCAACGTATCTGGCATGTCCATCGTCCGTTCGTAACTCTGTTCACAGCAAGTTGGGTCGCTATGGTAGCCACATTTTATGTACCTCCCACATTCGCCAGACTGATATGCTACCAATAACATACTGATCACCACCACACCCATGGCCGTGTGCCACAAACACATATGGCTGGAATGGCTCTCGTAGGATGGATGGTGGATGGATGCTATGAGCGTCCCCTTTGTAATGGGGCGGTGAAATGTGCGCCACCAGGCTCGTAAGAAAATTTAAGAACTTTTCTTTTTTAAATGCGAAGCATTTCTTAGCGAACTTCGGCGAGTTTGAGCGTATCTATCTATCTATCTATCTATCTATCTATCTATCTATCTATCTATCTATCTATCTATCTATCTATCTATCTATCTATCTATCTATCTATCTATCTATCTATCTATCTATCTATCTATCTCGCTGCCTACGATTTTGTGCTCTCCTGACCGTTTCGCTAACGGTATGTTTACGAAAATTGGTATGCCACAACATGACTAAATGACGAACATAAATGACAGGTCATAACATGAAAGTCATGACAGGCATGTCATGAGCAGCATGATTTACATGTCACGGTCTTGGTGCTCTCCTGGTCGTTTCGTTAATGGGACGTCTAAGAAAATTGGTATGACACAACATGACTTCGTGACGAACATGACTGACAGCTCACAACATGAAAATCACGACATGCTTGTCATGAGCGACATGATTTACATGCCGCTCTCTTAGTGCTCTCTTGGCTGTTTCGTAAGTGGGATGTATGGGAAAATTGGTATGCAACAACATGACAGCATGACAAATATAAATGACAGGTCATAACATGAAAAGCATGACATACATGTCATGGGCGGCATGATTTACACTCCACGCGTTTCGTTAATGGGATGCATATCAAATTGCTATGGCACAACACGACAGCATGACGAACGTAAATTACAGGTCATAACATTAGAATCATGACACGCGTGTCATGAGCAGCATGGTTTACATGCCACAGCCTTGGTGCTCTTTGGGCCGTTTCGTTAAAGGAGTATACACGAAAATTGCTACGGCACAACACGACTGCATGACTATCATAAATGACAGGTCATAACATGAAAATCATGACATGCATGTCATGATTTTCATGTTATATGTCATGACCGGCATGATTTACATGTCATGGTCCTGGCTCTATACTGCCGTTTCGTTAAAGGGATGTATGCGAAAATTGGTTTGGCAAAACATGACTGCATGGTGATCATATATGACACGTGATAACATGAAAATCGTGACATATTTCATGAGCGGCAAGATCTACTCGTTTCGTTAGTGGGATGTATACTAAAATTGCTATGGCACAACACGACTGCATGACGAACGTAAATGACAAGTCATAACGTTAGAATCATGACATGCGTGTATGAGCGGCATGGTTTACATGCCAAAGTCATGGGATGGGTGGATATTTCCGCATTCCGGACACCTGGGTGGATATTTCCGCATTCAATCAGAACATGCTCCGTCGTTTCCCTATCTTCCTCACAGCATGTGCATTTTTCTTCGTCTTTACTGAATTTCGCTTTATAAATACGCGTTCTAAGGCAGCCCGATCTCGCTTCAAACAGTAAAGCGCTTCCTCTTGAATTATCATAAAATACCTACCTATTTATCTCGTTTTTGCCCTCTCGGTAGTTATTCAGATTCGGTCTTTTTTTCCGTCGCTGCCCTCCAGTAAATCTTCTCCGCCTCTCTGACTTTTCCCTTTACGCTCTTTGTTGTCAGTTCTCTTAGAGCCGTATATTTACTGGTGAGCCTCCTAGTTCTCTTTCTCCACTGCGTGTCAAAGCTCGTTCTGTATAAATAGCGGAACACCTTCACTGCCCACCTAAACTCTTTCATATTCCTTAGCCTCTCTTCAAACGTTATTTTGCTCTGCGCTTCCCTTGCCTCAAAACTCGCCCATCCCATATCGCCTTTTACAGCCTCGTTTGTCGTTTTCCCGTGAGCACCCAACGTGAGGCGTCCCACAGTTCTTTGATTCACATCCATTCCTGATTGTATCTCTGGCGTCATGGACACCACTGATTTCCCAAATGTAAGCCCCGGTACCATTACCCCTTTCCACAGACCCCTATGCACCTCGTACCTATTGTATCCCCATAACGCTCTCTGCTTCATTATTGCTGCGTTCCTCTTTCCCTTTGTATCCAAGTCTTTTTCGTGTACCTCCATGTATATATCACCCTCATTTACCCATACGCCAAGGTACTTGTATGCGCTTACTCTCGGTATTTCTTGGCCCTGTATGGATACCGCCTGGTCATTGGGACCATTGAATACCATCAATCCGCATTTTGTTACACTAAATCCCAGTCCCAGAGCCTCGCCTTCCTTTCCGCACATATTCAGCAGCCGTTGTATATCATCTCGACTGTCCGCGAATAAGACAATATCGTCAGCATAAAATAAACCCGGAAGCATCTGCTCAATCGTCACGCCGCCCTGTTTGTGTGACAGATTAAAACCAACGTTGCTATCTCCTACGGCTTTCTCCATTCTAACCATGTACAACATGAATAACAACGGCGACAAAGGACATCCCTGTCTCAGCCCCTTGCTAATATCAGCGTTCTCTATGCTACTGATTCCTTCCCATTCTATGCAAATTGTATTTTCTCGATATATTTCCCTCAAAAGCTGTACACAATCGTCGCCTATGCCCATTCCTTCAAAAATTCCCACAATATTTGCTTTATTAACATACGCCCCAGTGATGTCTGAAAAGCCAAATACAACGGACTACCTTCTATTTTAGATATTTCTGTACACTGAGTAAGAAAAAATAGGTTATCGTCTAGTGTCTACTCGAAATCCATTCTGAAGTTTTCCCAAAATATTATTGCGTTCTGCCTAGGCTTCTATTTTTAATTTCACTGCTTGCATAGCCATCCTGTATAGTACCGATGTAATGGTTAACGGTCTATGCAAGCGAATGTTATTCTTTTCCCCCTTGCCTTTATAGATTAAGTTGATTCTGCTTTTTCGCCAACTGTCCGGTATTTGCCTCTCCTGTAAGCATGTTTCTATGGCTTTCAATAGTGCTTCTTTAGCGTTCTGTCCTAATTCGTTAATGAGACTAACGGGGACCCCATCTAAACCCAGAGCAGTGCGCTTTGGAATTTTTTCTTCGGCCTTTTTCCAGTTGAAATTCTCAAGTGGTAGCTTTTCCTTAGTTTCGCTCTCCGTCATGGTTTTATCCACTGGGGGAATCTCTTGGACGATGTTTTTAAACGAATCGGCTGTTACCTTCTGGATGTAACCCAACGCTTCATACCCTTCCAATTGATTTCCTCTCTCATCAATAATATGCTGTTGCAATGTGGCAGACATTTTACCTAGCGCTTTTATGTGCTTCCAAAATATCCTAGGCGCGCCCTTCTTCTTGTCATGAATTTCTGTCACCCAGCGTTTGCTTTCACCTTTAATATTTGCCCCGACAAATTTCTGTACAATAGATTTTTTTCTCTAAATATATTTCCCGTCTTTCCGTGACTTCGACTTGTGGCCGCTTCTCCCTTTTTGCCTGTCTGTGCTTCCTTGATGCTTTACGTCGCTTTTCGATCGCTTCCTGGATTTCCTTGTTCCACCATCTTTTTGGCGTTCTCTTTCCTTTCCAGCATACAGTTTTCTTCTCTTTACTTATTTCTTTCGTCATTACATGAATTAGCTCATTATACCCCCCGTCCTTGCCTCGTATTTTGCCTATTTCTTCCTCTACTCTTGCGGCCATATTTTTTATTTGTTTGTCATTTAAATACGAACTGCCAAACTTCGACTCTACGTTATTATTTTCAGTTTTATATCCCAGTTGTAACGTTATGCGTTTATGATCACTACCCAAGCTGTTCATCTCGTCCTCGTCTATTCTCATTTCTCTCAGTTTTTCATTGATTCCTTCTGTCATAAGGCAATAATCAGTGTTCGATTGCCTGTTTCTGACCTCCCACGTGATCTGTCCATCACACTTGGGCCCCGTGTTAACTATCGCAAGAGTATGGTGCTCGCAAAGATCGAGCAATAACCTCCCATTGGTGTCTGTATATCCGTCAAGGTCGTGGATGTGGGCATTGATATCCCCTAGGAGGATGATTTCGGCCCCGTGACCAAATTCTTTAATATCGGTGTTTATGCAATTCTTTATCTCCAGATTCTTTTCCTTACAGTTATTTCCCGTCCACATGTAAGCTACACCTAGCCACGTTTTTTTTCCACCTACCGTGCCCGAAACCCAGAGGTGCTCTGAACACGTTCGTTTTACTCTCTCCCATTTGGCTCCGCTATGAATAAGCATTCCAACACCCCCACCTTTTCTTTCTGATATGCTCCTGTTGCACCCTTCCCAAATATAACTGTCAATATGAGGTGGCTCTTCCAGGTCTCTAAGGTGTGTTTCTGTAACCGCATAAACTCCTATCTTTTCTTTGTTTAACTGTTCCTTAATCTCTAATCATTTTAGCTTTTTTCTGCCACCCGGCATGTTTATGTAACTAATTGCTACATGTACGTGCCTTCGCTCTTTTCTTCCTTTTACCTCTTTTCTGGCATTTCTCAGTGCTAGCTGCCCGAAAATCCCCCTGGTTGTTTCCTTTGTTCCTTGCTACCCTGGACTCCGAAGGGCCCGCGTGCCCCCCAAAAAGCTACTTCACGTCCTGCAAGCCGCCAACCCACCTCATGACCAAGTCTCCTATCGAAGCGAATTCTGTCTCTTTGGAACCCCCCCACCC
Source organism: Hyalomma asiaticum (assembly GCA_013339685.2). NCBI lineage: Eukaryota > Metazoa > Arthropoda > Arachnida > Ixodida > Ixodidae > Hyalomma > Hyalomma asiaticum. The sequence goes on along the minus strand of CM023491.1, from coordinate 73,387,824 downwards.
TCCCCCCACCTATGCACCTTCCTGTTTATTTCCACAACTTCGAAACCCTTCTCTCGACTCGTATGCCATATCTCTTTGCATCGACAACCGCTCTTTGGAGGTTGCCGTCACGCACTGGTATTTCCGGTTCCGCGCACACTACTATCTGCACCTGGGTGGAGATGGCACGCATGTCGTCGACGCCTTTTGCCAAGGTCATCGCTAATCCTGACGATTCTTTGTTGAGGACGTCGTTTAGCCCTGCCGCAATCATCACGAGGTTGCGTCCGTGAGCCCCAGGCGTGAGCTTTTCTCTTGGTTGCCTCATGACTGAACCCAGACTATGCCCTGGGAACGTCCCTACCAATACTCGTTCGTCGCCTTTCACCGTCTCTTTGAGTTCCTCGGCGCATCGAACTAAATTGGAATCGCCAGCTATGATAACCCGCTGAGGTTTTCCAGCTGGAGTCACCTGCACCTTGCTACTGTCGGGGTGTTTAGCCTGAGTCACAGCTGCTGCATTGTCTACTCCCTCCCGCAAAGCTACTTCCTGAAAGCTGTGCCCCGCGCTCTTTGCACCTGCGTTTTTCACACCCTGTCCTTGCGGCCCCCTCCCCCCCCCCAACCCCCGCGCTAGAGGTCGGCGCCGTACTATTCTCGCTGTTGCCTGCTTGTTTGTTCACCTTAACTACCATGGCTAGTCCCTCCTCTGCTAACCTAAGCCTCTCCCGTGGCCAGCGTTTTCTCACGCTCTTTTGCCAACGCATTTTCAAGCTCAGCGATTCTGTCCATAAGTCCGCTGTGAGCAGCCATCATTTTTTCCATTTTTGCCTCGATCTCGCACTGTCTACATTTGGCGTCAGCTTCTTCTGCCTTCTCTTCCGCACAAACTTCCACTTTCACAGCTGCCCCGCGCCCTGAACACTTTGCGGTCTTTTTGACCATGACCGCTCGTAGCACAAGAGTTACACTACCTAAAGACGGTAGCTTTAGAACTGCCCGCCGACGGGAGCCACGATGCGGCGGCACGCTCGTCCTTGAGGTGATAGTAGCTCCGGTCTCAGGGCTGGCGGTAGCTTTAGAACCGAGTTATTTGCGTTTTCCTGCGTTTTTTTTTCTTCCAAAGGTCGTCGTACTATGGCTCGGTGTTCAGCAACAAGATTTGTTGTGTCCTCGGCGGTAACAATACTTAGATCACCAGGGACAAATATTTATAGCTTCCAGAAAGCGCATTGCTGAAGGAGAAGCACGGTCGCTTGCGCGCGCGTTCCGTCGACGCTCTCAGCAGACCGCATGTGTTGCTAGTTTGCAATGTAACGGGCATTCTTTCTCCCGGCATTCTGCGTGGGAGGGAGTTTGTGCGCGCGTTCCGGCAACGCTCTTTTACGGCGACATGTGTTGTCAATTTGCAATGGTTCGCGCTGTTTTTAACGAGCCGCTTGTGTGGGATACCAGGCTGCGACACGGATAGCCGTGCGTGTGTGTGTGTGTGTGTGTGTGTGTGTGTGTGTGTGTGTGTGTGTGTGTGTGTGTGAAAAACTTTTATTGATAAGAGTTTCCAGGCCACAAGGACCCTTTACATTAGGGGGAGTCCTTATTCCGGGACCCCGCTGGACAAGGCCGCTACCCGCGCCCGTTGGACTAGAGCCCTTTGAGACTCAAGTCCTGAGCAATTGAGTAGGACTGCCTCCCATGCCTCTCTAGTAGGGGAAGGGTTAGGGGGAAGGGAAGGATTCGTCTGACATGCCCACACCATGTGAAAGTTATCGGAGACTTCCCCACAGTGGGGGCACCACCCATCGACTTTAGGGTCAAAATGTTTCACAATTGCAGGACACAACAAGGTGTTGGTCTGCAGGCGCCTTAGTGTTCGTTCATCGGCCTTGCTCAGGCTCTAGCAGGTACTGGGAAGTGCCGATGGAGTTCGCAATAATGCATCACAATTTCTCGGAATCGTAGGAGTGGTTGCCTAGTCTCTGAGCCGGAAAAGCCTGATTGAGGTGCCCGGTGGTTAAGCGCGCGGGCGGCCGCGTCCGCAGCCTCGTTACCTCTAAGGCCCTGGTGGCTCGGAGTCCAAACGATACGTTTGGGTGAGGGGTCAGAATCCTTCACTGCTCGCTTTAAAATTTGGTAGGCTAAAGGGGAGACCTCGCCCGCCAGGTAGTTTTCACAGGCTCTGCGCGAGTCTGTAATTATTACTCTGGAGTTTGTGTGCGAGGCGGCAAGCGCTATTGCTACTTCCTCAGCCCGCGCGGAGTTGGAAGCCCGATAGGAGAGCCCGTTAACGCGTTGGTCCTGGTGAACTACAGCGGCCGTGTAGAATCCGGTGGGCGACGGCCCTGCTACATCAACGTAGTATACACCCTGCTTGCATCCTTATTGGTGTTCGAGGGCCCGGGAGCGCGCCCCTCGTCTGCCTTCGTGGGTCTGCGAGTGCATGTTACGAGGAAGAGGAGAAACACAGAGCTTGTGGCGCCACAGGTCTGGAAGTCTGCTTGTCTCCTCGGGAACGCAGTCGTGTTTTATGTACAAGCGGTCTAACAGGCGGAGCCCGGATACCGTCTGCGAAAGCCGCGTATATTGGTTTACGAGGTGCGCCTCCTTCAATTCCTGGTAAGAGTTGAGCACCCCCAGGGCCGACAACTTGGCATTGGAGGTAGTTACCGGGAGGTCCAAAGCTCGCTTTGTAGCCTTCCTGATGATGGCGTCGATACGTTGGTAGTGTTGCTTCGTAGTGCGAAGGTAAGGTACGGAGTAGAGGATCCGGCTGATTACAAAGGCATGGACGAGCCGAAGCGCATCCCTGCCCCGCAACCCGCGCGTTTGTTGGAAACGCGGTGGATCATACGTCCGACCTGTTCGCCTATGCGTTTGAGTTTAGTGATGGTGGAGTCTGGTCTGAGTCTGTTGTGGATGAACAGGCCCAGGACCCGGATCTCTTCGACTTCTCTGATAGGAGCTCCCATCAAATAAATACACAACCTTGTGTTATCATTCGGGTGCGGTCTGAGGTGCAGAAGCTCTGATTTTGCAGGGGCGCATTGGAGACCACAACCGATAGCATAGCTATCGACGATGGAGGCGGCTCTCTGGAGGCGATCCTCCATTTCTCCAAGGCTCCCTTCAGTGGTCCAGATTGTTATATCATCCGCATATAGTGCATGATGAATTCCTTCCACCCGGGCCAATAGATGCGGAAGCTGCATCATGGCAATGTTGAAGAGGAGCGGCGACAAGACCGCTCCTTGGGGAGTACCCCTTGTGCCCATGGTGTATGGGCCGTATTCGTCATCTTCAATTTTGAGGAGGGCCTGACGCTTCGAGAGGAAGTCTCTTACGTAGGCAAATGCCTTGCGCCCACAATCAGAGGTACTCAGGTTTGCCAGGATGCAGCCATGTCGAACGTTGTCAAAGGCACCTTTAAGATCGAGGGCAAGGATGGCCTTGTCGTTGTGGCGCATGGCAGTAGGTTGTATTACGTCGCGGTGTAGTTGAAGAAGGACATCCTGTGCAGACATATGCGGGCGAAACCCAAACAGTGTCTGCAAAGAGGCCCTTAGCCTCCATGTATGGGGAAAGACGATCCCGAACCATTGTCTCCATAAGTTTACCCGCACACGAAGTCAGTGAGATGGGCCTCAGATTGTCGGTATTCACCATCTTGCCTGGTTTAGGAATGAAGGTGACCGATGAGGTCTTCCAGTCTGGAGGAAGTGGACACCCATCCCAAATCTGATTAATGTACTCTAGCAAGTGGTGGCAGGCCGAGTCCGGAAGATTCGCCAACAGTTTGACTGTTATGCGATCTCGGCCCGGAGCGGTACCTCTGCGCATCTTAGCTAAAGCCGCCCTTAGGTCATGTAACGTAAAAGATGCATCAATATCTGGATTAGGCTTGCCCGTGTACTTGTGCTCGGGCCTAATGGGGTCCTCTATGCGACAGAGATAACGGTCACACAGGGTGTCCGCCAGTTGAGCCGTCGAGCCCTGATACCCGTGCAAAGCCCGCCGGAGCTGTCGTTGCGTCTCCCCTCTCGTCTGAGTAGGGTCAATGAGGCTGCGAAAGAGGCGCCACGTCCCTTTCGAGCTCATCTGACGCGCTGCTGCATTACACTTATCAATCCAATTGGAGTCAGTAAGCTGGGCGGCATACTGTGCGGCTTGCTCAGTGAGTTCGTTAATGCGAGCCTTAAGCTCGCGATTAAGCTTTTGCTTTTTCCAACGCTTGGTAAGACTCCTGCGTGCCTCCCACAGGCGCAGTAGGTGATTGTCTACCGCGGGAATCTCTTCGGTAGTCTGAAGTGTCCTAACATGTTGTTGCTGAATTGCGTGCAAGTGATTTGCCCATTCCGCATAGCCGCCGCAAGAGAGCACGGGAGGAATGTCTTCCATTCTGAACTTGTTCCAATCGGTCAATTTGGCTTGGCCCCACTTTTTTCGAGTTGCCTTCACCGTAAGAGTGATCCTGAGAAGGCAGTGATCGCTACCAAGTGTTTCTCCTAGGTTTTCCCAGCTGGCATCTTTGGCGTTCTTCACGAGGGACAGGTCGGGACACGTGTCACGGGTTACCGAATTGCCCACGCGTGTGGGACATGCCGGATCCGTGAGAAGCGTAAGACGAAGTGTGGAGATTAGCTCTGCCAGCTTGCGTCCTCTCGCCTTCTCAAAGTGGTAACCCCAGTGAAGGCTGGGAGCGTTGAAGTCCCCAACAATCACTAGAGGTTCCTTGTCAGCTGATTTGAGCGCACGGTAGAAAATTTCGTTAAATGTTACGTGTGGCTTATGCGGGGGGCAGTATATGTTAAGAATATGTATTGACGGATAGCCGTGTGGACTATGCCGCTCCGTACATTTCGTTTGCGGCCCGCGCTGCTACCTTTTTCCTCCCCCCCCCCCCTTATTTTTTTTGTCCTAGAGCCCCGTGACGCGTTTGAATGGTTTGGTCTTTCCGACCAAAACAGAACAGGGATCGCCGTCAATCTACTGGAGTGCCTCTTGCAAAAAAAAAGGAAGAAAAGAAGCACAGAAAGAAGAAAAGCTCGTTAAAAGCGGACTATGGTCCTCTTGCATGCGCCTGCCGGCCTGGACGCCGCACGAAGGAGTTTGGGGCACCGGATAACAAAAGCCACTGAGAGGCGTCCTGCTGCTTTCTTTCCAGTCGTGTTTCTCGTTCTTTCTTTCTTTTTGGTTTCTAACAGAAGCTTTCAAAACGAGTTAGAACCGTGCTGCTCAGTTCAGCCTTCATTATATAGAAATAAATAAGTGGACGTACGTAGTCGCCGCTTCCTGGCACCGGACCCGCGTTTTCTCACAGTATAAGTTCGTTTAACGGAAATAAACAGATCAGGTCTTGCAGTCCGTGGCTTCACAGCTTTTCTTTCCAACACGCGCACACAAGAGCTATGCTCACACATGATGGCTACAGCTACAGACTTTCACTGCTTTATTGTGGAGCCTTTTATGGGATTAATATATTGATAATAGTGTATACATACCGATAACAAATAATTAGAAATTAACAAGGATCACAATAAAAATCACTTTTGCTTTCCAGCCTGGCAATCTTAGAAATTCTGGAGTATTTTTTGGAGTATTCTGTCTCCCGCGTTAGGGGACGCATCGGCCGGTGACCACGCTTCCGTCCGCAGACGCACTTTCTTTAACTTGACGCACATGGCCTGCCTCGTATAAATGTTTTCCTTTCGCAATATTAGCACCACGGAAGAAATTTCGCACATCTTCTACGGTCTTAAAACCAGTAAGAAGCTGAGGCGGAACACATGCAGACGATGCCACCTCCGCACAAGAAGGTGCGCACGCGGTGCGGGAGGGAGCCTTATCACCCCAACGACGCGGGAGCGCCCGCATTGGCGGTGAACGCAGGGGGCGGCTAGAGTTACTCTAGAGGCGGCGGCGGAGCCGCCTGGCCTTGTACACCATCCCCATAGAGTGAAGGGATGTTTCACTCCATGCCGTGAGAGAGTTAAAGCAATGCCTCCTTTACAAGATGCCTGCAACGTGAGCCGAAAAGCTGGTCCCCGACCCTCTCCTGTTTTCTGCTCCTTTGCTGTGGCATGATATTCTGGCTTGCGAGCTCCTCGATGAATGCGTTCAGTGCCGCGCGCATAGCCGCGTTCGTACAGATTCGAGCGTATATGCGCCGGTAGCGCAGTGGCAAGGCACCGGTCACCTTTCTTCGTGGGTGGCGTTTCCCCGCCGACCGATCTTCGAGCGTGATGGAAAAAAAAAAAAACTTCTGCGTTAGGCGCCAGAGCACGGCAACGACGCTGACAGGTCAATGTCGTGCAAGTAAATATTACTGGCACCTTTGTGGCGTGGCATTTACAATAGACTATGCCCAGCTACTAGGTAACATACTTCAGTTACCACAAAAGGTTAGCTCTTGATGTTATTGAGGCGATGTGTGAGCGTGGGTTCATCCACGTCAAACGGTGCCATACCAGCCAAACACCGATAGCAGTGGGCAAGTTCACCTCAATATAATAATAAACATTCAATTGCTTATGCGAAGAGATGTTTCACTTTCGTGTTACACCGATTCCTTTGACAAAGGGATCAGCCACACTTTTTTTTTGAGAGCTTGGAGCTCACTACGGTGGATTTGCTAGATAGGATCGCTCTGCTGTTAGCCGTGTTCTGGGCAAATAAAGCCCTGTACACTCCGAACGCTAAGCGAACCTGTCGGCTGCTTGAAACACTGATAGGGCTTGACTCCAGCGTGACCCTTCCGAGTGTGCCTCCGGCAGCCACAGCAACTATGTGTGAGAAACGAAAAATGAAAATTGCCCATGTGTGTTCATTTCTTACTGTTTACTCAAGCATTTTACGTCCCAACGTGTACTCAGCACCCTGCTAATGTGCAAGCTTTGCTGTGATGATAAACGATGTGAAACATTTGTTGAGCTCAAAGAGCATAATCTATCTTGTTCTATAAGGCACAAAATTTGTAGTATGTGGTGAAAGCACACTGCACGATTTTCCAGTATACTTTCTGTTAATGAGGGGTCAGGCGCTGTTTCCTTCTGGCAGTTTTACTCCCACGGAGGAGTGCTGCCACTCTCTAGCAGGGGGAGTACTGGACTCCATGGGGCGTTCGATTACTCTATGACTAGCGAGAGTTTTTCACTCTGGAAGAAGTACTATATGAGACAAGCGAATTCTCCCTCAAAGTGTGTTCTGGGCACTTCTTTTTTTTTCTAAGAGTGCAACCCGAACTTGTACTTTCTTTCGGTTCGACACCCAGATAAGAACAGAAGAAGCGTACCAGCAGTTGTTTTGCAAATATATAAGGTAGTAAAATGATCCGCAATGCAACTTCGTTAACTGAAATTACTGGATACGAATCCTAGTTATTTAATGCAGAAAATGCTTTAGTTTTGTAGAATCAAAACTAGTGAACGTAGCTTTAAGATTATCATGTGTTGTCACAGAATATAGTGAAATGTGTTCCCTCAGCGATGCGGCCTGGCAGCCGGCCTTCTAAGAGGTCAATACTTTCACTCAAGATAGCCCCACTCAACTACGCAAATGAGGCTGGGAATTCACAAAAAATGTGGTTGATTCCTCCGTCGTAGGAATCGGAATAACACAAAAGCGATACCCATCTTCGCGAAATTCAGGAATACATAAGCAGCAATCTGGATAACCGAGGGGCGGGAGACGGGTTGGGTACTCTGGACACGTGAACACGTTACATGTAGACGGCACGGAGATCTTCGACAGTTGTACAAAAAGCGAAAGATCTCAAACGATTCACATTGCTCCGGAGACGCAGAATTGCACGCGCCAGAGCCCTGCGCAAACCTGCCATGAACCCGGAGCGTCCTCAAACGGTGACACCTTAGAAGCGAAACCGAACGGGTTGTCAACACACAGGCCACTGCAGCGAAAGGTGCATCATTTGCTTGTCGACGGCAGTCTTTGCGTTCCTGAAGCAGCGCGCGTCGCAACTCAATGCACCTGACCACAAAAGACAGATTTTGCAACGGCAGTGTTCGTGCTTTGTCCCTTGAACGCGCCGTCACGACGCCGCCACGCCTTTGGTTCCCGCGACGATCGACGCTCGAAACTACCAGCGCTGTCTCCCGTCTCGCTCTTTCGTTCCGAGATGGCGCTACCACCGCAGCAAACCTAAGCAAACCAAGAGTGCAGTTGACTGGAGGCGATGTTAATTTAAGAGTAACTTTGCTTGCACTGTAGTTCACTGTACTAACGACCTTTACTTAAACCGGACGTCAGTTAGTGTAAATTGGTGCAGTGAGGACAGAAGGCCCGTCTGTTCCCTACATGACCAATGTTGCGGTGGTGTCTCAGTAGAGTTTCGAGCTCCTTCGTCGGATCCCGGGTGAACGTGAGCTTAAGTCCCAGCGGGTGATACCTTTTTTTCATTGTATATCTCTGTTAATTTTTGCACAAAATTACGCCAGGTTTCCGCCTCTTCGCCGTCGTCACACTTTGAGCCGTTGCTGCACTGTGACGTCACACCCCGGCCCTCGGTTCTCAAGCGACTCGGCTCGTCGCGGTCGCACCGCTCATTCAAGGCTTGGAAGAACGATATCAACTTGAGGAGAATCAGTTGCAGCCCAGTACCACTACGCAATGGGAAAGCAGTTTGGACCTGGTTCTTCAGTGGAACTTTGATGAGTCTAACTACGCCATTGACGATGTCGCCACACAACCCAATTTTTACGTATCATAGAACCGCATTCATTGGTGTGAAAAATATAGTTTCACCCGTTGGTTGACCACAACGTCTCTCTTTCTTAATCTAGTGGGAAACCACTAGTTTCATAATAACATGTCTGGCTTCAAGAGAAGCCTAAGCGCAGCCTGGGGTCTGCAATTATCGCTACTCCACTAGGTTTAACTAGTGCGAAACCACAGCCCATTTTTAGACATTCCATTTCCGTCACGGAATGCGTTCACGCTGTCAGTACATCGCAAGGGGCGTGGAAGCGTGGATAACGAAGGCTCTAGTAGCTCAAATGTTGTGCATATGTTGCGCTCAGAACACCTTGAATTATACGCAAGAGATAGAAAATTTACGGAGCGCTTCCGCTACAAAGAAAATGCGGGCAAGCGAAGCTCGGCGGTGCGTGCCTTTTTGTTTAGTTGTTTGTTTACTTGTTAGTTTGCCGCTGCACGCGCTGCAGAGAGTGCATTTGTTACAGGCGTCTGCTTGTTTATGCATATATAAAATCCCTCTATAGAGCCCGCGTATGATGAACCGGCTGTGCTAAAGCTCGACTGGTCTCGCCACCCGGTTTTCGGCGGTCGGAACAAGCAGCTCGACGAGCAGTTTTGTAATTTCAGCCCAACCTATTTTCTTTTACAGCCCCGCTATTTCAAGGGCGCATACGATAGTGGCTGAATCACTTCGCGTCGTGGTCTCAGAATCTGGGTGCCAATGGTTGGAATCCGCAGCCCGACGGACCATTGTAATTTTCAGTCTTATTACTCGAAGACAAAGACCAGAAGGGAGCGCGAGCGTACTGTCTTCACGCATGACGACGTTTTTTGCTTCTTTTTTTTTTTTGCGTACGCCATCGACAACGGCTTCACAAGCCAGCTAACGCAAGCTTCTCTTGAAAAACAGGCCAATGGAAATTGACGGCTGCCATTAAACTATCCGCAATGGCTTGCTTCACCGTCGAGCGCTGCCGCTGATGCGGCATGTAAGGTGCCAAAGCGTAACAAACCTTAACGTTGGGAAGCGCGTCTCGAGCTACAGTTCCCAGATTTTTCCTAACGACCTTCATCAATCTTGCTTTCGCCCGCTCGTGGGGCGGTTGAGTGCACTCGCTACGCTTCTGCCTGCCTGCCTCCTTTTTTATATAGCGTTTCCCTCCACCAATCAAGAGAAAAAGAAGCGCATGCATGGTCGTGCGTTTGCAGAAAAAGAAAAAAGAAAAAACATTCGGCCACGCTTAGAAAGCACTCGGGAGAGCCATTCGTGCAAAGGAAAGAATCGAGGGCAAAGGCAAACATGCCAAGCTGGGATGCCTGCCGTAGACGTTCACTAATTTCTACTGTCCGTCACGGCTAAGTGCGCGGGAATGCTTGCCTGGATCGAATGTTGAAAGTACGAAGTGCGCACTCCTTCGTACACTTACTTTCACACACCACACACACACACAATATATATATATATATATATATATATATATATATATATATATATATATATATATATATATATATATATATATATATATATTCCTGATAAAAAAAGCAGGTGGGTCCATGTGCACCATAACTTTTTTACCAACGTTCTGAAAGCAGATTACGCAAGGAAAGTACCGTTACAAAAGCAGATCACGACCGTTTCAGCCATGCCACAGCCCAAAACACAGTAAAAAAAGTTCTTTTGCGGCACGTGTGCTCGCTCGATAACGTAAATCAGCGCCCAAACGAGACACAGTAAAAAGAACGCACCGCCTTAATCAAATGACCCTACATCGTTTAGAGAAGTCCACAGCAATAAGCTCCGCCTAGTTTTCGACCGCCGATTTCGCTCTTTCAGCCCCGCCACTGTGGTCTAGTCGTTATGGTGCCTAGGCTGCTGATCCGAATCTCGCGGCATCGAATCCCCGCCGCGGCGGCTGCATTTTGATGGAGGCGAAATCTTGAGGCCCGTGTACTACGGAATGTCAGTGCACGTTAAGGAACAGCGCGTAGTCAAAATTTCTGGAGCCATCCACCACGGCGTCTGTCATAATCATAGCTGGATTTTGGACGTAAAACCCCAGAAATCAATCAAATCAATCGATTTTGGCGGTCAGTTTATCTCTCACTAACACTGACTTGTGGAAGTGACCTAGCCGAGGGGTAGTTGATGAGCTCAATATATTTTGTTCGTATCAACATTGGCACTAAAGTAATTTTACCCACGCGTACACAATGTCTTCCTCACTTCTTACCTTCATCAATGTTTGTCGTAATATGTCAGTGTTTACGCCAACCAACAAAAAGAAGCCATTTTTTTTGTTGCCGATTCTTGGCTTTGTTGGTTGGAGAAAGGTTAGAAAAATCTCCCGAAGAGTCTCAGAAACTAAAATACCCGACAAACTAACTGCCGTTACTTCAAATTATTGATAAGCATCCCTCATCAAACGCCTATTGCGCAGACGGACAATTTATGAAGAGTACAAAACAACAGTTGATACGCATCGAAACTGCCACTGTGAAAGGAAAAATCAGCATCCACCCGATAGAAGCACAAAACTACAAGGAAACCCACACGAATTTCTCAGAAAAGAAGCTGCTTAAGTGTTTCCTGCTTCGAGTTGTCGATTAAGTCGCCCTAGCGCTGTCTATCGTTAGCCTCCTGGTTAGCTCATTTGGCAGATCGAGTGCCCCGGACAGGCGTTATTCCCGGCTCCGAACCCCGGACCAAGGCGAATCCTTTCAACACCAAATGAAACGCCAATGAAACGACCCAAGGGGAGAGGCATCCAGCGGCCACCGAAAGTCAAATTCCCGTCAAGTATACGCAATGCCCTCTGTCGCCTTTACGTATTTTCCTATAGAGGGATATATTAATTCGACGTAGCTCGTTCTTTTTATACCTTTGGAAAGTTCATTTTAACAGCGGAGTGGCTAAGGTGCTTGCCAGGTCTGCCGCCGCGCCCGTATAGGTCACGCAAGAGGGAAAAGCCGACCCACTCTTGCCCTGCACCCACTATATACACACACTCTTGCCTTGAGCCCACCGGTACATGGTTATGATTATGCGAAGGACTATATAGAAAGAAGTAGAGAAAGTTAGATAGGAAGAGATAAAGAAAAACGAAGAGCCCACTGCTACGTGGTAGTGATGTGTGAACAATATAGAAATTGATAGGGAAATAAATAAATATCTCTTGTTGTTATGTGGGGTTTAATGTCCCAAAACCAGCTCTGATTATGAGAGACGCCGTAGTGGAGGGCTCCGGAAATTTCGACCACCTGGGGTTCTTTAACGTGCACTGACATCTCACAGCACACGGGCCTCAACATTTCGCCGCCATCGAAATGCAGCCGCCGCAGCCGGGATTCGATCCCGCGACCCTCGGATCAGCAGCCGAGTACCATAGCCACTAGTACCATAGCCACCGTGGCGGGGCAGAAATATCTCTTGCCCTCGACCCACTGCTACATGAGAGAGAGAAGTGGACACCCTTGCACTACGTCACGATTAACGATAAAAGCCCTACTTCGCGCTTCCTACAGTTTTCAGAGTGTGCAACTGCATGGCTCGAACTTAGTTTTTTATCGCTCATGTACGGCGTGGTAGGAAACTAGATGTATCGCTGCTCAGAAGCATGCACGGTGTAGGCCCCTTGAAATTAGAAAATGAGCCCACAGCGAAACAGAGGCGGCGCGTGTTAATGCGGCGGAGCAATACCGCGAAAAATTTTACACGCTCTCTATAAATGCAGGTATGTCTCGCCATATCCCGCGTGGTCTCGGCAGGCTATCTGAGTAAACAACGGAGCTGACAAGCAAGAACGCGGGCTGAGTTATTTCACCTGTCTTCATCATCACCACCTCCCTTCTTTTCCTCCTCTGTAAATTGGCGCATACCCAATATAGGGGACTGGCCAATAATGTTTTGACTTAAAGAGCACCTTTATATGTGTGGTTTGGCGAAACACATGTGATGAAAATTAACGTAAAATTCTCTTGGTTTCAATTAGAAAATCCATAATTGCTAAACAAACATCCCTGTGACTGTACCACAAAGTGGACCTTCCAAATAAAAAAAATTGTCATTTCAGTAAATTCCAGGCCTAGTTGGCGAATAACTGGTTCGAGAATTTTCTTTCGCTTTTATCACATTTCTTTGGTTATCTAGCTGATTTAAAAAGCTAGGTCTTCTTCGTTTTTGTCATCTTTCGTCCGTTTTTATATCTTACTACATATTGCATTCCCTCCTCTTTTTCCCTCTCATCACCCTCACTTCTGTTTTCCACCCTTTGCTACACTATACCGTATTTGGCTATGCCATGGTTTACCCCACGCCTCCTTCTCACCCCCGCACCTTTTTCAGCCTCCTTTTTTTCCCTTTACCTCCTCTCCACATTCACACCGCCCGTCCCCAACCTCACCTTCCTTTCCCACCCGCTTGCTGTACTATATTATGTGTGGCTGTGTTAGAACCTGCTAGGCGCATTTACTTTCTGTGGCGCATACCGGAGAAGCCTACCCTGTTTTCGGTGGTCGCCCACGGACTCTAGCCAAGCTTAAACGTAAAAAAAATGTAACGCTGTAATCCGAATTTATCACTGTGTCTAAACTATTTCGAACAATGCGTTGTTTCACTGTGTAGCTGTACAGTGGTAAAACTCGGCAGCCCGCATACCCGCAGAGCAGTTCACGTGGGGACTTACATACGCCGTCTGTATTGTTACAACTATATGAACTCTTTGCGCTTGAATAAGACACTTAGTGAGACATGGCGAGACCCTGCAAGCGCGTTTCCAGGAGTGGTTGGCTTTAAACATTAAACAGCCGCTCATTTCTGGAAGTCGAGATGCAAGGGCAGGGTTCCGGGATTTATATGCAGGTGGTTGCCTCTTACTGTGCATTTATCTTCTAGTAAAGAGCATAAAATACGGCGTACTCAAAGGTAGTCATGTCCTAACAAACGAAAAACAAACAAAGACGCAAGAACTTCGCGTTATTTGATTTCTCATGAGAGATACAAGAGAACTGAAGATTGGCAAGTGTATGCAATATGAAAAGTAGCCTGCGTGCTTTGAGCTCCCAATTGAGGTCGGTGCCCTTGGCGCATTTAGAACGTGATGTGTGATTTACCTGGTGGGCTAGAGAGCCTGCTCCGTTAAGTTGTTTGCTGTCAGTGTAGAAATAGCTCGATCCCGATGGCAATGTGCAGGGATACGTGCTATAACGCGTATAAGGTGAAAGTTAGGCTCAAGCAACTGACATGTGAGTAAGGTGAAAAGGACTTGCATATTACGAGGTTCGATTCTTTTATATTGGAAATCAGTTTCACGAAGACAGCCGAGCTTACACTTCAACTTCCCGCCCGTGAAGTAAAGCTCAGAAAAAGGGCGGAGCGCTGTTCTTTTGTAGTGAAGTGGCTCGAAAGGTCTAACCTTCACAAATTGCTCGAAACCGCTATGAAAGGCGTGACAACGTCTTGGTCTATTCAGAAGTCTCGACAAATGCTGTTGCTGCAACAGAAGTAGCCGCCAAAACAGCTCCTTTGACCTGGAACATAAAGTCCTTTTGTCAAGTAACACACGCTCCCTGCTGTTTACGCACATATTTGTCGCTTCAGTTATCGCTTTCGAAGTATTCACTCTTCTACGGAAACTAGTGCCGAGGATATCCGGTGAGCAAGGTTGTCTCGACAATCACGTTCCGTCTACACAGGCGCCCTCGAAGAATAAGCAAGCAAAGGTTTTTAAAAATGCGTCCATAATACTTTCATCGGGTTTTGCTACTACACATTTTTCTTACTACTCATATTTCTGCTCAGTCTTTCTGTTGAAACGATACAGAAGTCGCTGAAAGCTTCGCGACCGAAAGTTCTAGTTTTGCCGTATATAACAGAAGCTACATACAGTAAGCCGAAGGAGCAACGACAACAACCATAAAATACCTGTAGGCCTGGTTTGTGATAACACATTTAAGATTGTTGAAGGGAGCGCATAAAGACAAGAAATCCTCAGCGTCCGCACCGAGTTGCCGCGTTTATTTTGAGAGACCCAAGGCATCCATCGCATTGCGCAACCAGCTGCACCGCGGGGAAGTTTCCTCCACGAGAAGCCGGGACACACAGCGCTGCACGGGAACAGCGGATTCGATCAAGCGCTGCTGCACTCCCGACGCACGGCTGCTGCCCGCTTCAGCGAGGAGGGAAGGCGCAAACGCAAAGATCCCGATAAGGGCGCGCAAGGTCAATACCGACGAGTGTGTTGCGCGAGATAGAGAGAGAACGCTTCCGCTTCCGACCTCGAGGGCCACAGGTGCAATCGGCAGGAAGGAGGGAAGGGGGCTGCCTGGAATGGACGGCCGTCACGTCCGAGCAGGGTGTCTGACCATAGGTTCGAGGGGGCAGCAACAGCTTGAATTGAAAAGGACCAAATCACCGTGGGGACAGGAACGGATGTGTGGGAAGGGAAGCGCGCCTTATTGGAAAGATAGAAAGTTTATCCCGCACATAAGCTCTCGGCCCACTTCTCTGGCCGTTGCATGCAGTAAGGTGAAAGGTAAAGTGAACGGGAGAGTGTTGAGAGAACGAAGACACGGGTAGCGTGGCGATGAGGCAGCGCAGGTACTCTGAAACCAGTCTGTACGCCAGCAAAAGCCGCGAGGGCAAGGAGAAAAAAGAAATGATGACGATACTTATGCTCGTGATGGCGTTAACGAAAAGAAATGAGGGCAGGAAAGACCAGGCCCGTTGCCCGGGAAACGGTTCTCAAACGAAAGCGAAACGCACCAAATGAGTGACTCCGGTCTAGGGAGCGCGAAAGGAGGAGTCTCACTTGAGGAACCCCAGCTATCGGGAACGCATTGGAAAAGCAAAATGATGAAGAACGGGTGGGAAAATAAAAAAAAAATTGGAGGGGGGAGAGAGGGGGGTGGGGGCAACGAGCTTACTGAGTGGCTGCCTCTGCAGTCTCTCCAGTAGCAAACAAGTCCATATTTCTGTGCGAGACGATACTTCTCTGTTGCCAATACATGAGATTGCATCTTCTCTTGGTCTCCTCGGGGGGCGCTTTATATGCTAAAATGCTGCGTTTTGCATATTATTCTTTAGAAAATATTATTGAAAAATTCAAAATACTTTGCTAATGTATGCCTAATGCATTACCAAATGCGGAGCATGGTTGCATCTTCAAGTGTGCCATGGGGTCAACACAAGCCGCACTTTTAAGAAAACAGTTGAGTCATTCACTTTGTCTGTTATGTTTCTTACGCGTTCTACCGCGACTGTTAACGCTATGTCATGCTCGTCACGACAGCTTTTAATCGGACAAAGTACCTTTGCTGACAGTGCCATAACACGCTGCCTATGGAGTCTCCGGAGCACTTCTGAATAGATTTCTTGCAGGACCAACAAGAAATTGTCCGTTGCCGACGTGCGTATGTTTTTAGGTTACGTAAATAGGTTGCGAATGAGATTACGGAATACAAGTGGGATACAAGTGGCGTTTGAATAGTTATGTACCGCCCAAACTGTCTTGCCCTGTATGGACTCTGTGACAGAGATAAGATTGGACGTTGTGAAGCACCTCGCCGCGAATACCGCAAGAAGGCATAGAAATCGAGCTAGGCGAGGGCTCCATGGTGTAATACAGCAAGGATGGTGAGGCAAGGACGAAAAATGAGCACTTGTTTTACATGACCTCAGCCCCGTTTTCCACCACCAGGAAAAGCAGAGAAAGGCAGGACGACACACATGCACTCACTAAGACTTATGTTTCATTGTTCTGACACCACGTAACATACAACATAAATAAAAACAACAAACAATGGAACAAGCCCTGAGATGCATTCTAATCAAGATTACTCACACGCCGATAGGAAGGACAATTCGTTATTAAGAAGGGCTGTGCACGGACTGACACAGCTGTCCTTCAGAGTTGCAACGTTTTTGGGTGAAATTATCCCTCGATCGAGATGCATTATTCAATTTCAGCAGCAGCAGCAGCAGCAGCAGCAGCAGCAGCAGCAGCAGCAGCAGCAGCAGCAGCAGCAGCAGTGTTACGAATACGATGACCGTCTTTGCGCAAAGTGCACGAGTAGGTATGTGCTTAACGTGGGCTAACGAGGAACGTGGACAGCAACGTGGCGACTGAACGGTAGCTTATGGTACGACCTAAAGTTGGCACTCAAATTAGCACACAGACGTCTGTTTTGTCGAAGTGCACGCTACGATTAGTTAATGCGCGTCACATAAGCGTCGTTCGTTGGAGTATCCCTACCTAGTCTAGCAAAATTGGGCACGGGGTCATGCCGTGTAATAATAGAACACGAATACTGTTTATTATATATGATAGCGCTCAGCTCACACTGGCACTGTCATAATAACTGCTGGTGTAATAGATTTACTTATTAAATGTGGCCGCGCGGGAGGAGGCATCGTAGCCTAGTGGTAGCCTGCTTGCTTGGCATCTCGAAGACCCGGGTTTTATTTCTCCCCTCTACCACTTGGTAGGTTGTCTTCGGAGAATGAGACGCCTTCGGGTGTGTCTGTGTGTTCGTTACGTCTACATTTCAATCACATGCTGTGACAAACTGACAAAATGTTAATTTTAGTTGGCCCTAGATGGACATTGGCTGTATAAGATTCAAACACCTGTCGTGTATGTCCGCATACAATGGGCGAGCACTGCGGGTATGACCCACATGTGATGGCACTCTCGTTAATAGTGACCTACTTGACCACTATATCACGTTAGCGGCGTGAAATTCAATCATCCTTGTTGATCACACATTTTTACCCGACGTTGTTATGAAGGGGGGCGGGGGTAACCAGCGGGAGATACGGGGTTAGGTTGGTATCCCACCGCTGTCACCACTGTTGTGAAGGGCTAGCGGAAGATACGGGGTCCGTTGGTATCTAACCGCTGCCTCCAACGTTCTGAAGTCAAGCTAGCGGGACGTGGCTAGCGGGCAGGCAGGATATCCATTGATCAAACAGTGTGCGAAATAGCAACACTTCTCTTAGGGAAGGTAGGCCACGAGCATTTAGAAAACAGAACAACTTTATAGCAAAAGGTTAAAGTGGTTGAGAACAGGGCCAGCCAGCACGACCCGGTCGGCTGGGGCGACTGCCTCCTAACAAAAGGGCTGCACGGCCTTAAATAGCGTTTCTGTCCAGTGTTCCACGCCCAGTTGCAGGTCGCTGGAAAAACACCGGCCGCGGTGCTCCCGCGGGCGCTCCTGGCTTGTGCAGGTGTGGGATGGCAGGATTCCCCGAAAGTCTCGGAGCAAGAGCCCATCCCCGCGCGGCGTCTTCGGTTCGACACGCTGCCGGCCTTCGCTGATGGGGTTGCAAGGTCCGCCGAAATGTCGAAAACTTGACCCTCCTGCTGTGAGGAAGGGGTCGACGAAATGGCCGTAGTTCTGGCACAACAACGTCCCAAATACTGCGGTATACAAGGTAACGAGGCGACTAGGAGAGCACCGAGACGTAGGCGGCTAGCTAGATAAATTTGATTGATTAATTTGTGGGGTTTTACGTCCCAAAGGCAGCTGTGATTATGAGAGACGCCGTAGTGTAGCGCTCCGGAAATTTTGCCCAACTCTGGTTCTTTTACGTGCACTGGCATCGCAAAGTACGCGGGCCTCAACACTTCGAATCCATCGAAATGCAGCCACCGCGGCCGGGATTCGATCCCGCTACCCTCGGAAGATAGGAAGGGAGGAAGGGAAAAAACAGAAAGTCAGGGAGGTTAACCAGAAAGGCGTCCGGTTGGGTACCCCACACCGGGGAAACGGGAATAGAAAGATGGGAGAGAGAGGAATAAGGGGAATAATGAAAGAGACGTTGTAGGACAAGTCCAACAGTCAAAGGCATTCGCGCAGACAAGTCGTCTTCAAAAAGCGCAAAAGTGCTCTCAGTGCATTGTGGGCCGACCAGCGATGACGGCGGTGTTCAAGCAGCGTCTGCACAGAAAGTGACTGATAGATGGATATGGTCAAATTGACTTGAAGGGGCACCAAAGTGAGCAGGAATTTTTCTCGCATTAGTGGGTTACCTTTTCATAATACTCAAAACACGTATCTTGCAAGAAGACACTCGGTAAGCTGGGAAACGCGCAAAAAGGAAATTATGCGCGGGGACGCCGCTTTGAAGTTCCAACACTAATACGTTCAATGTCACAGGTTTCTGACGGCACGATAACTTTTTGTTGGGCTAGTTGGTACTCGTTAAGTGACATAATTGCAGCGCGAAACTTAAAAACAAGCGAGAGAGGAAGAGTGGGGAAGTCAAAGAAGGCGCCACACTCGCAACTAGTTGATTAGGCTCCAAGCAGGTACTTATATACACGCGTACACACTCTCGAGGCCGAGTGTACAACCCGGTAAACGGGAGTTATCATGCAAAATACAGGTCCATTATCTTCTTTACCGCCATATAGAGTGACACAAACGGCGTCTGTAAGACCTACAAAGTATTTATTGGTAAGAAAGACATAGATTGTGTGCTGAGGAACGTAGAGAATTAACACCAGGAAGTTTCAGAACATTTGATGGCGAGAATTTGGCGAGAATGCGAAAAAAAAAAGTCTTCTGACGCCATAAGGCCGCAGTTCAGCGCAAATTTGCTTTCGCGTGCCTTTAAGTTTGCCAAAAAAATACTTCGCATTTAATATGATTCCCTGTTGGCTGGAGTTAAAGGGACGCTAAAGCGACAAAAAGAAAACAATTTTTCTCGTATTTCTGGATTAGCTTTTCACAATACCAGAAACACCAATCTTTCGAGGAGAGGACCCTCGGTAAGCTAGCAAACGCGCAAAATGAAAATAAGGCAACGTGGTGTCACGATCTTTGGCAACGTCTGCTAAGGCGTATATAAGTTCTCATCGGCAAGGAAGATAGACATTGGGGCTCTGAGGAAGCCAGAGAGTTAACCAAGGGAGCTTCAGAACGTTTACTATAGTGATATACGTGAGAATATGAAATAAAAAGGTCTTCTGACCTAACGACGCCGATGTTCTGGCGCGAATGTCAAAACTAATACATGGACATTCATCTTCTCTTTTGAAATTGAACATAAAGTTGCGAAATTAAGGATAATCCCGTTTTTGAAACATAAGTTATCCTTTTAAACCCCTTCACATTTTGACTTTATTGCCCCATTTAAGCATCAGATAAGAAGAACACTGCTTTTTCAGCAATAACAAAATCACGAAGGCAGAAATAAGTCTATTACATCCTAGTGCACCGCGCCGCCATCCAAGTGTTCGAGCACGGAATTTGACGTCTGAAATTAATAGGTGCGCATAACCTACCATAATGTGAATGAATACCAGGGAGAGCTTCCACACTGGTTAATCTGCATACAATATTGGTAAGAATTATGGATCGACGCCGGTTACATTTCTGAGCCCAAGTTTTCTAATATGCCTTGCCTCTCCAAGCGCAGTTAGGCTAAGTTTAAGAAAGTTTTCCCCGTCAAAGTTAATAAACTTATGCTAAAAAGAGCGAGTCAGTCGTCGTGCTCCGAGCGCTGCTCTACATGCATAGTAGTCACATTTGCGAGTTCTGTTTTAGAAGTAGGTTTTTAGAGAGAAGATGAAAAATTTAGATGGTCATAGTTCTTACCTTGCTTCATTTTCCTACTTCCTGCTCAATGAAAAATGAAATTTCATTGTTATGAAAACCACATTGTTTGCCTAAGTTACACAAGTGCAAAGCACTACAGTAGTTTAGATTAGGCTCGTAAACTATTTTTCAGGGACTTCTTCGGCTTACTTTTTCTTTACTCTTCAAACATAGAAAGCAAAGCGTTAGATGTGCAGCTGTGTTCTGCGTGATCGTAAATGACGTAAGTAGAATGCTTGTCTGTTTCTTCTATGAGACGTGACTCGAAAGCGCGCGTTGTTTTTTATAACTTTTGTTCAAGGCTTCAGTTTTCTCAGCTATATACAAGAAGCTCGGGGGCAGCAACAGATGAGGGTGCTTGTCGTGCAACTGTCTAGCGGGAAACTAATACGAAGACGGAGTGAATCTGATATTGGCCTTTAACAGCACAGGTACTATATGAAGGATTACTAGAAAATAAATGGCCCGGCCAGGCAAAGACGGAAAAAGAATCGTAACGAAAAGACTACCAGACCCATTTATACAGCACGTGTAATATGGTCGTAACCAGGCATGCAGGTTCCGGCCACTGCTGCCATAAAATTGGGCTACGGAAGGCCGTTAACGTAGTTACGTGGGCAAGCCTAATCGCTTGCTTGATTATGCATGGATGAGCTGACTTTCTTGGCAACGCAACCCTAAGAGGTTGAAGAAGCGCATGGATATTTCCAGTCGTTTGTGGTTCCGCCCATGTGAAATCAGGGAGTTTTACGGGTAATGTATACGACATTACGGAACGCGAAATGTTTTTTTTTTCAATAGCAGGTCCACACAGTTCTGGGAAGTAGTACCGGAAAGAATGATATAGATACCGCTTCGCTTGTAACACACCGTGCGCTTTCCGTTAAAGAGAAGTATATAGGAACCTCAGCTGCCATCAACATTATATAATCAAAAGAAGAGGCGTGCAGGACACGGACACAAGGAGAGCAGTGAACAACACGAACGCGTTCGTGTTGTTCACTACTCTCCTTGTGTCCGTGTCCTGCACGCCTCTTCTTTTGATTATGGACTGTTACCAACTCGCTCAACTTTCTGTCCTTTTGATCAACATTATAGCTTTTCCTTTATTTCCTTCAGTTCTAAATGGAAGAGAAATCATTTGATCTCATTCGGTAGCTTGGCTGCCAAATTACGGAAGTTGGCCGTCTTTACTTTTTATTCTACGTTTTTATTTACGTTTTTCGTTTCTATTGGCTTGCATCAGCAAATGATTGCGCCAGTACAAAAGAACTCAGCAAGGGGTTGGCGAGGCTGGATAAACATAGACCGCTGGTAAAGATTTTTCACTTTCCCTAAAGCGGGCCCTCTGGACGACCGTTGCTGGCCGTCCAGAGTGCTCGCGAGGGGTTTGACCTGATGGTCCCCGATTGGACCTAACCGGTTGACATTGAGTTCGTTCTCGTCTATTGTGGACTAAATAGCGTTGTTTCGCTTATACCTTCATCAAAGAAATTACATCAGTTTTGCAGGTGACAGTATGGGTACGAAGGCTATAGTGAAAGGGCGCCTGACAAAAGAATATTCCGCTGAAAGAGGAATCTGCCTACGGTATGACACAAAAGAATTGAATAATCACAATATTGGTGCAGACGACTGGCGGAAAACCGTAGAACTATTCCTAACGAATGCATTATACTCATAGTGCGTCTCTTTCACCATTAGAGCTCCGCCACGGTGGTCTAGTGGTTATGGTACTCGGCTGCTGATCCGAGGGTCGCGGGATCGAACCCAGGCTGCGGCGGCTGCATTTCGATGGGGGCGAAGTGTTGAGGCCCGTGTGCTGTGCGATGTCAGTGCACGTTAAAGAACCCCAGGTGGTCGAAATTTCCGGAGACCTCCACTACGGCGTCTCTCATAATCAGAGCTGGTTTTGGGACGTTAAACCTCACAAAATAACAACTTTCACCATTAGAAGTTCGCTGAAATTTATACCTGTCTGTCGGGCGACGTCACAAAACAGAAAATAAATCTGCGAAAAATAAGTCATATGGTGAAAGTTACCGCTATTGGGTGCCAGGCCTGTGTTTTGGCTCTCCTTTTGAGTACAGCTTCCGATAGCATCAAATACAAATAGCTTATTTACAGTGTACTTGTACACAGTAGACAACTTACCAACCTTTCAATATATGTAACAATTGTGCGATGTCGCGTCTGCTGAAGGACGAATCCGAACATAAAAACGTAACCACTGCTGATTAAGTTAGCGATTGCAGCGAACGAGCGTAACGACGCTACGCTAGTCTGCGTAGCGAAAGGAAAACACCTTTCAAGCTGGGGAGCCTGTTTTCGTAGCCATCATCTATGACGCATACCTCAGGTGACGCGGCGTTAGCACTGTGTTTTAGCGGAGACGCAGTGCTGCGTATAGCCGTCTAAAGATGGGCTGGATGACAACGAGGTGCAGGCTGCACGGAAACATGCGCAGTGTCACGCCACACTATCAGTACGTAACAAACAAAAATGCTCTATAGGAAGAAAAATCAGGAAGAGAAATATACTGCTCAACTAAACCAGTTAGTCCGGGTAAAGAACGAAACGATAAAAAAATAATATGAATAACTCAGAAATTATAATGATTTTAGCTTCTTACTTAGGTATAATAATAATAATAATAATAATAATAATAATAATAATAAACGAAGAAGGAGAAGAAGAAGCAAGAGCAGAGAGAGAGAGAGAGAGAGAGAAAAGAGGAGAAAGGCAGGGAGGTTAACCAGATATTAGATTCCGGTTTGCTACCCTGCGCTGGGGAGAAGGGGAGGGGGTTAGAAAGATGACAGCCGAGAGAGGGTACAAGATTCAAGACAAGCACAACAAAAAACACGCGCACACGCGCACACACATACACACACACAAAGAACGTTCCGCTTATAGACGTTGACGAAGGCCGGTAGATGTCAAGAAGCGCAGTAGCGCTTGCATGGCCTTCTTCTGCGACGTGATGTCTAGTCGATGGCGTAGGATGCCTTCTTCCGACAGTGGTTGGTCGCCCAGTTTGTTGAGTGCAAGGCGAAGAGGTTGCCTCTCTACGCTGTATCGTGGGCAGTCACATAAAATGTGCTCAATGGTCTCTTCGTGACCGCAGTGGTCACAGGCTGCGGTGTCGGCCATCCCTATGCGGAACGCATATGCTTTTGTGAAAGCGACGCCCAACCATAGTCGGTATAAGAGCGTGGCTTCTCCTCGGCAAGCCTTGGGTGGGACTCGAAGGCGGATCGGATCGAGAGAGTGAAGTCGGGAATGCGTGAAATGTGTGCCACCCCATTGCGATACAGTACACTTGCGAGCAAGCAGATGGAGCATCCGTGCCGCGTCCGTCCTTGACAATGGTATGGGTACTTTTTGTTCCATATTATGTGCAGAACGGGCGGCTTGATCGGCCCGTTCATTGCCTATAATCCCGCAGCAAGAGCAGAAGATTCCGCCTGCCTTACGTCCACTGCATGACCAAAGCCTTTCCCATTGTTATCCGTCCCTCCTTGTACTGTGCGGGCTGATTTAACCTTGTGCGGGAAAATTTTTTAAGATTCTCAACCCTACTTTATTATTGGCCGTCTACGGCGGCGATTCCCCTCTTATTCCGTCGATATGATTGAGCATCCATTGCCTATAGCCTTCTCATTACGTGGCCAGAGTATGTTAATCTTTCTTTCATAACGTCAATTAGCTCTCTCTTGGCTACCTCTGTCTGCTCTCTGACCCAATCTGCTGTCTTCCTACTTCATAACGTTATACGTCTACATTTTTTAGTCGCGTTGTTCGCTGTGTGCCTTTCATTTTCCTCTCGAGCTTCGTTATTCTCAAACTCTCTGCCCCTTATGTCATTACTGGCAAACTGGAGTAGTTATATAATTTGCGCTTTATGTATAATGGTAAGTTTCGGGTTATGATTTGGGTATAATGGTAAGTTTCGGGTTATATTATGACCGGCCGCGTGGCCTCCAACCCATGGTTATCGTGGGGTGAATTTCATTAATCTAAGTAGGCTTCCATGCTGGTGAGACAGGTATACGTGTTCTTGTACCACAATGTCTTGTGCCATCGCAAGCTCCCCTCATCTTTGCCAGGCCACGTAGAATTATCGTTTTCCCTGCACTTTCATTTCGATCCTAACACGCTGTACTCTAATGGCGATGAACAAGTAGTTAGCCTCCTCTTTCTTTCCTCACCTGCGTAACTCGTTTCCGAATCGGAGCAGGAATTGTCCTCCTGGTGCAACGCGCTATTGATTTTCTCACAATGCTATTCATTTCCTGACACAGAAAGAGCGAAGTTCCTATGAGGGGGATCAGCAAGTTCACCAGGAGAGAGACTTTCTCCAGAATGTGTTGCTGCTTGACGATAGCGCAGGCGCAAATCTGACGACAGAAAGAAAAAGGAAAACTGAATAGCAACATCTCGCATGCCCCCATTTTCAGCTCCTTGCAGCACGCACCCCACGGTGACTGGACCGTTTTCAGTCCAGCTGTCGCACTTGCGCCAACTTTGCTCATACGACGTTCTTGGCACTAATGCATAAATCGTAAGGTGCCCGCGCTATGTTTGCTGTCTTCACATTACTTTGGTTGCCAACTGGACGCTTGGCATCGCCGTCATTTACGGTAAATGTTTGTCTAACGCAGTTCAAGCAGCGCAGCACACGTTCTCCTTAGGCGCTATTATGCACACGTGCTCACTGCAGGTAAAGATAGAGACTTTGCAGCTGTGTTCCTGAATATCTCATTGATTGATTGATCGATTGATTTCTGGTGGTTCAAATCCCACAAGAACGACTTGATCATGAGAGACGCCGTAGTGGAGGGCTGTGGTAATCTTGACCGCCTGGGGCTCTCTAACGTGCACTGTCATCGCACAGTGCGCGGGCCTCAACATTTCGCCTCCATCGAAATTCAGCCTCCGCAGCTGGGATTCGACCCCGCGACCCTCGGATCAGCAGCCGAGTACCGCAACCTGGAGTACTACCGTGGCGGGGCTCCTAAATATCGGAGGTGCTATATAGAAAGGAACGTGCGCTTAAAGCAGAGCCACGTAACGGCTCTACAGAGAATTATAGGTACACCAAAGTGGAATATTAAAGAGATTTGGACTACACAGAATATTTTTGGGGAACTCCACTGTCGCTAATATTGCCATTTTATGTTGAACGTTCAGAAAGAAGACCAATATCAATGTTTCATGTTAGTTTCATGTTTGAATCCCACGGCAAAACTTTTCAAGGACGTGACGAACAGCTTTCCTTTTTTTTGCCCCGTTTTCTCGCCTCATTGGCTTAGTCGAATTGTCTGAAACACGCCGTGTGAAGTATCTGGCTTCCTTAGGACGCAGTATATGTCTCTTTTGCCGTAAATAGTTTTGTAGGACTTAGTAGGCGCCGTAAGAAATGTTAGACGTCACACATATTAGCGCGGAGACCTCCGTGCAGGTGTCGTCGCTTGCGTTTTCTTCTTTCGGACTTCTTAGCTTATACCAGATGCATTCTCCTCGCTGGAATGGGGCTTATGGTAATGTGAAAAAGGTAATCTCCAAACACGAGACAAGTCGTGATTCCCCTAGCGTACCCTTAAGGAAGGCGATGTGCAAGCAGGTCCGCCGCGTCTCGTTCACTGCCTCTCCTGAAAGAGGCCGGACTGGTTGCAATAAGCATATTTCTGCGCAGCCGCTTTTGTGTCGACGCCGGGTCGGCAGACTGCGTAGCAGGCGCCCTCATATAGCGCTGCACCGAACCGCTGGCTCCAAGATGTGGCCGGCCAATATCGCTGGGTCCCCCCTGTCGACCTCCTCGCTAGGACCTCTGTTATTGCGTTTAGGGGCACGTGGCCCATCTTCACCTCTCAGCTGTTTGCTCGGGACCAGACTCTCCCGGCGGCGAAGAACGTCTCTTTGTGTTGACATCTGTCGCATAGCGCCAGCTGACCACTGTCCACCAAAAGGAAGGAGATATCGAGGCACCGACCAACCCGCATGTGCGTGCGTGCTACGACGGCGGCTTCTCTGGGCTTGGTATTGTGTGTGTGTTCGCGGCGCTAGGCACGCGCACTTATCTTTGGGCAACAGGAGTCCGGACACCAGGCCCAGTCGCGTATGAGACGTTGGAGTTTGCGTACGCGCGTGCGTTTGTTTAGTCTGGCGTTTCGGCGGCTCGTCATCCGCATCAGTGACCGCGGGCTGTCGGCGTTATACCTTGTGCCGGCAGTGCTCACTCGCGCATGGTCGCTTTTATTTTGCCGGTCACGTGCCACACTGGGCGCAGAGGCGGTGCCTATAGTGATTGTCAGCGTGTCACTCCGGCTGTCATGGGGCTCGTGCCGTGGAGAACGAGCGTGGCCGTGCCTTTCATTCGTAGGGGCCCTCCTCAACGCCTCGTCCTTTGACGGCTCCGCTGCCGGAATTTCTGATTGCCCACCGGTCGATGTGTGCGGTCAGAAAAGGAACCGAACAGCCGAGGTGTCGGACGGGCACACGCTACGCTATCCCTATGGTGTTCGTTTTACGACGAGAGGAACACAATTACAAACGGAAATTTGGTTTCGCGCGTGCTCGATTTACGATGCTTGCGTGGATGCTGCAAAATATGACAATTAGATATAAACAAAAAGTGGGGAAGCGCGGTAAGTGTACGTCATAAGAATGAAGATATTTCATCGGTGATATTGTACAGTCACATGTCGAGAGAGTAGGCAGAGAGTTTACTGTGGTAAGCACAGAGAAGAGTGGCGTGAAAAATATATTATAGGAATGTCACGACTTTCTACCCGTGTGGCATAATGAAGTTCTATGCATCGTCTGGGGACATTCTCGATTGATTTGTGGGGTTTTACGTCCCAAAACTAACTACAGTTATGAGAGACGCCGTAGTGGAGGTGTTCAGAAATTTCGACCACCTGGGGATATGACCACCTGGGGTTATTCAGCGCGCACTGACTTCGCACATTACACGAGCCTCAACATTTCGCCTCCATTGCAATGCAGCCACCACGTCCGGGATTCGATCCAGCGACCTTCGGATCAGCAGTCGAGTACCATAACCACTACAATACCGTGGCGTGGCAGCCTGATCATTAACGCATTGACAAGAAAGAAGCACTACGACTCTGGACGTTTCCTGCGTGGGTGAAAAGGCTGCGCCCTGCGTCACGATACAAATTTAATCATTTCTTTGGAGACTCGACATTTTCGGGAAAACACGTGGTGAAGCACATGGCAAGTAATGCGTGTCAAATGATTGCCCATAGCGTGCATATGTCAGCCGGGCGGGGTGTTGCGAAACCACGTATAGGTGACTGATGTGCTAGTGTCGGACCTCTTCTGTTGAAATTCACGCTATTTCATTTGTGCATCTCGGGAACTCGCTGTCTGCCCTCTTCTATAGCTGAACAGTGCGAGGGTATCCGTGTGAGTAGGGATACTATCAAATAAAATTATTCATGGGCTACCACAAAGTGCTAATTCACATATAGGCCAGAAACCAGGTCATCTATACCTGAATGCATTTACTGACGCAACGTTTCAGTGTTATCGAGCGTAACTGTATACATCGCGTGCACGCAACAACTTCAGAATGTTCAAACGTAAAATTTAGGTCATCAGCCAGCTTCTCCAAGCTTTACCACCATGATGCACGTTCATCGTATAAAGCTCTCTAAAATTCACATTGCTTTGCTGTCCTAAGCGAAAAGAGGGTCCATAACTCTTTCGTTTCCCATTGTTGGCATTTCCCAGTTGGTTCTTCGTGGGATCCTCAATGTGCGCCCTTATGTGCCCCACGTCGCTTATTTCGGCACGGGCAACATAGCGGTCCGTGCATTTTCTTTCTTTCTTTCTTTCTTTCTTTCTTTCTTTCTTTCTTTCTTTCTTTCTTTCTTTCTTTCTTTCTTTCTTTCTTTCTTTCTTTCTTTCTTTCTTTCTTTCTTTCCCCTGTCAAGACTGTCAGTTCCCCCTAGGGAGAGAGACCACCGGTGCATGAGCCTTAATCCCGCGTCGACCCCTCTCCGTCCCTTCGTACCCTCCGTTTACTTCGCGCTATGACCTGGGGCTCAGGAGGGAACTAAAGCCGGCCGTTATACGGCAGCATCTGAGGCGAGGATAGCGGCAACGGGGTATCGGTAACATGTCCGACCCTCTTCCCCACGGTACGACACGCGCGTCTACACGTGGATGTGTCCTGGCATCGTTCTTTCGGGATCAGAACGCGGGAGCAAGCCGAAAAGAAAGAAAGAGAACGAGGAGGGCGCCACTTGGGAGGCATGGAAGGGTTAGTGCACCGTGGCGGACTTGCGCCTCACCCACCGTTTCCTGCTTCGCTTTCAACTCTTTTTTGACGACTTCGAAGGCTTTGCGGCATCTTTCCCTTGTTCACTAGTGGCAGGGAAAATTTTTGCAGTGATTATGCAGCTAAAGGCGGATTCCCATATTATAGGGAAAGAGGCACGATTGGAGTGTAAAACAAGTTGTGGGACCTAGAGAGTTTGTCATCCATGACGTGTCATACAGCCGAGAAGGGCCCATAAACAACAATGAACAGTGGCGCCGAATTCTATGTGAAATTTGTTCACAGGTACAAAACAATTGTGGGCAGCTTGCACTAGGGACGGGATGAAAATGGCGGTCCACGAATAGGCAAACACGAACGGGAGTCCTCTCGTCACGGTGTCAATGAAGCGCTGTGATGTTTGTGTCGCGTGTCGGAGACCGAAGGGCATTCGCAAGAATTTGAAAAGCCCAAATGGTGTCGTTATGGCCATTTTGGGGATGTCTTCTTCGGCCACTGGGACTTGGTGGTATGCCCGAAACAGATTGATTTTCGAAAATATTGTAGCATCATGCAGAGAAGAGCTAGGTGAAGTCTTGGATGTTGGGTAGTGGATACTGGTCAAAGACGGTCTTAGCGTCGAGGAGCTTGTAGTCTCCGCATGGCCTCCAGTCATCTGACTTTTTAGGGACGAGATGGAGAGGTGGTACCCAACTGCTGGATGACGGTCTAATTATGCCAAGCTCCAACATGTGCTCGAGCTCTGCGCGGGGCACTTTGAGCTTGTCGGGAGCCAGGCGCCTTGGACGACAGAAAACTGGTGGACCGGATGCTATTAGGTGGTGTTGAGTAGCGTGGGCAACAAGTTGAGTCCAATCTGGTGGAGAGGATAGGGATGGCAACTCATTTATCAGGGCGGCGTACGGTTCTATAGTAACTATAGCGCAGAAAGGCGCCATATCTGTAGTTGCGGCCGCAGCTATGCCTTGAACAGACAAGCTCGTTAATGAGTCGAGAAGACGTTTCTGCCTGAGGTCAACAAGCAGCCCCTGCTTAGCAAGAAAGTCGGCCTCTATAATTGCAGACCCGACGTCGGCAACTAAAAAGACAAACCAGAACTGCCTTCGAAGCCCTAGGTTCAGTGTGAAGAACGTTGGGAGTACACAGGAATGCGGGTGCCATTTACGGCTTGGCGGTACAAAATGGCAGGCGAATTGCGTTCTGACCTTGTGGCTGGAGTATGCTGCCTTGGGCTCCACTGTCGATGAGAAACTTTTGTCGGGTGGTGAAGTCGGTGACGTGGAAAAGGCGACATTCTCGGCTGTGAGCACTCGTCGCTGCTAGTGGTCGGCCGGCGGATTTCCCGCACAAGCGCATGGCAAGAGAAAGTGGTGAGCCGCGGCGCCGAACGGCGATGGTACTAGCACAAACGTGTGCCGGTGGGCTCATTCCGATCACGCTTTCCGCGCCGTAGGGGTGTCGCCAACGCTATCGCGAACGGCGTTGAGGATTGCCTTGCCACGTGGCTGCCACCAGTATTTCTCCTAATCTGTCGCATAGGTGCTCAATGTGAGAAGTGGTGGTCGTGGTGGTACTAGTCGGGCGAGACGCAGCGCGTGACGACGGGGACGGTGTGGGAGGGGTGCTGACGGCAGCGAATTGCAAATGCTGTGTTGCCGCTTCCATGACTTTGTCGGCAAATGCGGTGAGTGACGGCAAGTCTATGGTGGATGCAGTCGCCAGCACCGTTTGCACGTTGGGCGCCAAGCGTTGGAGGAAGAGTTTGCGTAGCACTGCATTATCCAAAGCTTGTGCGCGCGATCCAAGCAGCTGCATCCTTTGTCGCAAGAGCTGCGTAGGCCTTCTGTCAACGAGCTTCGCCGTTAGGAGCAACCGTTGGATTCGCGCTCGTTCCGATGCAGCTGTTCTGTCGAGCAGCGCTGCCTTAAGTCCGTCGTAGGGAGCAGCCGGGAGGTTCTTGCTGAAGGAAACCAGGATGTCGGCGACCTCACCTGCGGCTGTGGGTGGCAGCGCACTGACGACATGGAACATCTGAAGCTGCGACGTTACTCGGCATATGTGGGACCGCAATTCCACTTGCAGGAACCAGACGTTTGGGTTGCGCTCCCGGAATGTGGCAGACGTAGGGATACAGCAGAAATTGCGTCGCCGGTCGCTTCTGCAGCACGTGAATTCTGGCCAATGTTCAGCGGGTCTGGTTCGCCTTGTGGCATGGTGTTTTGTAGAGCGCGCACAGGAGCAATCGACAACGACCTCGTTTGCTATTCAACTGCCTTTATTTTCTCGTCGAGCAAACCGCAGACGGCGAGACGCGGAGAAGCCATGAGCGAGTGAAAGTCGCCAAGCGTATTTACACAAAGGTGTCACGGAAGCCGAGCGGTCCCGGTTTAAGCGTGTTAACACAAAGGCGTGATGGGAGCCGCGCGGTTCCGGTTTTAAATGCGAATCATTTCTTAGCGAACTTCGGCGACTTTGAGCGTATCTATCTATCTATCTATCTATCTATCTATCTATCTATCTATCTATCTATCTATCTATCTATCTATCTATCTATCTATCTATCTAGCCGCCTACGATTTTGTGCTCTCCTGGCCGTTTCGCTAACGGGATGTTTACGAAAATTTGTATGGCACAACATGAATGCTTGAGGAACATATATGGCAGGTCATAACGTGAAAATCATGATATGCATGTCATGAGTGGTATGGTTTACATGTCGCGGTCTTGGTGCTCTCCTGGTCGTTTCGTTAATGGGATGTATGCGAAAATTGGTATGGCACATGACTGCCTCACGAACATAAATGGCAGTTCATAACATGAAAAGCATGACATGCGTGTCATGAGCGGAATGATTTGCATGACACGGTCTTGGTGCTCTCTTGGACGTTTCGTTAATGGGATGTATACAAAAATTGGTATGCAACAACATGACTGCATGACGACCATAAATGACAGTTCATAACATGAAAAGCATGATGTGCATGTCATGGGCGGCATGATTTACATGCCACGCGTTTCGCTAATGGGATGTATACCAAAATTTCTATGGCACAACATGACAGCATGACGAACGTAAATGACAGGTCATATCATTATAATCATGAGATGCGTGTCATGAGTAGCATGGTTTACATGCCACGGTCCTGGCGCTATACTGCCGTTTCGTTAATGGGATGGATACGAAAATCGGCTTGGCACAGCATGACTGCATGACGATCATAAATGACAGGTCATAACGTGAAAATCCTGACATGGATGTCATGAGCGTATGATCTACATGCCACTCGTTTCGTTAATGGGATGTATACCAAAAGTGCTATGGCACAACACGGCTGCATGACGAACGTAAATGACAGGTCATAACGTTAGAATCATGACATGCGTGTATGAGCGGTATGGTTTACCTGCCACAGTCATGGTGCTCTTGCGGCCGTTTCGTTGAGTTTATGTGTACCAAACTCGGTATAGCGAGACGACAATGCAAATCCATTTTACGTTCCTGATGCGTGCTTCGCATTTCCTTGATTCCCACTGCACCCACGTGGGATCTGCCAATTTTTTTTTTCGCTGCGCGCGTTCGGCGGTGGCAGATGCCACTACAGTATCATCACCGCTATGGCTTGCGTCCAGAAAACTGTCAGCAGCCTTGCTAATAAACGGAAACGACAGGGTCGAACTGAGACGGCGACCGCTGCTGCTGACCCCTGACCCGGTCACCTCTTTCTTGTAACCGACGATGTCACCAAGATCCATTACCTTGTCGACACCGTGGCACTGAAATATGCGTTATTACGCCACGTTGCATGAATGACGCCATCCTCCTGATTCCCTTGCCGTCACCACGATCAAAGGATCGACCATCAGGACCTATGGCCAAAGGTCACTCACAGTTGACATTTGCCTATGTCGCACTTTCCGCTGGCTCTTTATAACAGCAGACGTACACCGACGAATCATCGGAGCCGACTTCCGGACTACAACCTCATCGTCGACATGCGGCACAGCAGCATCCTGGACTCGACGATGAGCTTAGTCGTCCAACGTGTTTGCTGTCACGCTCAATTCCACTCCGGCTCCTCCAGGAGAACGCGACCATTCCCGACGTTTGGTCAAACGTCCTCGCCGAATTTCTGGAGTAATTCCGATCACCCTCCTTTCGGTCCATGGTCACCCAAAGCGTGATGCATCATATTGTCATGAATGGCCCTTCCGTGTTCGCTCGCGCTCGTCGCCTAGCATCGGATCGTCTAGCTGCAGCGAAAAAGGATTTCGAACATATATTGCTGGACCATGAATTGACCGCCCCTCCTCCAGCTCTATTTCATGCCATAGAATCGATGAGAGTAGACGAACGTGATCCCCAAAGGCAAGTGTCAGAATATATATCGATTAAATTGGATGATGAATTAGTTGGTGCTTGCGTGAGCATGCGCTAATTATAAAGGCTGGATGTGGCTCGGGTCTTCTGCATTATCGCATGTCAGCATCACTACAACTCGTGGGCGTGAGATCTTGAAGTGTAGTATTGATGCTACCGCACGTAGTGTGACACGAGGTTTATTCTGTAAAAAGTGGTTGATCCCTCTGTCATACGAACCGGCGTAGCACGAAAGTGGAAACTGTCTTCGCGAATTGGTGCAATGCATAAGAGGCAATCTGGTGAATCGAGGGGAGGGAGATGGGTTGGCTACTGCGAACATGTGAACACGTTACCTGGAGACATCAGCTGCACCTCGACATGGCACAGGGATCGTCGACAGTTGTACACAAAGGTGCGTTCTCGAACGACCCACATTGCTCCGGAGACACTGAGTTGCACGCGCCAGAGCCCTGCGCAAACATTCCATAAACAAGGAGCGTCCGCAAACGGTTACACTTTGCAAGAGAAACCAAACGTGTCGTCAGCGGATCGTTTAATGAAAACACATCCCACTGTAGCGAAATGGCAATCATTTGCTTGTTGACGGCCGTCCTTGCGTTTCTGGAGCAGCGCGCGTCGCAACTCAACATACCTGGCCACGCAAAACAAATTTTGTATCGGCGGTGTTCGTACTGCACCCGAGGAACTATACCGTCACGACGCCGCCACGGTCCTAACTTCTACAGCGGTCGAAGCGCGAAGACTACCGAAGCGCCGGCTATCGATGTGAATTAGGACAATCTGATCCGCTCTATCTACCACCACCGCCGTGAACCTAAGCGAACCAAGAGTGCAGTATAAAAGAGGCGATGTTAACTTATGAGTAATTTTGCTTGTTAAACACTATAGTTCATTGTACTAAACATCTTTACTTTAACCGAACGGCAATTACAACTGGTAAAGTACTGAGTGAAGGTATAAGGCCCATCTGTTCCTGCATGAGCGATATTGCTGTGGTGTATCAGTAGCACTTTCAGCTCCCCTTGTCACATCCGGGTGAATGAGGGTTTGAGTCCAATTGGTTGAAACTGTTTGATTGTGAATGTATGTTCATTTTTTTAGAGGTCCACATCCGTTATAAAAGTACGTCACTGATTTCCTGGTGGACACCGGCATAAACACTTTCGCGTTAAGAAATGTAGCTACAAAAAATGCTGTGAAGGTGGTTGGACAGGCAAGCTGTGAACTATACCCACAACGATTACCCATTGGGCGCCGCTTGAATCGCACAAGCATTTTAGCGGCATGCATACACTCGGCGTCTTGTGCGAGAGCTGCTGGGTGCTGGTTACGACGCTGCTGAGGAAGTCGGTTTTGTTCTTTTCGTCGAGCTGTTTTTCTGGCATCCGCGCTGTTTTTCTGGCATCTTTATTATCTGTGGCTTACCCATGGTAGCCTGCTATGAACTGAATGAGTTGCTAGACCGGTTTCTGCTCTCGCAACTAGCCGAGCCGCCGCTAATCACGGACACCGGGCGCGCTCGGCGCGAGCGCGGGAAAATGCGGTCGGCGCCGGCAGCCGCTATATGCGCCCCACTACCGCCTGCTTCCCTTCTCCTCTCTACCTTGCTTCCACTATTCTACATTATGCTACTTTCTATAGGTACACGCGAGGGATGGCGTAACATCACCTGGGCACATGCGCCACACCTGATTACTTATGCGCATGCGCGGCGCTCCCCTTATCATGCACCTCTCCTCTCTCCACGCGCTATGCTGGCTTGCCTGCTTTCGTTAGCCAGGCGTCTTCTGTTGACGCTGACCACCCGACGAAAATTTCTTCAGCAGCTGTACAGCTTCGCTGTAAAAAAATCGTGCCGGCTCCCCGCCGTGAAAGCCATCGGGATAGCTGTTGTTGTATCGTTTAATGTGACGTAACTGGCAAGGGCGTCAGGGGATTAATGTCATGACATCAGTCATGTTAGTCATACAACCTTCTTTATTTATCTATTTAAAATGTGGCTTTTCGGGCAGTTTGTTCGACGCAACATAAAGTATCATAGCGCTAACCGAAGCAGACGAGAGAGACAGAACAGGACGAGAGCTTGCCCTCCCTTGCCTCTCGTCCGTGTGTGCTAGCGCTATGGTACTTCTTGTTATTTTGTTATGTACTGACCGTACGCGATCTTTCACCATTGACTTACGTACCTTTCTTTCTTTCTTTCTTTCTTTCTTTCTTTCTTTCTTTCTTTCTTTCTTTCTTTCTTTCTTTCTTTCTTTCTTTGTATTTCGCGCTGTAGAAATGCTACCGTGGCTGTGTGGATCGAAACCGAAACTTCGAGTTAAACCCTTTTCTAAACTTTAGTTCATACTGGCATGAATAATGTCATTTAGCAGTGGGTTGAGGAAACGACTGGGGCAGAACGCGAGAGTGGGCAGTGAGGTGAGGGAAA
Source organism: Hyalomma asiaticum (assembly GCA_013339685.2). Taxonomy (NCBI): domain Eukaryota; kingdom Metazoa; phylum Arthropoda; class Arachnida; order Ixodida; family Ixodidae; genus Hyalomma; species Hyalomma asiaticum. The sequence goes on along the minus strand of CM023491.1, from coordinate 73,352,415 downwards.
GAACGGTTCCGCTTTTCCCTCCTGCGTGACAACGAACAGGATGCGACGTACGTCACAGCCTCGACTGCGAACACTTCCGCTGTTAAAAACAAAAGCAGTCCAGGCATAAGTTGACCACCTGCTTTGTTAAACAATGACAGATTATTTGTTTATAAATGCAATGATTGCGCCAACTATCGATAAAATACCCGTTAGTTGCTCACTCGAATACTCATCCACCATGGAAGCAGCAAAGAGATGCGGAGCATGTTTTCTCAGTCTCTGGGCATTCTCTGTTTGCATATGCATATGGGGGTGTTTCCTTAGCCCTACAATCTTTTACCGGTGCATGATTCGGCCCCTTGGTCATGTGCTGGGCGCTGACGCCCTGAGATGGCATTCCGAAAATGCATTATTCAGAGTGTGGGCTTTTGTCAGTCGCCTACACCTGTCGTCGACTTTTGCTGCGCAACTATTTCCGTTGTTCTTTAAAATGTCCAGCACATCCACGCACTGTGAGAATCGGTGTCATGCTAAATACTCAGCGAGAAAATCACCTATGGCGACTTGTTTGGCGTTCAGCCAACCGCTACCAGCAGGATAAACACCTGTCTGATAATTGCCTGCTTGTGGGCGCAATGTAGGCTTACCAGGCACATCGACTGCACTGTGGTGTGCTGTGTTTGCAATGCACGTTAGAGCACAGAGATATGTTTTGTCTAAGAGAATTGCAAGCAATGGCGAGCTGATGCGCATATTGTAATCGTTTGGTTGTTGAAGCATTTCTAGGTGTTCCGAAAAAGCATGTTGAGTTACAGTACTACATATACCATAAACCACAACCGCATTTATTTTATTTATTTATTGATACCTTAAGGGCTCTGGTGACAGAAAAATAAACATGGATGACTGCGCATTGGTTATGTTGATGACTCTGGGAACTCAATGGCGGATTTGAAACTTGCTGCATCGCGCATGAGCGCAGTACGTCTCGGAAGGTCATTCCATTCTCTGGCGGTGCGGATGGAGAAAGACTGCAGGAACGCAGTAGTGCTGGCTTGGGGTGTGATTACCGAGTTAGAAAGGACTGTTCGATGGGTACTGTGAGACAGCTGGCTCAGCAGGTTGTCACGAGGTGCGCAATGAAAGAACCTTTGATACAGGCATACCCGAAAGGTACGACGGCGAGAGGCAAGAAGGAACAGTTCGAGTATAGATCCTAATGAGGACACGCTAACCTGGTACGAAATATCTAAAAGAATAAATAGTGCAGTGCGGCTCTGAACAGATTCGAGGGCTTTATTGAGATTACATTGGTAAGGGTTTGACCCGTTAGGCTGGCACCACCACCACAACTGCTGATTCAACAAGTTTATTTACTATATGCACCGTGTGGGAAGAACCACCCCGGAAGATTGGTGGGGCGCTTGCTTTGCACCTCATTGGCCCAGATTCGTATGCTACATCCGGTCATCACAGCAAGTTTGCATCTGTCTGCTTGTTTAGTTTAGATTTCAATCGCAAGCTGCTGAATCGTCTTTCGCTCGTTTAACCGGCGCAACGTGTGTTCTCACAAGATTTTCAGTGTCCGTTTTTGTTGGTCTTTGATTTCATCATAAGCCTGTCTAGACCCATTCAGGGCAAAAACCGCTGCCATATATCTTTACTTATCCCTGTCCTGTGCTGACTGCCACGACTTTATCCCCGCAAACTTCCTGATGCCATCTGCCCACCTGAATTATTGCCTCCCCCTCCCCCATTTCCACGCTTGCCTTCTCTAGCAATCTTCTCTGTTACCCTTGAATGAACAACGGTTTCCTTAAAAAAAGGATATGCTGTTGAGCTAGCTGGTTGATTGCTTGAAGTAATAGTTATGGCGCTAAAACAACGGGACAAAGAGAAGACAAAACACACACTTACGTTCTCATTACATGCCAAGACCATGCCTTCTTAATTTTTGCTATGAAATCAAGAAGTACTTGATTTAAATAGATTCTACTGTTAAGATTCAATCGCAAATGACGCATACTTGCATTCCCCGGAGTACGAGTTGCGGGTTTGAGTCACACGTGATCGTGCCATCGTTAGTAGCGACTTGTATGACAACCGTATCGTGCTAAGGATGTGAAGATTATTCATTCACGTTCATCTAACGTTGATGCCCTACGTAGCAAATTTTGAGGTGTAACAAGTGGTGAAGGACATGCCGTTCACTTGTCAGGAAAGCACCAAGACGTAGGTGGACACACACACACACACACACACACACACACACACACAACATACATACATACATACATACATACATACATACATACATGCATACATACATACACGGTAAAAGTTACCGAAGTTCGCCAATAAATGTGCCTATTTCAAACGGCAAGCACTAAATGTAAACAGTCATCTTTCCTGAAAGATTTGTAGGGGTCGAAAAGACCAATGATGCACGCTTTGAGGAATGGCAGAACGCCACACACCTGAAGAAAAGAAGTGAAGGAACTGACAACGCCTACAGAACCTCCAGAAACAGCGGGTCGCCGTTAGAAACACGACAGAAAACACGGGAATGCGTTGTCGAGCCCGCGGGATTTGTGCTCTTCATGCTACGTGATCCTGGTTCCCCAGCCAGGTGCCTTCGGGGACCATGGAGCTCCTTTCTTTTCCTGCCGTCAGCGCGTTTCGAAATCTCCGCGCAAGACGCGATCGAACGGGATGCTCTCGGAGGATTGACCAGCATCTATGTAGACACACAGCACATCTCTCTCTCCCCTCTATACCTCGTAGCATCTGCACTTACAAAGACATCATCGCCCCCGCATGCACTGGGGAAACAGCGTGCAAAGTAACGCTCACAAAGCTAACCGCGAGCGCAGTGAAGGCAAACAAAAGACGACTATTGCGAGTCGCAGTCTTGCAGCAGACCTGTAGGGTACCCAGGGGAAATAAGCGAGTCGGTGAGGCGAAAGAATGGAAGAAGGTGTTCACGACGCGTTGTCCTACAGGGCATCCAGGCCATATTGGTACCGCGGCAGCGCACTTTGAGTTGATGCTGCAGAGTCCGTACACATGTTCGGATCATCGACGAGCCTGTGAAATTTAAACGCAAAAAAATTCGTCCTTCTGAGGCATCTCTTCGCCGTACCCACTCATCGATCGTACGCGTTATGCTGAAAAAAAAAATGCAGCTTGCGGATCGCTCGCCCGCCTTTGTAGTCTTTGTATGAGGTTAGCAGTGAACAGGTTGGCACTTTATGTTCACACATTTCGGGCGAAGCGGTCGGAACGATGACTTCTCACAAGGAAAAATTGCGCACAAATATTATGGCCCAGCGTTGTTCGGATAAAAAGAACGAAGGCAAATGCGTGGTTTGTCGCGCTGGTTTTGGGACGGTGACTGACCGCGGACCCGAAGAACGCGGGCTTGACCCCGGCCGCAGCGATCGTATTTTATATGGAATAGAACATGCGACAGGCCCGTGTGCAGTGTCTGCGCACGTTAAAGGTCCCCGGATGGTTGAAACTTCAAGGGCATTCCACAATGTCCAAAATAGCGCCAAATCCGTCAAGAAGCCCGGCACCGTCTTAGAAACGCGACGTCGCACAACGAAAGCCACATCGCGTGTGACGACATGCAACGGCTGCCGAACTTCCCGCAAGGCGTGACTCTAGCAATGCAACTAATCTCCCAGAATGAAGCATTGCGCAATTGTTTTCCCGGTGAGGGAGCGCGCGAAGCCAGATAGAGCCAGAAGCGCGAGACGCCTTCGTCGCGAGTCGGAGGCTCATGGAAGGGGCGAGTAACTTCGAGAGATCTGCCTCGCCTCTGCGCGTGCTAAGATCAGGTGATCCGCGGAGGAAAACAGCCGAATGCAATTTAAGGTGGCCTCTACAAGCACCTAGCAGCAGTCGTTAGTGATGCGTCTTAAAATCAGCACGAAGCAGCCGTCAGTGAATATCCGGCATGATGCCGTAATTCGAGACAGAAGAAGTGAAAGGACGCTTGTCTAAGACCAAACTCGTAAGCGACGAGCAATACACATGTTTACGGATCTCCTCGAGACGACCTGGTGAACAGGACACCTGTTTTATTCTCCCATTGTAATACATGGACTTCGATATTTGGTGTCAGATAACTGGTTCTGTGTGACGTTGTGATTGATGTGTTGATTTGTATTACGATTACCCGTGCACGGTGCATATTTATGCAACAGCTGATATACTGAATTTTTCGTTTTAATGACCCTTGGCTCTGATTCTCTGTCTTAACCACAGTGGCGTTTCTACTAGCACATTTAAGAGACCCAAGGCCAAGTTCTCCAAGCTTTCAGGAGGCCATTTTCATGGAATGGAAACGTTAGCTCTTGGAATTTTGACCGGTGATTGCCCCTCGTGCCTCAATAGCTGGGAAATGGTGACACTAATACAGCGTGCCTTGAATCACATCATCATTAAGTAAGGGAACGTTCACACTAAGAGTCACCCGATCGCAAGATACGTTTTGAAATAATGATTCGGTTAAAGCACGTAGGTGAGCAAGCGCGTTTAGTGGATACTTAATGAGGGTTAAAAATATTTATTGCTTCAACGAAAGCTTCCCATCGATATTGATGCTGATACGTTGTATGTCAGAATGACGATTCAGTTCAGTTCAGTTTATTACCTTAAGAGCATCCCAAAGGAGGTACTACATAAGGGGTGGGTTTACAATGTCACATGGTTTACAAATCTTTATTGATTAATTACATGCTCTTGAAACAAAGCCGGCCAGGTGATGGCAGCAATGTCAGCAGGAAGGTCGTCCCAGTCTTTGGCAGTTCGCGGGAAGAATGAGGCGGAGAAGTGAACACTTCGGGCACATGGGCGTGTGACCTGCTGTGGATGACTGGTGCTGTGAGAAATGCTTGCAGTGGGGAGCTCGCGCTCGTGAGCACATGGACAGGCACGGGTGCCAGAAGGAGGCGGGAGTAGCGAAGGGAGCTCGCCTAGATGGTTTCACGAGTGACTGATAGGTGAGCAGTTTACTATTTTGTGGGGCCTGGCGAAGATTACGCCTCAGGAAATCTAGCGTACGGTTGGCTGATTATATGACGTTGGAAATATCATCAGCCTCTTGCATGCGGCCTTTCGCCTGATAACAGGGCGGAGGCTCAGGCAAAGATGATTCCTCTTCGCTCTCTAGGCTGGAGAAATCGATGTGACAGAACCGAATAATGTAAGGTTATTGATGATATATAGGTCTGTGGGTATCTAGGTCTGTAGGTATCTATAGGTCTGTGTACTTGCGCTTCTGAATCCCGCAGCGCCGGTTGTGCTCCGCAGTTGAGAGCTAGTTGCAAGGTTTCCATGGAAGCTCTCGGTGTCCCGTTGGGCCTTTGTCTCAGCTCGCTGCCTAAATCAGCAGAAATTGAACGCACTTGCCGACAGAAACTCAGATATTGAACGACATAAAGCCAAGATGGTTGATTGCTGGGGTTCTACGTCTCAAAACCACGATTTGGTTATGAGAGGCCCCGTAGGGGAGGGCTCCGGAAATTTTGATTGCCTGGGGTTCTGACACATCCCGATTTCGCCAGCCGAGAGGGCGAAGAGAAACCATCATCTTTTCTTCTGCCTGCCGTGTTATCAGACGAAATGCCGCATGCAAGAGCCGCGTCACTTTAGACCGGAGCTTTGCGCTGATCCTCACTCTCTTGCATGCGCAATCATGCGAACAAAAATAAAAATTTTGTGCTGGATATCTCGGAACAGAGCCATGCTAGAAGAAATTTTCCAAGTGAAACTGTGTACAAACAGGACTGCCTCTATTTTTTCAGGACATACATAGCTAGTTACATCAGTCAATAAAAAGTTCAGTACTAAACATTACTTAATTGGGCTGATGACAGCGATAATTACCATGTCATAGCCAAAAGAAGAGGCGTGCAGGACACGGACACAAGGAGAGCAGTGAACACCACGAACGCCGACTAACAACTGAAGCACAGCACAGAGGCGAAAATGAAAGAAGACACACAGCTTATCTGCGCATGCTCGGAATGGTAGCGCCACCTGTCATACTGTTACACGTGTCGTTCTACGCGATAGACAACTGCTAAGACATTCTATCTCCTCTCTGTTTAAGATAATCGACGGTTGACTCACGCATGCACTTCCACTAATACTAATATGCCAGGCCTCAACCAATAAACGCGTATCTTCGTTCTTATGCCTGTACAGGATCTCGGTTTCGTCTAACTCGGGCATGCAGCTACAGACCTGGCAGTGGAAGGATAGATTGGACGGCGTCCCACCTGATAGCGACCTTCTGTGTTCAATTAATCTTTGATTAATACAACGTGCAGTTTGCCCTACATAAAAACGTCCACAGCTAAAAGAAATCTTATAAACCACACCCATGCGACAGTCGGTGAAATTGTTCTTGGCTAAGTGCTTGACTGGACAGATGTCTGTTCGCTTCTTACCTTCCATCTGCTCATTTCTTCTATGCACGGCAGCACACACCCTTCCTAACTTATTGGGAGCCGTAAACACAACATTAACCCCATATTTACTTCCTACTTTCTTAAGCCTGTGCGAAACTGCGTGGATATACGGAATACTCACGACCTTTTTTTTGTTAATGGTACTCTCTGCTACAGCTTTAGTTCCGGTCGAAATCGACTTCTTAAGACGTTCTGCTACTGTGGCTATGGCTAGTCTAGGGTAACCTGCATCTAAAAGGCGCTCGACCTGCGCATGAAAGCTAATGGTCAAACGGTGCACGCATGACTTTAAACAGGACAAGGCTATTCCGTTTTTTACTACTTTGGAATGCTTGGAGTCAAAGTTTAACAACGGCTTAGATGCTGGACAAACTGCACGTTGTATTAATCAAAGATTAATTGAACACAGAAGGTCGCTATCAGGTGGGACGCCGTCCAATCTATCCTTGCACTGCCAGGTCTGTAGCTGCATGCCCGTGTTAGACGAAACCGAGATCCTGTACAGGCATAAGAACGAAGATACGCGTTTATTGGTTGAGGCCTGGCATATTAGTATTAGTGGAAGTGCATGCGTGAGTCAGCCGTCGATTATCTTAAACAGAGAGGAGATAGAATGTCTTAGCAGTTGTCTATCGCGTAGAACGACACGTGTAACAGTATGACAGGTGGCGCTACCATTCCGAGCTTACGCAGATAAGCTGTGTGTCTTCTTTCATTTTCGCCTCTGTGCTGTGCTTCAGTTGTTAGTCGGCGTTCGTGGTGTTCACTGCTCTCCTTGTGTCCGTGTCCTGCACGCCTCTTCTTTTGGCTATGGAATAATTACCAACTCGCTCAACTTTCTGTCCTTTTGAATTACCATGTCACTCTGTGGCCCTCTGGCCACATAAAGTACCTGCAAAAATAGTCTTCTGGTGCCTCCCAGCACTTTAATTTAAGAAAGCCATAAAGCTTAATTCTGAACACCCTGCATACCACAACCATGCGTTGGTCATGTCGTTAACGGAACAGTGATGAAAAGACTTTATTTGATGATCCAGTGGTCGACTACCCTAGCCCCGCGAGAGGAGGGTCATCGCGATGCGGCCACACGTCGCCGCGTGACGTTCTCTACTAGGCGAGCTCCCTTCGCTACTCCCGCCTCCTTCTGGCACCCGTGCCTGTCCATGTGCTGGGATGGTAGCGGGCATCTGGCGCTCACGCTCGGGGGCTGCTTCTCGAGGGCAGCCGAAATCCACTGGGCAGCCCGTGTCTGCTCTTCCCGTTGGTCGCTTCCCGCGGCGGCCACAAGCCAAGGCCGGATCGTTGTCAGTGTCCTTGGCTCCCTCGGATTCTGTTCACAGTCCCACAAAATATGGGCTGCAATAACCACAACCACGCTAACCACACATCCACTTCAACCACAACGAGACGGCCAACGAGGCGGCACGAGTTTTCACATACTGCGCCGCCCGAACGGCCTACTCGATGGAGGAGTAGTGGTGCGAGGCCAAAGATAGGATGACAGAAACATTAAAGTGCGGAAATCGTACAGACTAGGACACAGGAATATGCCCCCGCCTCACCCGGGCCTGGCCCGAAGCGACGCGGTGACGTAGCGGCAACTGGAGACTTGGTCGCTACGCACACCGGTGCTTATGAAGCACGTGTGTTCTAGCGTATATGTGAGTGACTTGTGTCGCGTGTGTGGATCGGAAAGGGCTACTGCGGCCCACATTTTGTTAACGGAACAAATTTCTGCTCGCTTTTCCCTGTCAACTACCGTTTCTAACAGCGGAACTGTTGAAGCTCAGGCTCTTGCCGTGCCGAACTTAGCTCAAAAAACCATCCGGGGAAGTGCAGATGAGACATAAGTGAAGACGAGAGAGTGCGCAATGAGGAGAGGAGGCGCAGGAAGAGAAAGAAACAGAGACAGCGAGGGATGCATGTAAAAAAACAAAAGAAATCAATTATCTTGGGAAAGTGGCACTCGAACTCTGGTTACCCAAGTCCGGTGGCAAGCGTCGTGCCGCTGGGCCCCGCAGGAACGCTTGCACAACGCGCATTTATGGGGGCCATATGATTACATTGTTCCGATGATTGTGATGCAAGTTATTATATTCGGTACAATGGTCGGGCCTAAAGAAAGAAAAGAAATCTGCGCGAGACCGAAAGAAGAAAGAGAGGAAGAAAGACAGAGAGAAAGAGAGGAAAGACGGAGGAAAGAAACGCAAATAATTTATAACGGCGGTGTCGCGAATCCTTCCAGCAGAGAAGCGTGTTGAATATAAAAGGCGACAATGAAGCACGCAGGTATCTTCATTTGGAATGTACTTCCGAAAAGGAAGAGGACCAACAGCAGCCATGGCGTCCGTCCCATTCCGTAACAAGGTACGCCAAGTGGCATGAAAGGCATGCACTCTCGCCTAAAAGAGAGCCACTACAAGCAAAGAGAAAGATAGGTGAACTAACAGAAAGCCCAGATAAGCTAAGAGACACCAAATTAAGCTAAGGAAGGTGAAGTGGAGCTAAGGAGAGCCACAGCTATGCTTGCTTCATTAGTCTCCGCTCCACTACATTTCTTCTTCTGTGTCGGATCTCGTCGTAATATTTTGTGTGCATTACTTCAGAGATTATTTTCATGACGGAAGTAGGTCGAAGTTTCGGTGGACCACGGGAGAAGACACCTTCGTATCGAATAGAAAGCAGGATACGTGTACTGCTGCCGTACTGCTCCAAAGGGGAGACATTGAAGAACATCAGCAGCGAGAGAAACACCAGCAGGCCAATTGAATCGCTCGCACGCGCAGCGCACGCTTCATGTGCGGTCCTCCGCATACGCGACTAATGTTACCGATTCGCCTTTCTACACTTAAAAACACATTCAATTCATATTTGTGCTTTAAAAACTACATCGGGAAATTTCCGAGCCTTTAGAAATGCCGCAGGCGCCACACAAAAAGAAAATTACAGCATATCCACGGAGTGAATGATGATGAGTGGGCGAAGCTCGGGATGTTCATCGTAGATCGTGCCGAGTTCCGGATTAATTTAGTTAACGCGCACGCTACGAATCCTCATGGTTCAACTATGCACAAGTGAAATCTCCCACCGGCACTTCATTGGAAGTCAAGATCCTGCGCCTACATATATATATATATATATATATATATATATATATATATATATATATATATATATTGTGAGGCGACGTCCAGTACAGCGGTAGAACCGTTTTATTAGCACAATGGCGTGCGAGACAGCTTCCCAGCTGGCAGCGGCCAAACTCAGCGATGATGATGATTGGCGTGATGGGTATATACAGATGCAGACGATGAACTGCATACTTAGCGCTCACACTATTTTCCCCCCTTCGCGAAAGCGGTTACCAACGCGGCAAATCAACACAGCAATCCAACACAGCAAGTTAGCAAGGGAACGAACGGCGGATGTACGCCCAGGCAGCACGCCAACACAGGACTTATGTAGGCGTGAAGTCGGCCAAAGTCGGCAGCGATATCGGGCCTAAGTCGGCAAATCGCGCTCGCGCTACTTTCACCCACATGTGCCCGATGACGGCCAGCCAGAATGGCGCCACTGTGGCGAAGCCACCATGGGTGGAACTTGGCCAGCCAGAGTGGGCGAAATTTGGCCAGCCAGAGTGGCCGAAATTTGGCCAGCCAGCGTGGGCGAAATTTGGCCAGCCAGAATGGGTCAAATTTGGCCAGCCAGAATGGGTCGGATTTGGCTAGGTAGCATTGGCCGATGTTGCGGGCATTCAGGCTTTTTTGGCGTGTTGTCGGCCCCGCCGACATCGGGAAACCCCTTGCGCGACCGTTCACAGCCACTATGGTGTTTGTAGTTTACCCCACGTGTGTCGCGCCGTTTGGATTGCGATAATTTTATTTTTTGTTTTCACATTTTCGAAGGACCAACAGTAGTTTGTGTAAATGTGCCTCTCATGCATACGCGAAAGCTTTATTAACACAGTAATAAGTGGGGCTAAGTGGATCCTCTGTAGTTTCTATTAATGCGTTCTCACCAAAACAAATAACACAACAAGAGAGGTTTATAGGGAAAAGCACTATTTCATTTATTTTGTGAACTCTGCATTGATAATATGCTATTCTCGTGTTGCACCGTCGTAGTGGAAAAGCTTCGGCAAGGGTGGAACCTGCGGGAAAAGGCGTGAAAATTAGCACAGCTGTGGAGCACATCAGCACTATACTATAATTCCATGCAACTTATGTACGACTCATGAACAAACGCGGAAATACAAGAAATGTCAGAAACATTCATAATCGGGCACTACTTTAGAAAATAACAAAACAAAGTCGTCCTTTTAAATATAATGAATCTATGTTCAATATCCAACCCCGAGATCTTGGTGTCGTGTCGCTTTAGATACCCAAGGGGGAAAAAAACGTGAGTAAAGGATCTGTTGCAAAGCAACTTTAAAAGCGGCACATTACTTGAAATAGGTGCATCTTGCATTATAATAAATTTAATATTTTTGGCATACATCGTAAAGGAAAACATGTAGACGTGAGCTAACACGACACACCCCAGGGATGGGGTCGTTAGGCAAAAAATGTTCTTAAATGATAGGTGTAAGGTGCATTATAAGCAGATATTAGAGAAGGAACCTCTTTTCAAGGCTACTTTAAAAATGCCATCGCGTGCCGAACTGCCGCACATGTCCTGCACCAAGGAGCGCGTGTTCGGTATCACATTACCTTTAAAAATACGGGCAAGAAAAGAAAATGTTACGAGACGAGAACTGCAAGTCACCACACAAAGGGTGTTTGATACAAGCACAGGATTAACTACATGAAGTAAAACTGCTTTGGGACAATGTACGTAGGCTCTTTATTCGAAAATAAAGAGCCTACGCACCTCACGACACAAATAATATATAAAGTGGAACCGGTGCTTCCACATGACAACAATATGTGCCACATCCCATTTTGAAAACTGGCCAGCAACTTACCGAATTTTGGCATCCGCTCTGCACTCTTCAGCTGTGAGTCCGCAATACAAATTCGGCGACGACACTGTAGTCTCACCAAAAGGCACAGGCTTGTGTTCATATACAACCGATGTCACAGTTGGGATGGGCATTGTCTTAGGAGGTACACTCGCCAAGGAATCGCGCAATCAACTTGAATGATCGATAAATGCGGTACATGATAAACGATAAACGCGTGGACAGACTGCGTGCAGCCGCTGAAACTCGTTCTTACACCTTGCACGTTGGTAGCGATGCAGCCGCGACGAGAGAGCGCGGAGAGAGTTCCTCGTGGTTTCCCCCTCGGAAGGCAGCGAACGCCAGCAAAAGCAGGTTCAGAACCACATTCTTTGCAAACTGCAGATGAGCACAATGGATGTTCACGGAGGGGGCCGTGACAAAGGTGGCCAGTTCGGGAGGGGACGCGCGCCCCCCTCCCCACACACTTTTTTTTTATGTTTAGTTGCTGCTGGCTTAGCACATGCTAGGTTGCTTCTCGGCAGAGCACGCTCGTTTTTCTTGCTTTCTTTTTTTTTTTGTAGCTGTCTCAAAACGTGGAAGACAGCATGTCTGTGGGGCAAACATTTTTGCACAATGGCGGGGACGCCCGCCGGGACTGCATTTGTTAAGTGCAGCTCAGTGCAGCCTGTGGCGTATGCTGGCACGCATGTGTTCTCTTGCCAGCTACTTGTAACACAGGATTTCGCAGAGACTGAACCACCCACTATAGCTAAAACGAGAGCGAAATGCTGCACTGCACGCAACAAACGTAGCGAGGACACACGGCGCCGCCATTCTGTTTGAATTCCTGCCATTTTCTTCAGCGCACGAAAGACATGCACTGTTCTGCCTTTCCGCACGACAAGAAATACTGCGATGACTCTGTCTCTACGCGCCCTTCTTTTGCCCTTATTGGTTATAAATAAATGAGTTGTTAAATATCAGAATACGCACATGTGCGCTTATATCAACGCCATAGTCTCATACGAACGCCAGTGATAAATCCGACACACTGCACAGAGCATGCACTCAAGCTCGATATATTCTGCTCATTTAACCAGTACAACGTAACCGATGGCCGATGTGTAAACGAATTCGATATGTATGGAAAGAACGCAAAAACGGACGTTACACAAAAAAGCAAAAAAAGCATGAATTATACGCAATGGCGTGGACATATTAAGGAATTATTAGCCTATTGTATCTGCGTGGTAGTAGAGAGCATGGAGGTGCATTGTCTACCCGACCAGTATACAATTATTTTCTTTTGCTGAGCTTATGCGAGCTGCGATACATGCGTTGCGCTGTACAGGAGCTGTTTTTGAAAGGATTGCACTAGTTTCGCGAACGCACTGATGAAATGTAGTGGAGGGCCACGTGGTCAACAACAGCTTGACTTAGGACGGCTGGTTTATGCTGTAACCCTGCTCAAACGTATGAAGAAACCAGGGAACAGAAGAGAGCTTTGATTTCCAACTGATTTTTTTTTCAGTGCATGCTTGCTGTTTTTATATAACATAAGATACGCAGATCGCCTGCACAAGAACACTCTGTGATCAGATACACTCTAGTAGAACTCACCAGAAAAGCTCTCTCTATATCAATTATAGGTGTGTGCATTTGTTTGCCACCTTTGAGATGAAAAATGCTTGCCATATCACTGCTTGGTATTTTTCGTTTTTGCTTTTTTTCGCAAATGTCGTGGTCTTGACAAGAGCACTTCATTTGAATTTGCAATACAAATGGATCTATGTATTTCATGGTCCTCTCATTATAGAGCTAGCACTAGATCAGTATTGTCTCCTCGCTGTCGCAATGTTAGCTCTGTATACCGTTCTTTTGCATAAGTTGCTAAATGTCAGTAGTATAACGCCGGTGGCGAGTTTATCTCCGCTTCAGCGCACCATAAAGTCGGCGCTAGACCTTTTTTTGTCCACGCGCTGTTACCTCCATATGCCTTTTCCTTCCATAGGTTGCTAAATGTCAGTAGTATAGCGCCGCTTGCAACTGTTTATCTTTGTTTGAACATATGAGTGCTGGTTATGCCCATCGATGTATGCACGAACTAGTTCAATTTCTATGAATTTAAATTTTCTGACATGCGCGCTGTCAGATAATTTTCCACCATGCTTGTCGATCCTTCTGGCTAATGTTAACTGTTGCGCCAGCCTGTTTCGCTAAGTTCCCGCAAAACAGCCTATAGATGTATATATGAATAGTTTATATGCATGTTTTTTGTGTGCCCTGCTTATTAAAAACAATGCGCGCGAACATAATGTCATATATGCTGCTCAAAACGCACGTGCGCTATGTTCCGGCACTGAAACGCGTATACATGAATATATGAAGCTCAACATCTTATTCTTACGTCGAATCTCTCAAGTGAATTTCGGTCATCCTTGTGTCGATCGGATCTCTATTGTTATATACAGCAGGCTTCCAAAGAGGCCCGGCCGATATCAACCATGAAAGGCTGCGGCGTAGTCGACGTTGCCTCCAGGACAACAGAAATGACTCAATGTCTCCTGTGAAATAATCTTCCTGGGCAAATATCGCGCCAAATTCGCCATTCCTCAGGTGATTCTGATGAGCGGCAAAATCGGCGCCACATTTGCCGGAGAAAGTTATCGGCTAGCCGACGGGGGCTTTAAGGTGGCATACTTGGCACAGTGTTGCCGATAAATGGCGTCGGCCAGCCCATATTGTCTGTAGAAAGGCAAAATCGGCGCCATAGTTGCCGTTGAAAGCCATCGCCTCAGCCGATGTCGGCAGTAACGCGGCATAAGCGGCCCCATGTTGCCGATTACAGTAGACGGCCTGCCGATATCGGCGGGGCAGCGGCTATAGTAGCCCGACGTTGCCAGTCATTGACGGCGGCGTGGCCGATACTGGCTCGCTGTCGGCAACATTAGGCCGTGGATGGGCCGAACTTTGCCGCCATAAAACCAATATCGGCCCTACGTTGCGTGCTGCCTGGGCGGTTTCAGGCGAGACACGTGGACGATTTCGACGCTGCGGCGACGGCGGTCAGCAGGCGAGTTCATAGGAGCGATTCGATAGTTTACGGGCGACGTCCTTTGAAGCACGGTGTAGGGGCCTAGGTATCTGTGAAGAAATTTTTCGCATAGTCCTAAAGCTCGAACAGGTGTCCATAGGAGGACTTCGTCTCCAGGGCGGAACGAAGTAACGCGGCGGGTCGCATCATAACGAATTTTTCTTCTGTGCTGTATAGTCGCGGTGTTGGCATGACGGGCAGGAACTGACGTACTTGGCGACACTCGATGAGAGACCAGGCCAATAGCAGCGAGTCTTGATGCGCTCGTAAGTCTTGTGAAACCCTAAATGGCCAGCCGACGCGTCGTCGTGGAAAGCCTGTAAGACCTGTAATCGGAGGGAACAAGGCACGACCGGGACCCTTAGGTTGCCGGTAGAATGATAAATTTGCCGGTATAAGGCCCCATCTTGCAGTCTGAAGCGTGATAGTTGCCGTCTCAAGCGGCCGTTTGGAGGATTTGACAAGCCATTAAGGCGGTCGATTATGGTGCGGCAGTACGTATCAGCCCGTTGAAGTGAGGCGAGATCATCGGAGGAAAGAACGTCTGTCGAGGCTAGAAGGTGTATCGGAGCTATGGGCATGTGCGTATCCGGGTGGTTTGATAGCGCCGTGCAAACCGGAGACGAGGCATGGGCATCGGGCGGCAGCGGACAGCGCGACAAGGCGTCGGCATCCTGATGTTGGCTGCCGGACCGGTAGGCGACAGTGTAGTCGTATTCCTGCAAACGGAGCACCCAGTGGCCGAGACGTCCGGACAAGTTCTTCAGAGAGGACAGTCAACAGAGAGCGTGATGGTCAGTCACGATGGTGAAATGGCGGCCGTATAAATAGGGGCGAAACTTTTGTATTGACCATACGATGGCGAGACATTCTTGTTCTGTAATCGTATAATTTCGTTCTGCTGGAGAAAGTGTACGGCTCGCGTAGGCGACGACATGCTCTTCAGACAAATGATTGCGTTGTAGTAGCACAGCGCCGATTCCATGTCCACTGGCGTCGGTGTGCAAGACTGTAGGCGCTGTTGGGTCGAAGTGACGAAGGAGTGGTCGCGACGTGAGACAGCGCTTTAGGGTCTCGAAGGCGGCGTCACATTCATCTGTCCATACGAAAGATGTACCTGTGCTGAGAAGTTTATGAAGAGGGGATGCGATTGTGGCGAAGTTGCGAACAAAGCGGCGGAAGTATGACGCTAATCCCAGAAAGCTGCGAAGGTCTAAGTGTGGTCGGCTGAGGGAAGTGCAATGCAGCAGCAATCTTGTCGGGATCCGGCTCAATGCCGTCCTTACTGACAACGTGACCCAGTACTTTGATGCTGCGGCTTGCAAATCGACACTTTTTAGTGTTTAGCTGGAGGCCGGCATTGGCGAGACACGTGAGAACTTCGTCTAAGCGTTCGAGGTGTTGGGAGAAATTGGTCGAAAAGATGACGATGTCGTCCAGGTAACACAGGCAGGTCCTCCATTTTAAGCCACGCAGCACCGTATCCATCATTCTTTCGAATGTGGCTGGGGCATTGCACAGTCCAAACGGCATGACATTGAACTCAAATAGGCCATCAGGAGAGGCAACTCTTTATCGGACTCATGCATCGGAATCTGCCAGTAGCCTGAGCGTAAGTCGAGGCTGGAAAAGTATTCGGCACCTTGCAATGTGTCCAGGGCGTCATCAATACGAGGCATAGGATAGACATCCTTGCGTGTAATTTTGTTCAGTTCCCTGTAGTCGACACAGAACCGGACCGAGCCGTCCTTCTTCACCAGCACGACAGGGGACGACCAAGGGCTGGATGAAGGCCTTATAACGTTCCGTGCAAGCATGTCGTTGACCTGTTCGTCTATAACTGTACGTTCGGACGATGATACGCGGTATGGACGTCGGCGAATTATGCACGAGCCGTCTGTTTCGATGCGATGAGCGGCTACTGATGTCTGACCCAATCCATCCGAATAAACGTCAAAACACGTCTGATGCTTCATTAGTATATATATATATATATATATATATATATATATATATATATATATATATATATATATATATATATATATATGGGTTGCCGGTGAACGCTTCTCCAACGCGAGCAGTCAGTATTTCTCAATCAAGAAACTCGCTAGGAGACGCTGCCTGCGCCAACGTTGTCTCCTGCGGGTGAGAGCGCGTTCTCCTTCTTTGCGAGCTGGTACAGCGTTCCTATAAGAAAGAGCGTTTCCATAGCCAACGCGCGCCTTTCGCTCTCTCTCTGTCTCTCTCTCTCTCACACACAAGACAGCAGAGGCACGAGCCGGGAGGCACGCGCCGGGAGAGAGAGAGAGGCACGCGTAGAGGCGAACGCCGAGGGCGAGCGCGTGCCTCGCAGCACGCGGGTTACGCCTGACGCCTGACGCGTGACAAGGTTAGACTAAGAGGAGCTTCGCCCCTAAAAAATCACAGCATATCCACGGGGTGAATGATGATGAGTGGGCGAAGCTGCTGAGGTTCATCGGTAAACCGTGAATTCTGCCCAGTACATCGTCAACGACGTGAGATCGTGCGCGTTTATACTAAAGGGTCGACGAGAGTTATGGTGACTTGCAGCTCACTTTAATTTTACATGTACGCTGTGAATTTTCATTTTCACGCACAGGAGAAATCGCACACAGGCACTACCTTGGAGGTCAAAATCCAGTGCCATATATACGGGGTGGTCACTGAACGGTTGTGTAGCGGTCGGTTTTAGGGGCGAAGCTCCTTAAAGCGGCACCCGTTCGTCCCTCGTCGTAGTCGTAGTAGTGCGTAACCAGTCTTACGCTTTGACCTCCAAGGTGGTGCCGGCGGGAGATTTCTCCTGTGCGTTGTTGAACAATAAAAAATTCGCAGCGTGCGCGTTAACTAAAAGCCGAATTCTTCTGTCTCTCATTCCCCATTAGCAGCCATTTCGTGCGTCCCCGATGTATGTAGTAGTAGTAGTAGTAGTAGTTAGTAGTAGGCAGCCACCGGCGCGTGCCTGCTAGAGCGCACGCACGCGCCGAGGGCGAGCGCGTAGCACCTGGCGCTCGCCCTCGCCGCGTGCGCCGGGAGCCACGCGCTCCCCGGCAAACTCGACACTGCCCCGGCAAACGCGAGAGACAACGTTGGCGCAGGCAGCGTCTCCTAGCGAGTTTCTTGATTGAGAAATACCGACTGCTCGCGTTGGAGAAGCGTTCACCGGCAAAACCCATATATATATATATATATATATATATATATATATATATATATATATATATATATACACTGGATCTTGACTTGCAATCAAGTTCCGGTGGGAGATTTCACTTGTGCATTGTGCATAGTTGAACCGTGAGGATTCGTAGCATGCGCGTTAACTAAATTAATCCGGAACTCGGCACGATCTACTATGCACATCCCGAGCTTCGCCCACTCATCATCATTCACTCCGTGGATATGCTGTAATTTTTTTTCAATGAAGAAACTCGCTAGCAGACGCTGCTTGCGTCGGCATCGCGAGGCGAGAGGGGGGGGCGGGGGACGTTGGTGAGGGAGAGGGGAGAGGGAGGGGGAGAGAGAGGGGAGAGGGAGGGAAGGGAGAGAGGAGAGAGAGGGGAGCTCGACTGTCCTCGAGCTCGACCGCGGCATATTCACCGTGATGACGACATCTAGTGTCCAGTCACCCAACCGCCATAATGCACACATCTCTATGGGACAGCGCCATCTAGGAAACTAGATGAAAAAGGGCGATGACGACCAGCGCCATCTAGTATATCGTCACCCAACTGCAGTTTGCATGCATCTCTATGGGACAGCGCCATCTATTGTATGCTACGGGAGACGCTACTGGCTACGGCAGATGGACATACCGGACGGGCCGCAGGTGATGCCATAAGGAGCTTCGCCCCTAAAAAAAACGGAATGATTGACAGCTTGCAAACGTCACCACTCACGTGACAATCAACGTCACGCATGTCGTCACGGCTCACATTGACCAATCGCGTGCACCTAAATGGACGGACCGCCTCCGTCCAAATTTTGGACGCGTACAAGATTGCGCCACTGGTTGCTGTCGGGGCTGCGCACGTCGCCTGTCGCGTGACGCATGGCACGATACGAGAAAACTGCTTCACGAGGCAGCGCTTCGTAAAAACACATCTCGAAGGCCATGCGCCAACAGATGGCAGCAGTTTTCCTGTTCTTCACGAGGAGCGATATTGGTTACGGACAGGGGCGGCGGCGGCGGACAACTACGGCGCCGTTGTTGTGATCTCATAACAGCTTACGCTGTAAAAAGATGCCGAGCGCTTGCTCCGTTAGAGCTTTAACTGACGTCCATCCTGTGCGGACCATTTTCGTACTCGTGCAGACGTGAAGCCGCCCCGTGCCGGTCGTTTTCGCCACATAAGCACAACTTGCGCGGGCACAGTAGTACTATAGACGCTTTTCCGCAGCGGCGAACGGGCGCAGCCATGTTTGAACACGTGATCTAATGGCCTTCCCCTTTCTACTTCCTCTTCACCGTCGCCGACGTCCGCCCGCTTCTCGCCGTAGGCCAGGGCAACGGACGCCACACGCCACATCATGAACGCGCCGCCGAGGGGAAGGCCATATGGTGCTTCGGTGCGGTGGCGCCATCTAGTTTGCTTAGACAAACTAGCTGCGGAAAATCGTCTATACGCGTATCCCTCATGTGGCGCTCCCTTAGTTTGCTGGTAAAGTGACGACTCATCATATGCGTGACAATGCATTACATGCCGTGTGAAGGCGCGTCCACAGTTGGAACAGTTGTTTTCAGCGCGTGGACGCAATCATTGGGACAAGGACACAATCTCCCAGACCTTAAGTAGTAGCTCTATGACATCTGACTGGTAGTTATCGCTTTTTAAATGCCAAGTATTTCTTAGCAAACTTCGGCGACTTTGAGAGTATCTATCTATCTATCTATCTATCTATCTATCTATCTATCTATCTATCTATCTATCTATCTATCTATCTATCTATCTATCTATCTATCCGCCTACGATTTTGTGCTCTCGTGGCCGCTTGACTAATGGGATGTTTACGAGAATTGGTATGCCACAACATGACTGCATGATGAACTCTAAATGACAGGTCAAAACATGAAAATCACGACGTGCATGTCACGAGCGGCATGATTTAAATGCCAGGGTCTTGGTACTCTCCTGGCCGTTTCGCTAATGGGATGTTTACGAAAATTGGTACGCCACAACAGCACTGCATGGTGAACGTAAATGGCAGGTCAAAACATGAAAATCATGACATGCATGTCATAAGCGGCGTGATTTACATGCCACGGTCTTAGTGCTCTACTGGCCGTTTCGTTAATGGGATGTGTACGAAAATTGGTATGGCACAACTTGACTGCATAAGGAACATAAATGACAGACCATAACATGGAAAGCATGACATGCATGTCATGAGCAGCATGATTTACATGTCACGGTCTTGCTGCTCTCCTGGTCGTTTCGTTAACGGGATGTATACGAAAATTGGTATGCCACAACATGACTGCATGATGAACATAAGTGACAGATCACAACAAGAAAAACATGGAATGCATGTCATGAGTGGCATGTTGATTAATTTGATTTGTGGGGTTTAACGTCCCAAAACCAGTTCTGATTATGAGAGACACTGAAGTGAAGGTCTCCGGAAATTTCGACCACCTGGTGTTCTTTAACGTGCACTGACATCGCACAGCACGCGTGCCTCAGCATTTCGCCGCCATCGAAATGCAGCCGCCGCGGCCGGGATTCGATCCCGTGACCCTCGGATCAGCAGCCGAGTACCGCAGCCACTAGACCACCGTGGCGGGGCAGCGGCATGATTTACATGCCACGGTCTTGGTGCTCTCCAGGCCGTTTCGTTAGTGGGATGTATACGAAAATTGGTATGCCACAATATTACTGCATGACGAACATAAATGACAGGTCATAACATGAAAATCATGACATGCATGTTATGAGCGACATGATTTACATGCCACGCGTTTCCTTAATGGGACGTATACGAAAATTGGCATGCCACAACATGAATGCTGACAAACATAAATGACAGGTCATAACATGAAAATCATGACTTGCATGTCGTGAACGACATGATTTACATGCGAGGGTCTTGGTGCTCTCCTGGCCGTTTGGTTAATGGGATGTATACGAAAATTGGTGTGCCACAACATGACTGCATGGCGAACATAAATGACTGGTTATAACATGAAAAGCATGACATGCATGTCATGGGCGGTATGACTACATGCCACGCGTTTCGTTAATGAGATGCATACCAAAATTGCTATTGCACAACGCGACTGCATGACGAACGTAAATGATAGGTCATAACGTTAGAATCATGACATGCGTGTAGGAGCGGCATGGTTTACATGCGACAGTCATGGTGATCTTGCGGCCGTTTCGTTAACTTCATATGTACCAAACTCGGTATAGCGAGACAGCAATGCTAATCCATTTTACGTTCCTGATGCGTGCTTCGCATTTCCTTGGTTCCCATTGCACGTGGATCTGCCAAATTTTTTCTAAACGCCTGTTCATTGAAAGAGAAAATTAGCATCCACGGTCGTTATAGGAGGCCAGTAGCAGCAATATGAAAGGCACTCGTTTCAGTGTTCCCCTCAGTGGTCCCCTGAGTGGTCTTTACGGTGACCTACACTGCAAATGCATAAACACGCCTAAACTATAAACATTGACACCCGTACAACTGGATTGTTTTCTTCGTGGTCGCCACTTTTCACAGCGATGAACTTGTTAATGTCCGGCGCAGGCCGAACCGTTACCTAAGTGAATAGCTAACCGATTGTTCTCACTTGACACGTGCGACGTGTGTGTTTGTGGAAGTTCGAGATCTTGCTCGAGCGTCAGTGATGAAGCTGGAATGGTCTACGACACGTTTATAAAAGCCGACACACGAGTCTTTTTTTTTTTTCGAAATCCAGAAACCGAAAGTGGGCGGAATTTGATGGGATCGTAAAGTACATATAAATTTCTTTTATTTCTATAATAACTATAATGAAAACAGGCAAATTCTCAATTGTAACATGGACTAATAAAGCAGTTTTAAAATATGAAATGAGTGAAGTGCTACACCTGCTTGAATCAAAATGAGCCACACCCACTCAATTAGTGCTGTGTGCCCTCATGACCTAGACAACATAGCCACATCCAAGGTGCTCCACGTGTGCTATATAGTTGCTTTGTTAGCGAGCGTCTGGCAACTTCTTTTCAAATACTGTACATTTCAAATGGAGCATGACGGTAATGAAGAGATTGGCGGCCGCTCTGTTCCCAGTAGTGATCTCAGACGGCGCGCCTTGGAGCCACCAAAGAAGGAACTCCGGAATGCGTCCAACGGAGAAAAAAAAATATCAAAAAGTGTTCTCATGTCTGCAACCTCAACAAAAACCTTTAGAGGGAAATTCCAGTCGCCCCCAAAGGCTCGGCCCTGCGTTCCACAGACGCTGTACCACTAGGCCCATACTGGAGGTCCATGCTATCTGCATGACAAAGCCGTAGCACGAATTTTATTGAATTTTTTTATTACGATATTCATGACAGGGTGCGCAACCAACACACGGACAAGAAAGAAGGCAACACGAGCCAACTCGTACCAATTCGCCCAGATGACAGTTCTTTTATTACGATATTGCTGATGCGCTGGAATGCACACCGTTTCTTGGGTATTAATGCAAGTAGAAACAAAATGGTTCAATCAAATAAGCCACTTGCTGCGTTACACATTCACAAGAACCAAATCTAAACTGCACTCCCGGATTATTGTGATAGTGGGAAACACACATTTAAACTGCAACATACGAAACTTCGAGGTACTTTGGCGGCATGAGCGCACCGGGAACTGTCGTTGGAACAGCCTAGACCATATTCCCACTGTAGCAAACAACTGCGGTTTTCTTAGTTTTAATATGGACTTGACCTTCTAAAAAAAAAATGAAAAACAGGAACCTCCTCACATTTCGCCGCTGATCAGTTTATTATTCTTTTTTTCGATGAACGAGGACCGTGCCTGTGATTTTGCCCTTTGATTTGCTTGCTTTGTCGAGCACACGTTCCTCCAATAAGCAGTTCGATCTTCAACACTTTGGACTCTGCGTTGTTCATCGCGCCGCCATGTAACAAATACGTCCGGCTGTCGAATGAAGACGCCCTGGAAAACCTTCCACTTTTCCGAATCCCTCTTGAATATAAGAAAAGCTGTGCGTGTGGATCATCGATGGTTGTGTTGCCTTTATATCTACCGAAATAAGCAACTTCGCTATCACGAAAAAAAAAAAAACGCTTTCAAAGTCTGTGTATTGTGTCCCGTACACTGAATATGAAAGCTGTAATAAAGAACAAGAGAAAGAAGGAATGGGGCTCAGGGATAGACACAGTTTCATAAGGACGCTTCCCATACTGGCGGCTGTGATGACGCATCTTCGTATGACGGCCGCGTACACCAACCAATACGCGCAGTGTAATTGTACGACGCTAAACTTTATTAACGTGAAAAGTCGAACGCCGCTACACACGTGCAAGTGGCCTAGTTCCTCCTTTCATCGTATGAAATATCTGCGCGCGCCGCATGTATTACAATGCAGTAGCTTTTAGTAGCCCGTCGCCTCAAGGCAAGACAAAGTTTAGTGTTCCTGAGCCGCTTCGAGAGCCGGTGCACTACCGTGCTTAGTACAGCTATGAACTTTTGTTTGTCGCAAGTGAGCCTGAACTTAAGCAAAGCCGCAGCGCTGTGAACGCGAGCCCAAACTTATTAGGTATTTTGTTGATTCGACACCACGAAATGTATCAGTCAGAAAAAATGTCTGTGCTCTACCATGATAGCATAATGGCTGGGGTACTCGGCTGCTGCTCCAAAGGTCGCTCGATCAAATCCTGGTCGCGGCGGCTGCATTTCGATAAAGGCGAAATGTTGAGGCCCGTGTGCTATGCGATGCCAGTGCACGTTAAAGAACTCCAGGTGGTCGAAATTTTCGGAGCCCTCCACTACGGCGTCTCTCATAATCATATCGTGGTTTAGGGACGCAAAACCCCAGAAATCACCAGAACAATGTCTGCGCAGTTTCATTTCTTTTCGCGATGCGCCCTTAACCAATGCATCGTGTGAGGCCAGTGGGGAAAGTTTCATCTAATAGACACATCTTTACTAACATGGAGCCTAAAAAGCATGACAGCTCCTGCACGCACTGCCCGGCGTTGCGGCGCTTCTGTTATTACAAGCCTGGCAATATCCGGAAAATTTTCACATAATCAGCACGGAGAAGATTGTTCTACGACATCATGATATCGCTAATGAACTCTGTATAAAAAAGAAATGAAATGTAACCGTCGAAACAAGGAACCGACGGTGCGAACAACGCAAACGCGAGTCTTTCAAAGCGATATCTGACAGGAGACGTTTAAAGTTCGACGCAGGCCTTCGCGGAAGGGTTCGCTACACGCGAAACTTCAAGCCTGTGCGGGTAAGTCGCACTGTTTAGGCTTCCCATTTTGCGTAGCTACGTCGTACCCGTCAGAAGATGCGCTGCGGCGTCCATATAAAACAAAAATCGTGCATCCGCTTACAGGCGCGCACAGGAGAGATAACAGCATGCTTCTCCCTCCCGCTTCTTGGGAGAAAAAATAAATAAAGGGCGCTAAAAGGCAAGCAGCGTCAGCCGAGGCTTCTCGCGGCCGCTGTGCCACGTCAGAAAGTCGGGGCGCGGATCAAAGGCTCAGCGACGAGCTGAAAAATAGCACGCGCACTTTACATAATCTCTCATAAGCGTGGCCGCTATTTAGCCGGGAGTTTGCGCGTGGCGGCGACGTCTTGCGAGCTACTACCGGAGCGGCTTCAAAATGCGCGTGCACGTGAAAGGGTGAGAGCGAGAGAAAAAAAAATAGTGGCTGAAAAAAG
Organism: Hyalomma asiaticum; assembly: GCA_013339685.2. Classification (NCBI taxonomy): domain Eukaryota; kingdom Metazoa; phylum Arthropoda; class Arachnida; order Ixodida; family Ixodidae; genus Hyalomma; species Hyalomma asiaticum. The sequence continues at coordinate 73,328,003 of CM023491.1, read as the reverse complement.
AAGGGACCAAGTTGTGTAATGTTTCGCGGCTTTATGCAGCTCAACGAGGAACGTTAGTTGCCGGTAATACGGGCTGCACATTTTCCGACATGCAAATTCCGGGCCACCATAAAAGCTAGCAGCCGAAGCGTGAGCCCGTGTTTCTGCTCATCGCCGCCTATAACGTAGAGCGCTAGCGAGCGCATCAAATAAAGGGCCCCCGACACTGGGGTGACGGGGAAATTGGGATTTCCCTCGTAAGCGCATGTACACGAAGACAAAGCCTCCATTTAGCGAGGCGTGAGACGAAAAATAAACGATTTTCGGTCGCACACAGCTTGGATGACGAGACACGAGACTCTAATGGGGACGCGAAAAGCGCGATGGGCGCAGGCAGGCCGTCAGTGTAACGCGCATGACACAAACGGGAAACTCAGCGCACGGAAGTGCTGTGTTTTTTTTTTTTTTTTTTTTGGTTAGGGTAAGCGAAGCACTCTCGTTGCTGCAAGAAATTCGCATTAGCCTTGCTAGCGTTCCAGCAGGAGCGACGGCGGTTAGCCATTCACACGTCTTTCACAGCTTTCCACCTACACTCGCAGCTTGCTAAGAGCCTAGCACTTGTCTTAAAGGGGCCACGTAACACGTCTCGGCTTTTCCTTAACAAATGTGTTGTAGGAGAAGTCGGTGCCCACGTGTGGCGCTGGCTACTTGTCTTGCGTTAATTACTGGCTGTTGTCAGAAATTTATGAACAATTCACAGAAACGGAACGAATATGCTCACGGACACGGACACATGCTCAGAGTCACTGCTACAGTGTAACTGTTCCTGAAAAGAGAGAGTAATAGAGCACAAATGTCCACACAAAGGCCACGTCCGCACAGTAGAGCTCAACATGATCACGTAGCGCATATTCATGGTCTGTGCACTCTCTTATATGCCGCACATGAAACAACAAACATGTTTACAGCAACAAACTATATACAAGAAGACGATGACACAGGACACACGCCGCCTGCTAATAACAGGAATGCGGGCAATAACTTTATGTACTTTATATCTTTGCATTTGAGTGCTGTAAGAATTCAGAATGCCCGTATTGCGAGATTTTGCAATTTCTCTGTTGGCCGAGGAGTCTTCCTCACTGATAGTGGATAGTGAAAGAGCATGTAAGGTGTCTAGAAGTTTTTTACGAGGAGAATCGTTTCTTTTTTTACTTGGAACAAGATGATCTATGTCTGCTTCAGCCTACTCACATGAGCAAGTGGCTTTGGCAGTTTTCCTTATCCCATTGTCAGGTAGTCTGCGGACATGCGCCGATTGTATTGGCTGGTGCGCATTTCAAGGGTCTTCTCAATGGTCGTCGCCTCGGAGAAGAACTCTTGTAACGTCTTCGGGGGGTGTCTTATTAGTCCGCAGAAAAGCTGCTCCTTAACTTCTCGCATGAGCAGGCGAGCCTTCTTCTCCTGGGACATGTCGGCGTCGGCATGGCGGAAAAGTCACGTCATCTCCTCCGTAGAGCTTGTTACGTTTTCATTCGGGGGCTGCACCCGGGCCTCCAGCAGTGATGCGGCTCTTACGCACGACGCTTGCAAAGGTGTGCAGGAAAGCAGTGCGGAAGTTGTCCCAGGTTCGAAGCGTTGGCTCTCTGTCCTCGAACCACGTCCTTGCGGCGTCTTCCAAGCAGAAATACACATGGCGCCGCTTATCGTCGGTGTCTCACTGTTAAGGGCCGCGACGCGGTCGTATAATGTCCAGCCAGCTTTCCGGGTCTTCGTATGACGATCAGTGGAAGGTAGGCAGCTCTTTGGGTTGGTGCACGCACACTGTTGCCGGGGGCCTTGGTACCGTCACCGTAGATGCTGCTTTCGTTGCAGTCCTTCTCTTTTCGTCCTTGTCGGGAAGCGGCAGGTATTCAGGCGGGAGTCATTGTTGTCTGCCGCTAACTCGAACGACCGGGTTGGCGTCGTCCTCTTGGCGGCTTTGGTTTGGCTCACGGCTGGACGGGGCCGTACGGTACATGGACCGAGAAGCGGCTCCACCAGACGTCACGTGGTTGTGACACACGCAGCACTTGAGACGAAGCGCGCAGGACTCAAGGTTATGTCAGGCGAACTGTTTATTGGGCGAACTTGTGCCCAGCAAAACAAGGCCAGTCACAATTCACAGCAACAGCGGCGTGAACAGTCGTCGGTCGACGGAAAGACTGACAAGCGGCGTAATGCGTCGCTTTTATACACGCGTCATAACGCGTTCTCGCATTATCTCTGGAATTCTAGAAGTCACTCAAATGTGCGCGTGAGGTATGCAAATTTTAAAGAATCGTAGACACGCTTCCCGAAGTGTCACACGATAAACGCAACCTGCGTTGCGCGTAAGAGAAAATAGAGAGTAATAGCTGAGCGGCTCAGCGGGCCAGCGGGCCCAGCGAACGAGCGGAGACGCCAACTGCGCATGCGCGGCCCCCTGGGACAGCCAGCGCATTTACGGAGCGAGCCGCTCGCCCGCTCATTCGTCTCTTCAGCGGAGCGTATGCAGCGGGCCAGCGCGCGAGCGTTTTGCAAGATGGCAGCCCCCAACACAAGCGGCGGCGGCATGTCGTCATGTCATGCAGCAAAAACGAAGATGTGTTTCCACATAACACCTGTGATCTAATGAAAAATTACTTTTGCGATATACTTTTCGCAGTAACTTCAATTTATTCGACAGATAAAAACCTCTGCTCGATCGACAGTAACTCCAACATTGTTCAACAGGTGGTGCAGCTGTAAGTTCCGCTGAAACAAGCGGGGCGTCGCTCAGCTATTACTCTTCATCATGCGGTCCGCTGTCCCCTCCGCTCCATCGCTGGGCCCGCTGGCCCGCTGAGCCGCTCAACTATTACTCCCTAGTGATAACGGCGCTCGCCGCAGACAATCAAAGCAAGCGCGCGATCCACAGGAAGGTGATAACCGCGTTCTCTTTAAACAAACGAAAACAACCGCACGTATAACTATTAACCATGCTCCTGGTATAGGCAGTACCTAGTCGTAGCCTATACATTGCCGTTTCCGCAGATCGGTAACCTCAAACGGAGTGTCAAACTTCATTCCAGCATCAATTATAAATAAGTTGGAGTTCGGCACATCAATTACAAGCCATGTTTCCTCGGAAAAGTGTCTGCATAACACACTAAAAAAAAACCATCATCCATCGCTCGCTGCTAGAGGTAAGAGTGACATATCGCTCCATCGATGCGCTGCGCGAGCCGTGCGGTCAGCTGTGGCTGATATTCGCTATGAGTTCAAGGTGGTTTGGAAAGCACTGTAAAATTTCATCGTCATATAAATCTGTCGCTATGGCGGACGTTCCCTGTATTTCGTATCTCAACAGGCCGTTTGTTTTTCCCATACTGGTTGCTTTTAAGCAGAGCAAATGACGCCTGCGAGTCACTCAGAACAACCCATCGAAGGAGCGCTAATTGTCGACATATGAAACGTACAGCAGAAAGTATTGCATGCAAAATTTCTGCCGTTGTGGATGTTGTAAAGTGGCCGAGCTTGTAAGCTCATTTCTTTTGGCGTGCAAGTACAACACACGCCGGTGCGGGGCTTTGTTTCGAACATGACCCGGTGTAGATGTGAATACGGTCCACACAGGTAGCATAAGGATGTGAAAGGGTTAAGTGCTGTATTGGAATTACCAGCATCTCACATGACGAGCCATTCCGGGAACCTAAGGGCAATCTGCGGGATTGCTAGCTGGCATAAGGGATAATTTGCGCTGACGGGCGAGTATTCAGGGTAGGCAATGTGAGTTCTTGCACTGTAGTACAAGTTAACGTATTCGTTTGCCGGCTCGATCCGCAATAGCTCGGTATATTGGATGATTAGCGTGTTTCCTTGCCAAAAGAAAGTAATGGCAGCAAGTATTTTAAACCTGAGTGCAGAAAAAGATTGGTTGATGGGAAATTACCACTGAGGCGCGCGGTACGCCAAGATATATTGTGACACACCTTCATGCATGAACGGCCGACGCTGACATATGCACCGAATATTGCTCCGTGAGGATATACGAAGGCTTCTGACCATTAACCTTTGATTTCTTGGAACAAACTTTGAACGCAGAAAACACGCCGTACCCGACGGTTCAATCCCCTAAATATTATGCCCTTTAGAGCTAGTCTCGATTGTTTTAAGTTTTCTTTTTTTCCGCGGACCGTGGATCTATGGAATGAGCTTGATGGGTCTCTGCGCAGACTCGATGCTCAGCAAGGAGTTGCGAGATCATGTATTTTGTTAAATTGTATTTTTTCATTGCGTTGAACATCTGTATCCACTCCTGCTATGTCTCAATAACTGAGACAGCAGTATTTGTAAATAAATAAAATAAACAGTCGGACAGAGGGATACACGCACCACAAACGCCCACTTTGAATTGTTTTGAATCTTGGAATTGCTTCCTCTAAACCGCGAAATATGCCTTGTGACACGGGAGCAGGGTATGCTATTTTTGTCTAATAATGGCCGGGAAAATAGCAATGATGATGTTGAACTGCCCCGTCTAAGTCCAGAAATTCGCTGAATAATGTTAATTAGGCCGAATTTCCCCTCCAATGCTTTTATTTGCCGAGGCAATAACAGCCGCCTGTCTAAAACAGCCCCTAAGAACTGCTGTCGCAAACGCTGAGAATCTGTATTGAGCAGGAACCTCTTGAGGCATTTCCTACTGAAAGGAGCACAACAGTTTTCTCATGTGGAAACACCATACCTCTGCTCTTTGGAAACTTAATCGTTAGTAGGCTCGCTCGTATAGTCTCTCTGGAACGGTCTCAATGCCCGATCCAGATGCTCACATACATAGGGCGTCTGAAATGTGTCACTAATTGAAAGTATAGCAGGCAGAATATGGGACAATTCAGCCATAACGCAATTGAATAGAAGTGAACTTAGCGCACTAAATTGCGTAAAGGATTGGTTTATGCAATTCTCTTTACTTTTACCTTCAACAGATTCAATATAGATCTCCCTGTCCCTTAAAAATTCTGCAGTCTATCCTCGGACAATAATTCCCAACTGAATTAGCCCTTGCATTATGTAAATGTGGCGATTTGTATAAAATGCGTGCTTTCTGGCTAGAACATTGCAATGGCGATTCTTCCGCAGATCCTTACATGTTCTCCATGCGTTGCCTAATCTAAAATGGCATCCATCGTGCACTGACACCTGAGGAATCTCACCGTATCTTCAGGGAGCGCGGTAGCGCATTTTGTACCCCACCAGCGTTAGTCATTTTTTCGATGAGTTTACAGAGACTGGCGGGGGGAAAGTAGTCATAGGTAAAGGAGTTTTACTAGGTTTTAGTATCGGAACAATTCTTGCAATTTTACAGCATGAAGCAGGGAATTCTACAACCGTTGCAGCATTCAATAGCTTCAGAAGGGTATTTGTAGCCACAGAGTCCCGACTTTTCAGAACAGCATACGTTACTCCATCAAGTCCAGCTGCTCTCCTCTGACGGCAAGGGTCCAGTGCGTTCTTTAATCCCGCAAACGCAAAATGGCTGATTTTGGTCCCCGTGATGAGTATTGATAGACATTTCGACCGATGCTTCGACTTGTTCAACGGGGTTAATGTATTCAGGTGTGTACACTGCTTCGCTTGTGTGTGTAATAAGCTGGCAGAATTCCGTCTGCAACTGTCGCTACTGACACTTGCTGACCGGCTTTTGGTGCGCTACTGACCCACTTAGAAAGTGTAGAACACTCCTTAATCTTGACTCTGCTGTCAGTGGGTTAATAGAGGTGCACAATTCCCGCGAGCGCTTCGTACCGAGTCTATCCAGCCACCGGCTCGGGCGATCATGCATTAGAGAGCTTTAGTTTCACGTACGCAGAGGCTTTGGGTACGTAGAGTTTCTACGTGTAAGCAGTGCGCACGCGCAGAACATAGCGGCGCGTGCTGGTCTCACGGACGCACGTGAGATTCGATTCTTTGCGTGAGTTTCTTGCGCACGTAGACAGCTTCGCGTCGGCGCTCGAACAAGATAAGCGTGTCGAGCGCGCGCAGATGGCTTGCATTGAAACACGGCGACAGGATGACTCGAGCGGCTCAGGGCCTTCGCTTTTCGAAGAGCGACGATAC